>JAJJWW010015370.1:0-94744 GCA_023531295.1 Papaver armeniacum
ACTCACGACTATGCACCATTTAGAATAGATGTGACCTTTAAGCTGGATAATATCTTACGCAATAGATTAATTACGACGTTCACAGCTGAATTCCCAGAATAATCTATTATTGCTCACATTCCATGGTCGAATCCACATCCCGATCCCATGGAATGGCACAACAATTGCTCCTATTTCATGGTCTTAATCCACTACCGATCTCATGGAATGGCAATAACAATTGCTCCCTATTCCATGGTCGAATCCACGGTCGATCCCATTGGAATGGCAATAACAATTGCTACGATTCCATGATTGAATCCCGGATTGATCTCATAGAATGGAAATAAACTACTACATTATCTCATTATTCCGATTTCATGATCGAATCCACAGTTGATTTCATGAATTGCGATGGGAGCAATTTTAATGCCATTCCGATTTTATGGTCGATCCACGATCCCATAGGATGGTAATGCTTGCTTTATTATCCCGAATTCGTAGTCGAATCCACAAAATGATCCTATGAATTAATAATAAACAACTATTCATTTTATTACTCGGTTCATGAATTATTCTCCACCTAATTTCATAAATTAGTAATAAATACTCAATAATCATGCCCTGACTACCACCGAGTAAGCCCCCACAAAATGGTGTAAATGTGCTCGACAATGATGCGCGACGAGCACCAGGATGAACAAACGAGCATCCAAAATATGGACGAGATGAGGAATCTCTACTCAAAATAGGAGAAATCAACAAATAATAATAAAATACTAAAGGCGCCAGGCCGGGCCATCGCCATGACCGCCCAGGCCCATGCCCTAGTGGCCAGGTCCCATGCCTCCATTATTTTGCCATATTTTGTTATTTTCACGAACTCATGAAAACTCCTTCAATTGAAGAACTTTCCTTGTTTGTGTAAAACTCATGAATTCCCATAATTTCATGGATTCATGAAATAATATTAAAATAGGGAAAGGTGTGCGGGGAGAACAACCTAGCCGGACGGCCATGCCCAAGCGGTCCCCCATACCCTCACAATCCCTAGTTTTATAATTCCCTAAACTCATGAAAGTCCTCCGTTTCAACAAAAACTCATGGATCCTCCATAACTTCATGGATTCATGAAATAATATTATAAAATAAGGAAAGGTGTGGGGGACCGGGCAACCTAGCCGGCCGGCTATGCCTAGGCTGTGGTCGGTCCCACACCTCACAATCCTTAGATTTTTATAATTATTATTCCTAATCTCATGAAACTCCCCAGTTTCAACAAAACTCAAGGATTCTCCATAACTTCAAGGATTTTCCATAACTTCAAGAATTCATGAAAATAATATTATAAAATAGGGAAAGGCGTGCGGGACCGGGCAACCTAGCCGGTCGGTCTTGCCCTAGCCATGGCCGGTCCCACACCTTGCAATCCCTAGTCTTTTATAATTATTTACCTCAATTTATGAAACTCCGGGGTTTGAGCAAAATTCATGATTTCTTAATATTTTCAAATATTTAACGAATCCACGAAAAACCAAAGGCCAACATAGTCACACGACGGCTAACCTCACGATAATTTTAAATATTAAAACACTTTTATTTTAATATTTTCAAAATATTGATGAATTGGGAGCATACATGCTCATTCCAACAAAAATCAAGAATTTCACTAAGACAAACTCTTGAAAATTCACAATGTTGCTCGAATGTGCATCCGAAACATCAAACTCTCAAGATGGAAACATGGACACCACGAAAACACGCCCATGCCTTCAAGGACCACTGCAGTCATTCTTAGGGCTTGCACAAAGCCGGGTCCCATGTGTTTCATAACTCGACCTAATTTGCTCAATTGCTCCTTTGGGCCCAAACTCTCTCCAACCAACCTGGGATCCAAATGACCAGCTTGGATCCCTTCACCAAGAGCCGACCCCATGCTCTATTGGCCCCTATCTCCCCATCTCTAGTTTTTATCACCTAATGCCCTGAAGGCGAGTAAAACCACCCATGCTTTCACCAACTCTCAAACCGAGGTCGGTCCACATCTCATGGACGCCATTATCCCAGTTTTATCACCTCAACAATTCACCAATCGAAGGAAGGATTGATCAAAAACAGGGTTTTTCATTTAATTATTATCATTCTTTCACCAACGAACCAACTGCTCAACTCGAAACCATCATTTTGAGCAATTAAGCAATTCACCGAACACTAAAATTTATGTTGATCCAGCAATTAACATCAAAATTAATTATATAATATCCTAATCTACCAATATTTTAATATTTTATTGGCTCACGTCACCAGTGAATAATTCGCTGAATTGAGCACTACTTGCTCAATTGTCCGAATATAATCAATATTCGGCAATTCATCAATAATTTGTCGAATTGAGCAATACTTGCTCAGTTGCACGTCAGATTATCAATATCATTAATTTGGTGAATTGAGCAATACTTGCTCACCGGTATCATCAAATTCTCAATATTCAGTAATTTACCAAATTGAGCAATACTTGCTCAATCGCTCAACTAGTCAATAATTCATCACTGAATTAATAGTATTGACATCATTTCAGAGAACTACATGTTTGACCCATGAATCGCTGAGCATTCATCACTCATGCTCGATTCAACAAAATCTAAACCCATTGTCTAGTTAGTCAATTGACCAACTAATACACGTCTTTCCTTTGAGACTCCACGATTCGTGAAATATCAATCACGTCACAAATGGGGGGATATCACTTAGGGTTTGTCCAAGCGGCTCTATGGCACGTGGATTTATCCACAACGAGAAATGTGTAAGTCGTGTAAATGGTTGAAGGAGTTAGCAAAGTAGTGGGTGCACGATCATTCAAGTCTCCACACGACGTGGAACTGACTTTACCATGATCTCCCATTTTCCCACTCTTTCACTCAAGAAACCGTCACACTTACAGGGATCAGTGGTTCATCATTCTGTCAAATATAAATAAGTCTCTGAATCCACAATTGAAGACAACGAATGATCATTAGCTATTAGCAATCGTCCACAAATAATTTTTCGAGTAACTACTCTCAAGAATTCATCTATCTATCAGAACTTATTCGAATTCAATAGTTCACCAATTATTGCAGAAACCTTCAACACATCCACAATCCTTGATCATCATTGATTCCACACAATTCCTCAAATCTTCCCTCCTACAACATCAACCCATCTCCCTCTTTGTGACCGAATTGACTTTGAACGGCCATTGTCTTGGTTTAGGCCGGAGTCCTCTGATTGATCTCTCGAATCTAAGCAATCCATTTGCAAAAAGGTATCCGTGTGAGGTTCAACAGTTTGCTCGGTCGAGGAGTCTCGACAACACGCTCGACTCTTCACTTTCCTAAAAAACCAGCGAACCGTTTTTCCCCATCCACAGTTATACAGTGTCATAGTATCATTATACAACATCAAAGTTCAATTTTATCACAACTTCGACAACAATATTATGGTGATATGTATCACTCCCCTTAGTCAATACTCCATCTCACATGGAAACCACTCCCCCTTACATAATGATCCGAAAACCATATGTATTTGTAGTGTGAACTATATATTAATTCTCCCCTTTTTGTCAATAAAATTGGCAAAGGTACGAAACGGATCCTAATGAAATTTCCAAAAGAGACATCTCATGACCAAAAGAAAGCACATATCAACTTATTTAGATGCAATCATATAGCCGAAGCTAAATGCTTTCATCAAGGAGTTTATAAAGATACAAGATAACCCCTATAATATTCCACAGCCGCACTCCCCACAAAGATTTGGCAATTAAGCACAAGTTCAATTAAGAACTCTCCCCATTATATGTCATTCCCGAAAGAACAATAATAGCGACCTTAATTTCAACAGAAAAGAAGGATTTTTTTTTTAACAAATTGGATGAATAACAAATAAACTAACAAGAGTATTAATTTAATCGTAAATATACTATCAAATTTACCACAAAAAGTGATTAATTTAATTGCTCATGCTCAACATAAGAGAACTTACGGAGACTCACAGTATATACATAAAAATATGGATCAAGGAAGATCAATGCTGCGGAATACACAAGGATTCATTATATTTTCCATCACTATTCGCACAATGACATACAATAGACATAATCCTTGTAAACAAAAGATTTTAACCTATCTTCCATCAATAAATGACATTATAGGCTTAACTTTTGTATTGCCAAAAGTTCATTCATTCTTTTATCAATACATGCATATCGACATAGGAAAGACTTAACTTTTGACAAGGTAAGGGACAATCATAGTTCACGGACGCAAACACACATATCCCATAACAAATTGCAATATATAAAACCATAAAGATTAATACTGCAAAAAATCATCTTCCAAACAATTTTAGAATTTAAACAAATAAACCTAAAAACATGAAGATGAAAACGTTGGACATAGCTATGTGTAGTCATAACAATGGCTATTCTAAACTCTAGTTATTCTTCTAAACAAAATAAGAAAATAGAAGATTTACTAGACATAAAAACTCTTATAAAGCATTTTACTTACTTTGAATACTCTTCTCATATTCTCTGTATTCATCAAGCTCATCTTCGACCAGATCAATCCTGGATTCCACATTATCCATCTTTTCTTCAAGTCTCTTGGAAGAGGCTTCAAGTTCACTTTTCAGGACACGAACTTGTTCCAAGACGAGATTCATGGTTAAAGAGAGCTTATCAAAATGATAAAATAGAGATGTTCCCGGCCCGCAGGAAGAAGCGTGATTGTCGTGGCTCATCACATTATCAGAAGAATCAAACCGTATCTTCTTAGATGGAAAGAGAACAGTCCAAACATCACTTTCTTTGCTTGAAAGACTTGAAGAGGACATGATAGAAAAGATAAATGAAATGTTTATGCTAAGGAGAAAAACTTCATTTTTAAAGGAACTGAGGATAGGAGATAAATTTCCAAAATAACCTTTGACCAAAACCCTAACCAAAATTGATTATCCTCAGAAGAAGGTTTTAAGTAGAAAACCGTTTGAAAACGTAAGTAATTATAGGCTAAAAAACTTGAAACAACAACAGAAATATTTTATCACAACCCTCTAGAAGATTATGATCTTTGTCTAAGAGGGATAGACAAAAATCATCAATACAGTATTACAAACTGTAGTTGTTCCAATCCTCTCAATGAATGTGTAACTTCTTTCGAGGGGATGAAGTATTTGTTATACCTTGTTTCTGTCTTATTTTTAAAAAAGAAGAGTTATGTACTACATCCTTCCTTTCATTTAACACAGAATTGAATACCTTGATTGTTGATTTTCGTAAACTATGCATTCTTTTGGAAATCTCTTTTACAAAGGATGAGGGTTTTGTATGAGATTTCTTTTTCTTCTTTTGCAAACAATGTTTGACAGAGGAGAAATTTTCCTGTTTCTTAGTGCCAAAGGTTTTAAGATGATCCTGATGAACATATGAGGAAATCACAAGATTAAATAAATTCTTGTGGTTTTCTATACGATCCTTGTCGTCAAGGTGAATTAAGAATGATATAGAATCAGGAGGAATTTGCTGACAATTCATAGTCGAAGAGGTTCGGTATGTCTTACAAGAATCACAATTGATCATCTCCAATTTTAAATTAAACAGTTGGCATTCCAGATCTTCAATCCTTTTAATTACGACTTCATTTTCAAGTTGAAGTATTTTTGAGGAAGTAAGATTTTTTATCATGGAATAATCAGGACTCAAGTAAAGCGTGATGTGACGCGATTATCGAAAAAGATTAAGAGAACCATCATAGACATCATCCTCAGGACAATAGTCAAGAGTAGCCATCCATGCTTTAGTTATATCACTCGACTCTGTGTCAGGACACTTAGAAGTATTGTGAATACTTCTATAGCACTTGAAACTAGAATTGTTAACATAATTTTTCAGAACTTTTTTTATTGATTGACTGAGTTTTCTTTTGAGACTTTCTTTTACTCTGTCTAAGAGATTTCTTAAGTTGTTGTATAAACAGTGATAGAGTCGAATTAAAGCAATTCCCATCCCTTTTTTCAGTCAATTTAGGACGTCGAGACTTACGATCAGATGCAGCAACATGGTTGCTAAACCGATGACGTTTCTCCCTTGTTCAAGTTCAAGATCGAAAATTTTCAACTTTCCAGCTAGGAAATTTCTGGATAGTATATCAAGGTTATTTCCCTCAATGATGGCATGCTTCTTAGAATCGTATCTAGATGGCAAATGATCTCGAGAATTTTCATCACAAAAGATCCCTTTTCGGGGAATAGTCTTACCCAATGCAAAGACGCATTAACAATTTGGGACACTTTGTGATTAAACTCATCAAATGAATCCCCATCTTTCATACGAAGGTTTTCCCAATCTAATTAAGGTTTTGAAGCCTAGCTTCTTTTCTTTTGGTATTACCTTTGAATACGGTTTCTAAGATATCCCACGCATCTTTAGACCTAGTGCAATTTGACACATGGTGCTGAAGATTTGGGGTAATGGCATGTATGATGGCATTCAAACCGTCGGAATTTTGCTTTGCAGCAAGTATCTCGGAAGGGCTGTATTCACCAATTTTCTTTGGAACGTTTACATTTCCTACTGCCACAACGGGAGCATCATATCCATTAACAACATATACCCATGATTTAAAATCACATGCTTGAAGAAAAGCTCGCATACCAATTTTCCACCATAAGTAATTTGAGACATCGAAGACTGGTGGTACGTTAATAGAGATAACACTCATCCATAGAGTTAGATCGCTACAAACACAGACTTGTAAGGTCTTTATATGTGTTTGCCTGCTCTGATACCAATTGAAAAAGCGGGGGTACAACAACCTCACCCAATATTTCGATTAGCAATCTGTATGGACTAACTCCAATATACTTTCAAGAGAATCAACTAGACTCAATCTTAATAAAGTATATCAAAGAGTTCTAATATCTCTATTTCACAATGTAATCAAAGAATCGAGCGAGATAGAAATCCGTGAGCCCGATTATTATAATAACTTGAACGGTACGAAAGACCAATTGCTGATGGTGGATTTTCATTTAAGGTTAAAATTGTAAAAGCCAGAAAATTATGCGCTAACATCTTGTAAAAGATAAAGCCATTAATAAGTGTTGGATACTCCTTCACTTTACTAATTCACCTAGAACGGAGCATGTGGCAACAATCCCATTCTGTGAATTAAATATACGAAATTCATCCAGGTTGGAGCATGTAGCAACAATCCCATATACCATGTGAATTTACAGCATTATTAATTAATACATAACCAGCCTTGTATTTCCTGTACTCATTATCAGTACGGCATGACGACTGAGTGTTACTCTCAGCAGAGCAACACGAATCTCCAAGCATTATAATGAAAGCATGTACGAAATACCCGCACAGCCGACTCTCGGTGTGTTATACTAGACCGATTGAGCAACTCTCGAAGTGTTATACTAGCCCGATTGAGCATCCTGTCCAGATCGATCAGAAATGATCTCAATCATCCAACTTCACCAAAGATGATTGGATGGCCCGGATCAATTCCATAACCCCAAGCAGGTATGGAATATTCACTGCTGAACCAACATGGGCCCCGCATGGTCGGCCTCCCCAAAAGATTGGAATAGCTTGCCAAAACGTCCAAACCAGAGCATGATGGACTAAACCCTAAATTAGGGTTTGCGGCACATTACATGTGTCACAAAAAGTCTCAACCATCCATCTTGGCGGTATAGATGGAGGGTGTAGATGTAGATTCAAAGGGCCCGAGCATGTCAACACAATCACCGTGGGCCCGCTACATACCGACCAATCGGTCGGGACCAACTATGGTTGGTCATCCCATTCGTGTGCCCGAAGAGCAGCATGACGCACGGCCGTGAAACCCAAAATTAGGGTTTTGAGCATCACGGCGTCCATCTTCTCCTGGCACGAATGGAGGGTCCCAGATTAGATTAAGCGGTCCGGGTCATACTAGCATAACCACCGTGGGCCCATCTATCCCCTCACATGATCGGCCAAGGCATATCATGCCCGGTTATCCCAAAATCGTCCGCCCAAACTAGCATGGTCACACCTCCCAAATTGCAAACTGATCTCGACCACTCAACTTCACCGGACGATTTGAGTGGCTTAGATCACGTTTTCATGGGACAGTCAGGTATAGGCGTGAATACCAGCCTACCACCTACACGCCGGACGGATTGGGCAAGATCGACCAAGCTTGGTCGTCTTGAAGCGCGCGCCCGAATTTGGCACGATGCGCGGCTTTTGCGGCACCAAATTTCTATTGCAAATTGATCTCGACCACTCAACTTCACCGGATAATTTGAGTGGCCCAGATCACACTTTCACGCGATAATGGGGTATGGGCGCCTACACCGTCATGCCATCTATACGCATGTATGATCGGCCTGGCCAAAATCGTATCCCAAACTTGGATTCGACCAAGTCAAGAGTGATGCTTGCACACCTCTTCAAAAACCCTAATTCCATTAACGGCCGCAGATGAGTGTCTCAAAGATCATCTCGTCCGTTCAACTTCACCGGCTTGGTTATACAACCCCGGTCGTGGAGTTAATTGGTTAGAGGAGGCGTCATGGTGATCACCACCCGTCACTTTACTCACACCATGATGCAGTACATGCATAAAATACACACGATATTTCACAAGTATCAACTTCCTGAATAACACAGTTATTCAGTTTAGCATTACATGCTACTTTTGTGGGTCCCACGATCTATACTTTCCGGACATCAATCATGTCACAAACTGGGGATACATACTAGGGTATTGGTGCAGCGGTTTACATGCGTGAAGCGCACAACGCGCCATCACAAGAACGTGTCGAGAAGTCATGGACGGTCAAGTGATGATGTGAGAAGTGGGCAAGCCCGGTCGTGTGACACTAACACATTACTCCACTACTCCATCATCACTTTCTCCACTTCCCACGAGATAAGAGGGTTAGGCTAAATGACTTGTATAAATAGGTTCTCCTCCCTATTTTCCAAACAACAGAGCAAGTCAAGACAAGACAGAAACCAGGTGTTAATACAAAACGTATTCAAACACCGAACTGATAGTTTACATCCTGTAAGCCGGTTCATCCTTCTGTTACAAGTCATAAACAAGCCAACACCTTCACAATCTCAACACCTTCTTCGCTTCCCTCCCTAAGATCAACCCCATCTCCTTCACTTTGTGACCGAAACAAGTCTAGGACGGCCATTTATTAGTTTAGGCTTAGGACTTGCATGATTGATTTCCGAATCTACAAGCACTCACCGCTGCAATGAATTTGTTTAAGGTTTAAATTCATTCCTCATCCACACACCCAAAATTACCAAATCCGGCAGGAATAGTTTTCACCCATAAACACCAATGTCCAAGTGTCAATCAATGTAATCAACAACCAAAGGTTGGATATTCTAATTGATTGATCTTAACGCACAACCTGTGATTTTTCAATTATATAAAAAAATATAATGCGGAAAAGAAATAACACAGATACCAAAATTTTGTTAATGAGGAAACCGCAAATGTAGAAAAACCCCGGGACCTAGTCCAGATTGAACACACATTGTATTAAGCCGCTACAGACACTAGCCTACTACAAGCTAACTTCGGTTTGGACTATAGTTGAACCCCAATCAATCTCACACTGATCCAAGGTATAGTTGCGCTCCTTACGTCTCTGATCCCAGCAGGATACTATGCACTTGATTCCCTTAGCTGATCTCACCCACAACTAAGAGTTGCTACGACCCGAAGTCGAAGACTTTAATAAACAAATCTGTATCACACAGAAAAGTCTACGATAATAGATAAATCTGTCTCCCACATAAATACCTACAAGTTTTGTTCCGTCTTTTGATAAATCAAGGTGAATAGGAACCAATTGATAACCCGGACTTATATTCCCGAAGAATAGCCTAGTATTATCAATCACCTCACAATAATCTTAATCGACGCGGCAAAAGAAGATATTGTGGAATCACAAACGATGAGAAAAAGATGTTTGTGACTAATTTTATATCTTGCATATCGGAGATATAAATCTCAAGCCAATCATTACGATTGTACTCAACACGATAGAATCAGCAAGATCTGACCACACAACTATAAGAAAGTAGTATCGGTCTGGCTTCACAATCCCAATGAAGTCTTCAAGTCGTTAACCTACAGTGGTCTCGATAAGAAACCTAAGGTTAAAGGAGAATCGACTCTAGCTTATACAACTAGTATCACACAAGAGGTGTGGGGATTAGGTTTCCCAGATGCTAGAGTTTTCCTTATATAGTCTTTCTAATCGTGGTTTGCAATCAATATTAGCATAGTAACAAAGCATTCAATATTCAACGTTAGATGAAAACTCGATTAGATTCAAGCTAATATCTTTCAAACCGTTGGATCGAAAAAACTTAGCTTGTTACACACAAATGAAATGCACGATTTTAGGTTTGTGTAACCATACCCAAACATGTACATTTGTTGGTTCATCAATAGTTAACAAAATGGTTAGCCATATGAGCACTTTCATATCAACCATATTCTTCTTCACCATAACTAGTTCAAATGACTCAAATGAACTAGTTAGAGAGTTTTTCAATTGTATAAATCTTATAGAAGTATACAAGACACAATTGAAGCAAAAACGATTTGATTCGCTCGAATCGATTCATGAACTTTATAGCCACGGTTTGCAATTTGTATTCCTTAGTTAATATAAATATAAGTTCACAAAAATCGTCTTTAGATATAACCAACTCAAGTTCGCAGACTTAGTTCATGACTGAAGTTCTCGAAAGGAGTTCACAAACTCCAAAGAAATATTCCTGGATGAGAACTTCCGATTCGCGGACTAAGTTCACAGCTCTTGTTCCGGTTTTCCTGATCAACAAAGTATGCATACTTTGGTTCAAGGAATAAGGACTTATACATATATATGTTGCCACACAATGCTTATATCCAATAATGGTTATATAATCTAAACTCTCATTTCAATCATTGAAACATTCTTAGAGGACGTTATTATATAGTTGTTATTCACAAACTATTTTTCGTCAAAGCAATTTTTAAAGTGATTGAAACATAACATGACTTTCGTCACTAGGTAAAGATGAACTTGGCCAAAGCAAAAGCTTACCAGCAAATATTTCGAGAAATAGATAAGCAAGATAAACTCGGCTCAAAGTAGCAAATATGTATAATCAAAGTCTATATAGCAAAACGACTTTTTTCTCAAAATAGGAGATAGAGTAGATAGACTTTTGAGTGATAGATAAGTTCAAGTCTCCACATACCTTTTAGTCGATGAAGTTCCACCAGTTCTTGAGTAGTTCTTAGTCTTGTATGATGATTGCCATGGAGTTCTTGAGCTCAACTACACTTACTATCCTAGTCCGAGACTTAGCTATAGTATACTAGAAATCAAGATTTATAGTTTTGATCACTAACATTGACAAACATGCTTGAGATAGCAACGCATGCGAGTTCGAACGATTAGCGATCTAACAGATAATGCTCTTCTTGATACTCTTTGGATTCTTCTTGACAACAGGGGCATTTGATGAAGATAAAACAGATATGTTTTTCCTTAAATTGCTAACCTTACCGAAAAAGTAAGGTTTTTCATGAGCTTTTGGAAGAAAATTTGCAGCTTCTTTGCATGCGACCTTGCAATGCTTAATGAAATAACATGTGGTGCAGATACTACTAGTTTGCCTCTCATAATACAACTTAATCTACTTAGAAACACCAGCATTAGTGATTTCTTTGATTCCTCTCCTTAAGGATTAGTTAAATCCACGTTAACACAAACTTTAACTGGATCACTTCCAATAGGTACAACATCTTTTGGTTCGATAGCTAGAAACTACTTGACCCATTAACTCTCCCATTTTCGTAACAAAATGAATATTCATATGTTCAGGTAACAAGTATTTTAATTGAATCCAGAAAAGTTGAAAACCCCATTGTGTTTCAATATAAACCATTTCTGGAATGAAATCATGAACAACCAAAATTTTTTTGTTGATGTGCTAGGGACGTTCATCAATAACTATGTTAAGGTAATCCTACTTGATAAACTTGAAGATGAAAAGGTTAGGTTCGACCTCTACAATCTTGAGTTCTTTAGGTTTGATGAAAGGCCAGGTGAAACTAATAAATTTTTCAACCATTTCATAATTCATTCTGCCTTCAATAATGACTTTGTTGATGGCGCAAGCTTCCCATTTTTCTTTTTCTTCTTTATCTTCTTCATGAGTACCAGAGGTGTCTACAAGAAAGGTGATATCTTCAGAAGTATCTCCCAGTTCAAGAGTTGCTTTTTTGAACTTGTTAACCAAACTACTAACCTGTGTGTTGTCTTCTGAATCCATAGTGATCACAAAAAAATATCTAGGGTTTCATAGGTGACTATAGGCAAGATGGGGGAAGGATAAGGTAAAGTTGTTAGGGTTTTGAATGAAAGGGATAGGTATCAATATATTGTTATCTAAAATTTGGCTAATATTCATAATATTTTCCGATCCGGAATCCACTTTAATTTGGTAAGCGTAGCTGGCAAACAAACAACCTAAGATGGTAAACCGCCTGAAAGATCGGAGATGACCAAATCTTGGGGTTTTAAATTTTGAAATGAGTGATAGGAGGGAAAACTTCAAGGACACTGAGTTGATAATGAGCTCAATCAACCATCTACCATTGAAAGCAACACAAATCTTCAAACGATTATCTTCAAACTCCGCAAACGCATAAGTCACAACGATAACAAAGGCAAACGCCATTAGAGTAAACACGTATTGTAAACATATCATGGAGGAAACAAGAAGAGAGTAGTTACACATTGAAAAATTTAAAACTAGATAAAAAATAAAATGGCTAGAAAGAAAACTTGAATATCTTAAAGAATGAGAGACACAAACTAAAAAACATGGAGAAATAGAAAAAACACAACACTTAATACTGCATAAGAATCAATAATCAGAATAAACTCTTTTAGTAATGAAAAGAAGATTAAAAATTCACTGATTTAGGATTCCATGACACCGAGTCGCAGAGAGGAGGAAAGAGAGAAGGTTTGTTTCATGAAATTGAGCAAAAAATTGAAGAATTGAAATGTAACATCTTGTCAAGAAAACTAAAGTATCCTAGATTAAACGTGCACGTGCTTTGCATGTCTGAAAGAGAGGTAAGTGTTAGGGTGAGATTAACATAAGGGGCATGTTTTTCAAAAGAATTACGTAAATAGAAAAATCCAATGGTTGAAAATCGGAAAATCTAATGGTCTATAACAATAGTTCAGACAAAATTATTTTGTGATGGAATTGTGGGCTGCATGACGGGAATCTTTTGGAGAATCTTTCAAAACCTGACAGCTAAGTTTTAAAGATTTGAAATCTAACGGCCAACCTCGGTTAACTTCTTGGCTTTCCAATAGTCTTGTTGTCATTAAATGGGGGAGAGATAAATTATTTTGCAAATTAAAATTGTTTTTACATTTTCACGCATGTTACAAGCGTGTCGATAACTTTGGTTGGCAATACTAAGGGTGCACAAAGGTCGGTTCGGTGCGGTTTCATGCCAAACCATCCACCTAACCACTACCACTATGATTATCATTTTTGAAACCGTCACAGAACTGTATTTCTATCTGTTCGGTTAAAAACCGATCCGATTCAGAATGGTTGAAACGGTTTATCAATCGGTGTTAACCAATGCCAATTATAAATCAATTCTACCTTTTCTAATGAAGGGAAAAATAATTCTATAAAAAATTTGTTTACTATACACAGGGTATTCAGTTATAATTGAACATTAATTTTCAAATTCAAATTTAATTATTCATGATTATCAAATTTAACATCTGGATTTAGAATCCAATATGTTATTCTCTTCCTCATTTGTAGTCCTCTTTGATCAACAACAACATCAAGTTCAACATTCAGATCAAAACCCAAGCTATTACTCATAGACTCCTTTGATTACTTCAACAATCTAAAAAAAAAAACATCATTATTCAAGATTAATACATGCATCCAAACATAAAACTAGAGTTTTCTATCAAATAAATTTAAGAAAAAAAATCAAAATTAATTATATCCATCACAGAAAAACATCCAAAGAAAATAACCCTCCAAACTTGTATTATGATAGTGGTTGTTCGATCAAATGAAGATGAAGGTTCTGCTGATGGTGTTCTTGGTGAATCGGTGATGGAAGGGGTTAACGGTGGCTGTGCTGCTGTGTGGGGAGTGGAATAGAGAAGGAGAAAAGAAGAGAAGTTTATTTCTGTTTCTAGGGTTAGGTTAAACTTATAAGATGGACTAAGGGTTGAGATTAAGCCTAATATTTAGATCAACGACTATAGTTTAGTCAATTCTATCGGTTCGGTTAGGTCGGTTTTAGACCTCAAACCGTTCACCGAGCCGAAGATCTAACGGTTATCAAAATTCAAATCGTGACCGACCGTTGGATTTGTTGGAGTTTTGGTTAAACTCAAATTATGGAGTAATGATATTAGTGGGTCATTATTAGTCCTGGTCTTAAGGGATGTTTAAGTTGTTTATGCACATGTCTGTTAGTGGGTTTACGAAGTGGTTTTGTAAACCATAGTGTGTCCTAGTAATTAGGATCGTTGGTTGTTGCGAACGTGGTTTTGTTTGTGGAGTTAGTGCAGGTTAATTGAGTCGTGTTTTGTAGCCAATAAAGGCAATGTTTTATGTTAATGAAAATCTGTGAGAATCCAATTAAACACAATGTAGACTCTCTACTGTTTCCGTGTGTTCTTCCTCCCTGCTCTCTCTCTATACCTTGATTTTCATCATGGTATCAGAGTTAGGGTAGAGAGAGAGGTGTTATAAAAATTTCAGAGAAGATAGATAGATGATTAAAGAGGGTGTTTTAGTTTGAATTCGTTGTGTGATTAATTGTTCTTTTGTGTGTCAAAAGAAGGTGAAAGGTGAAAGTTGGAAGTATGATCCTGGAGTTTCGATGTTGTTATTGGTAGGAGATTTACCAATATCATCTGTATGTAGATGATGTTGTTTTGACGAGAAGGGATGGTGAATCTAGTAGCAGCATAGGAGAGTTGGGATTTTGCTCGGAAGTTGTTTGATGAAAGGCCTATGAGAAAGAGGCTTGAATTTCATAGGTGCTCACCTGTTTGAAGGTAAAGTAAAGTAGGATTTACTTTGATTTGATTTTATGTTCAGTTGGCAACGCAGAAAAGAGCCGTAGCTCTAACTTGTCAAAGAATGGATTCGGTGATTTGTGTATATCACTTAGGGATCGAAGTAGTGGTCTATTGATGGGGAGTGTGTCTCCATGAATAAAATCTAAAATGGTGCAGTTTGAGCAAGCCAAGTAACGCTGTTAAGCTAAACTCTGTGTTATTTTCAGTCAAATTCATACTTTTGTAAATGTTAACGGCTATGTTATATCCATTAACAATATTATTGGCTTATGTTGTATGGGCAATAGTTTCAAAGTTTAATAACTTGGTAGTTTTGAGTCGCATGATGTATAAAGTGTCATGTTTAGTCCTTATATATGGGTTTCATAACCCAAAGAAGGAATATGTCATTGGTGAAGATAGTAACGGTGGTTGAAGACGAAAGTAGCTGGAAGATTTCAAGTGGCAGAAAAATATGATACAACATGTCTGGGAAGTCATATGTACCTGCGAGTGAAGTAGGTTGGACGTGATAGATCCATGGTATGATAAGATATGTCGTGGAAGTCATATGATGCCTACAAGTGAAGTAGGCAGGTCTGCAAATGAAACGGAATCAGCGCGGGATATGCCGAGAAAGGTATAGGTAACGTCTCAGCTAGTTTTCATGGAACAACGCATGAATTTGTTATTGTAGTTTGAGTTTAAGGGAGGCTGTTGAGTAATGATATTAGTGGGTCATTATTAGTCCTGGTCTTAAGGGTTGTTTAAGTTGTTTATGCACACGTCTGTTAGTGGGTTTACGAAGTGGTTTTGTAAACCATAGTGTGTCCTAGTAATTAGGATCGTTGGCTATCGCGAACGTGGTTTTGTTTGTGGATTTAGTGCATGTTAATTGAGTCGTGTTTTGTAGCCTTTAAAGGCAACGTTTTATGTTAATGGAAATTTGTGAGAATCCAATTAAACACAATGTAGACTCTCTACTGTTTCCGCATGTTCTTCTTCTCTGCTCTCTCTCTATACCTTGATTTTCATCAGGATTATCGGTTCGGTGTGGTTACGGTTTGGTTTGTATTTACGGTTCGGTTTCTGTGCAGACCTAGGAAATACAGATTGTGGAGATTAAGTAGATGGTGAGTGGCGTAGCAATGTGCATTCAGGGTTACCGACCGAATTTGGGTCACGTGTTAGATTAGCAATCATAAATAATATAAATAAATTGAGTGTGCATGTGAGTCGTAAAATGATGGCATCACTAGGATAATTTCAATCGCCATAGCAGATTTTGAAATGCAACACATTGAGAATTAGTTAAATTAATTCTGCTGGTCTCAGTCATGATATGGATTTTTGCACTCTGAAGGTATGTAGAAAACTACAAAAGCGTGTTTGGACACCGGAAACAAATTGCTTCGGTCAAAAGCAAGATATTTTTGCTTCACAAAAGTTGATCTTTTTACTTCTTAAAATTTTATACCCGAATTAATTTTGTTTTTTTACTTTTAAGAGATGAAAAGCTTTTTAAACTTTTAGGAGCAAAAAGCTATTTGCAAATGTGTACCCAAACAAGCTACGAAACTAAAAAGAGAAACATTTATAGGATAGGTGACATGGAGAAAAGAATAAAAAGGAAAGTATAATTTCAGGTTAAAGAAAATAAAGAACGTTTGTTATACTGCTACACCATTATCAATTACCAACCCCGTTGAGGATCTCCTTGAGCGAAATTAAAAGTTGATTTAAGTTCATGTGGCATACTGTTGGAAAATCGCATACAATTCCATATGTATATGAATAGAAAATCCTTAGTCTAGTATCGGTTTGGATTTGGGTTGTACATAGTAGTTTGGGCTTAATCTTAATTTAGCCTGTTAGTTAAGTTAAGTCAATTTTAGTTTCACGTTTGAAACTAAACAAAACCTAAAACCGAAAACGTGAAGGGAATTCAATTAGGAATACAAAAGACGCAACCCTTGGAAAAATCCTTCTAGCATCATGACTCTTAATTGAAGAGGTATTTGAAGCATCATGATTCTTCATTGAAGAGGCACTAGTAATCTCTATAAATACCCTGCACACACTTAGTAAAAATCAATCAACTAGAAACCCTAATAATCATCATATTCTTGTGAAATATAAGACAAATAACAGAGACACAAAATAGGAGAAGAAGAGGAGAGAGATTCTTATTAATATGTGTAGAATTACAATGGGTTAAGCCTCTTTTTATATAGATAGAAGACTTGGTTCCCAAGATATGTAAACCATAATCTTAGACACGAAGGGCATTTTAGTAAATAGATATTTGGTTTATAACACTCCCCCTGATGACCACTGTGGCTAAGTCATTACAAAAATACCAGGAAAACTCAAAAGAGAAAAACCTGAAATTGCATGAGCATGTAAAGACTCTGACAGTGTTGGACACGCATATGTTGCCTCGTTAAAACCTTGACAAGGAAAACCCAGTGGGACAAAACCTTGACAAAGGGAAAAGAGTACATCTCGATAAGTCCAGTAAATGCACCTTTGATGATGGCACCGCTCCCCCTGATGAGTACTTCAGTTAAATCTTGGCTTGCAAATCTCTGAGTCATGACTTCCCAATTTGATGAACAGATTTCTTGAATGCAGAATATTCTTCTTCTTTCGTCAACAAAATTGCTACTTGATGAAGTCTTCTTTTGTGTTAGTCTTCTAGTAGTAGTTTCTCGGAGTCTCTATGCTTTAAAAACATTGACGACTTGTGTCTTGGGTTGCTAGATTCCGGAGATGATTTGCAGAAATAGTTGATGTAGTTTCTTCAATAAAGTGCCAAGATACCTTATCATACGGGAACAAAAATCGTATTCGTGAGAAGGAAATCCAAATTCTTAGGAGATGATTAAGTTGATTTGGTTTAATCAAATGTGGGCATCCACTAAACAACCAAAATTGATACGACTCCCCCTTGGATGACCATCATGTTGAATTAAATTGCCTCACTAAAACCTTGCCAATAAAACCCAATAGGGAAAAATTTGGACGAAGTAAAAAGAGCACAATATCAACATTTTAAATGAAAATCAAATGTCAACAAGAAGTTGCCTCATTAAAACCTTGTCAAGAAAACCACATGGGACAAAACTTGAACGAAGGAAAAGAGTACAACTTTGACGTAAATATTGATGCTAACCCAACTATATGAGTTTTCTGTAAGACAAGCATCAAAAATAACTCTAGTCCATCTTGAATAAGAGTTTAAGCTAGCATAATTCTAACCGCAGATTTAAGGGGAAAAAATAGAATATATGCAGCTAAAGCGTGGATTTTTGTGTTTTATGGACTCCTCAAGAGACCTATATATAAAGTCGATATCATCAACCAATTAATCTGGATTTTCATTTTGGTACCAAACTTCTAAAACACATACAGATTGTTAAACCCGACATAATCGAGTCAAGTGGTTGCTTGAATATAATTTGAATCCTCCAAAGAATACAAATTTGAATATGTTCTCCAAGAAAATCACTTGTGTGAGTGCAATACGAGTCCTTCAAGACTACCACGCAAAATGCATCATATAGGAAGAACGATATATTATTGAACCAATCCGGGGTTTGAACTTATAACCCTCAATCGCTCTTAAAACGACTTATTTCTCTTAATACGCAATACGACTACACCAACCTTTAATTAATAGGCTTGGCAATTTAAATTGTTAAGTTTTGGATCCAAAATCACGTTAATCAAGAAATTAATCCAATCTAATTTGGAATATATGCCAACCGATCACATTGTCGATATTCCTCTGCAAAGGGGTTAACAACCACAATCTTTATTATTTTAGTAGCTACTGTAATATTCGACAAAAAAATTAGCTTACTACGAGCTCACACAATTCACAAATGTATGCATACTTTGAAAATTTCAAAATTTATCGGGTACCAAAGACACATGGGCATTATAATCTCCTCGTTTTCATGTGAGAAGATATTATTATATTTGAGAATGTGATTTTGGTCACTCAATTGAGCACTACCCGTAGACTTTTATAGAACGCTACTTATTTGCTAAATGTGACTGGATTTCCTCTTAAGAGGCAAAGCTTATATAAAAGCAAAATGAGAAAAAATTCACGCCAATTATATAATGACAACCTTAATCGATTTGAGTGATGGGAGAGAAATTAATATAACTTTTAAGTTAATGAACACCAACCTCCGTAGTGTATGGTCTCCCCTCGGTTGTGGGCGGAAATACTTTCATCTCATATACAAAAATAAGTTTCATAAAGTATTATCCGATTAATTCGAGACATATACTTATTATAAATATATCTTTCGACATAAAAAAATGTAGTCTTAATAGACATACATATTTAACATCAATCACATGTGTTACGTTTGGAACCAAAATTAATTGGTGTAAAAGCATATAAAATATGCGTACTCCCCAAAAAATGTACACCCCAAAAAATAAAATGAGAATAAAATTATGAACACTTATGTTAGCAAAAGAAATTTATAATAAGATCAATTAAGTCTCTCAAGGACTAATGATATTGGCTAACAAGCCGGGTGCGAACCCTTTGATTTTTAGTGTTCGGGGATGTTCCAACTTCAAGTTGGACATATCTAAATTTGGAGATTATTACCACGAGGAAAAATAAAATAAAATTGCTCAATATCCCTTAGGAATGTAGCAATTCCTCGTTTGTTGGTATTTGCAATTGGCTTATACCGTAAAGGTATTTCGCCCCTTTAGGGCTGATAGTGAAAATGATTCTTTAAAGATAATGAAGCTGCTATTATTATTTTCTTCTTAGGAAAAAGAAAATATCCCAATGTAATTCATGATGGATTCCTGCGAGGAATGGCCATTCAATGTTCCTTGCAAGAAAATGGAACCATATTGGCATATTGGCTTATGAATAATTTAGAGTGCCAGCTTATTTGCATCTCATCTCATAGAATTGGGTGAGGAGAAAAAAATTACAATCTACCAAAAGTTAAATCGACAGAAGAACAAAAAATGTCATTTAATTTGGTCATCGCATAAGATAGATAGTTTCTTATAAAAAAAAAATAGAAACCATATGATAGATCACTTGATCTTTGCCGAATGGACAAAGATACCAAAGTTAATTGGCCGTAGGTTTTTCAACCATGCATGTGAATCGTGATTAATTACCATAACGATAACCAAATATGCGATAACACCAATTTTTGGTGATTACAGTTTCATGAAAGGAATAAAACTGTAGACCATCTTTCGATGGATTTGTTTTTTCTTTCTCTTTGTAAAAAAATAATTAGAGAGGAAAGGAAAACATCAATTTTCGGTGAATACAGTTTTATTAGAGGAATAAAAACTATAAACCATCTTGCAATGGATTTTTTTTAATCTTTCTCGGTAATAAAAATAGAGAGGAAAGGAAAATCAATCTCCGCAAAATTGATTATCTATATACGACGATATACAATAATATCAATCATATACCAAAATCAACTGATTAGTCAATTAATATGAATTATTTAATTAATAAATAACTCAAATCACTTAGTTTGGAAAAAAAAAAAGATTAAAAGAAAACAAAAAAAGGCCAAACATTAAGTTTTAGCAACTCATCTCTTCAATGGTACACGTAAAGCAAGATATCATCAAATGGGTACGAGAAGATTTTAGTAGCCGACCAAGACCAAGACCAAGACCAAGCGAAGTGAGTGCTTCTGTTCCATCCGACTCATTAAGGTCAAAAACCCGTAATAATTTTTGAATGGACGGAACCTTAGAATAAGGAAACCTATAATAAAATCAATAGAAACCTTATTAGAGTCCTTCAATAAATCTAAGAAAAAAAAAAAATCAAACCAAGAGGGAAGATTAGATATAGATGTAGAAAATCTTCCCTGTTTGTGCGGATCAGTTGGTTGAGCAACGTGCGTGATAACGTCTTGTGAAATAGAAGACAAATAACAGAGACACAAAATAGGGGAAGAAGAGGAGAGAGATTCTTATTAATATGTGTAGAATTACAATGGGTTAAGCCTCTTTTTATATAGATAGAAGACTTGGTTTCCAAGATATGTAAACCCTAATCTTAGACACGAAGGGCATCTTAGTAAACATATATTTGGTTTATAACACATATTGTTTTCTAAAATCGTTTTTAAGTTTGTGTCAAAGAGAGAGTTCATCACTTTAAGTTTGGTTCGTCGTTTCCCGAATCGAAGTTTGGAGTGCTACTACATCGAGAAGATAGTCGTTGTATCTTGGGAGACAGACATCGATAGTCCGTAAGCACCAGTGCGGGGTGAATTTGACTTTGGTTTCTTCTAATTGGGTTTTTCCCATTAACCATAACCAGCGGATTAATTGATTTTGATTGGACCGCTCACATTAAAACCTAAATATCATTTCCAAATTAATATACATTATTTTCTTATTTAAAAGATTATTTTATTTCAATTACTATAGTTGCAAAATATATCATTTAATCCTAGGATTTTGTCTAACAGGAAAGACTTGCATATGAGGCAAACTAATGCCGACCTAAAGAAATGGTGCCAACATTTTATACTCATGGGCTACGGTAGATTTCTCATAAACTAAAAGTCCACTCACGTTTTGGGACTTGGTGGATGTGTTCGGCTTCATGAGATGGACTTAGGAGGGAACATACGGATTATGGTGCTACGAATTGGACCTGTTGTCCACTTGCACCCAAAATGATCGAACTAATAATATTGGATGGACTAGCTAGCTAGTGGGTACCAATTTTAGCTCCGGTTCACTTTTATATTAAGACTTAGTGGACATATGGCACTAATTTTAAAGCAATAACTACTAAACGACCAAGATCACTTTGGATACGATTTTGCGCCGAACTTTCGTGATCGTGCAAAATTGGGGTGTCTATAGATGGCAGTGATTGAGGCCGTACAATGATACGGTGTGTTTGATAGGATATAAGCAATTAACTTCTTAAGTTAATGATCTATCGTTGGATCTGAAAAGACTAATCTATGACGAGTGCCGAGTGGCATCAACATTACGAATGGAATATCAGTCAAATGCTAATAGCCTGGTTAACAGTTTGGCTTGGTACCATTCGGTGTTACCCTTACCACCGTAATGCTGTAACAGAATGGTGTCATTCTACAATTTCTTCTATGTAACAATCTAAACCTCAATTTGAATGAGTATTTTAATAAATAATTCCAGAGGTTTTTTCAAGCCCTCGATCCATTGGGAAAAAAAAAAAAAAAAACCTGCTCTATAAGACACACGGAATTGCCTGAAGTATGTAATTCAATCTTGGATATTGTTGACTCAAATCAACGGTAAGCTGTGTGTTGTAGGAAGGGAGTCACTCAAATCAACGGTAAGCTATTTTAAAATGAACCTTTACTAAACGTGTCAGTTGGAGACCTGTGCGGTGCCTCTCTGAGTTTTGAGTTTTCCATTATACCATTCTCTTGTCTTCCGGTCGGTTACCCTTTCTTCTAAAACCCTAGCCCTAACTAATGAGTTGGGTTGAAGATCACTCTTTCTCTCTCAGTTTCCTCTATAAACCATAGCCTCCTTATACAACACACACAGCACTTTCAGAGGTATAATTTCTTTTATTTTCTTCAAGGTTTTGTGTTTTTAGATTTTCAATCTTATGATTTCTTCTCTGGATTTTTTCTGCAAAATAAAACTTGGTTATATCCCCATTTAAATTACCTTGAAGTTAATGTTACTCATCCTAAACTAATTTTAATTTTGTGTACTAATTGATGAATTTATACTTTATAGCATATATAAATGTGTATATTCTGGATTTTCTGTTACAATGGATTTCTCAAACTTCTAAAAGATCATGAAGATGTGGAAGATATAGTCTGTTTGGAAATGGGATAGTAATTGAAGTTTTCCAACTGCAAATTGATTTCACATAATGCCATATGATATTGAATGTGTGTGGATTTTGTGTTGATTTTATTGAGTATTTGTATGCTTAACATGAATAGCTATGTACTAACTTATGAATCTTGGTTTACTTTTTAGGAACTCCTACGAAAGGCAACAATATGGATGTGGGAGAGGATAGGATTAGTAAACTGCCTGATCCATTAGTTCATCATATACTCTCTTTTCTTCCAACCAAATCTGCTGTTTCCACTTGCGTTTTATCCAAAAGATGGAAGAATGTCTGGGTATCTATTCCAGTTCTTCATTTCCACAACTGGGAACCTCCTAGAATCAGGTTTACTAGGCATGAAGATTATGATGAGCAAGCCATTATCTTGGAGACGAATAAGTTCATGGTATTGGACGCAATATGTTAACTATAAAGAAATTCTGCCTCAATTGTGAAAATGGGTTTTTCAATCATAAGCGGGTGAATGCATGGATCACTACGGCAATGAAATGTGGAATCGAAGAGTTCATTTTTTCTGGGTGTTACGCATACCCAAACAATGGGAAGATGATTCCTGATTCCCTTTTCACCTGTGAATCATTAACTACGTTAGACTTTCAGTTTGTAGAACAAGATGGGCTCGATCTTCCGGAATCAATTTCTCTTCCGAGACTAAAGATCCTTCGGCTTACGAATATTGTATATGATGATGAGAAATTCGCAGGAAAACTCTTTTCTAGTTGCCCAGTACTCGAAGAATTGTGTTTGACTGATTGTAGTTGGCAGAATTTTTATTTCATACGTGTTTCAGCTCCTAGATTGAAGTCATTCACTCTAACTGGTTGTCTGAGAAGTAATATGGAAGATGTCAAGGTCAAGATTGATGCACCAAATTTGTCGTCCTTCACTTTCTGTGATTGGCTACCAGAAGATTTTGTTGTGGATAGTTTTCCGTTGCTTCATGATGCAGATTTGTACTACAACTATGGCGACATAGAGAGCAGATTTCTTCCGATATCTGCGTTTATAGGGAAGCTCTGCAAGGTAAAGGTGTTGAAAATATCTGGTGCTTACTTTAAGGTATGCTTGCTTACCCTTTTTTGTTTTTTTTTCTTCGAATCTTACGTGGCTAGATTATTTTATATAATATCCTGGGTCCTTAAGACAATGACCTTGAGTTTGGTTCTAGCTTGGCCAACATGATAGTTAAGTCCTCGTTTCTGCATCTATTGTTTTCTGTTTTGTACCTTGAGTTCTGTTCAGACCCCTCGTTTCTATATCAATTTTTGTTTTTCTTTTCTCATGGCTAAAGAATTAGTCTCTGTTACAGGACTGAATGCAAATTTACCTACAAATCAAGATGATTATAATTGTTTCCACATTATTTATTTTTTTCTATGCCTTGTTATTAGATTCTCAAGCTCGCAAAGGCTCTGTCTACTGGTTTCCCTACTTTTCATAATTTGATCAGTTTGGAAATCTATGATATTCGTTATCTGCAAATGAAGACATTACTCAACTTTCTAGAGTTCTCGCCAAACTTGGAAGCACTCGTCATCAAGAAGGTATGTTACCCTTCTCAAATCTGTTTGTCATTGTTGCTGCTATTTAACTAATACAAGAAAGAAGATACACAGTTAACATCATTACCTACTTCTTGCCCTTGTCATTTTTGTCTGAGCTTGAAACATGGCCTGTAGGTCAAATTTAGTGGCAAAGTCGATGAGAACACTTTGACATTTAACAAAGTGCCTAGTTGCTTGGAGTGCCTCAAGTCAATCGAATTTCAGAAGTTCAATGGGTACCCGAAGGAACTGGAGATGGTAAAATTTGTTCTTAAGCATGCAAGAGTTCTTCAAACGGTCACTATGGAAACTTCATATACTGTGGAGGATGATGACATGGATCCATCAAAGACGAAAAAGAATCTTAAAGCTAAGGAGGTTGAAGCTTTGAACAAGAAAATTACAATGCAGTTGGGAGTGTCACCATGGGCTTCAGCAGGTTGTGTCATTAAGTTTTCAAGTTCCTAAATCTTGTTTTTTCTTATTCTTGTCAAATCATAGTATAGGTTGCCAGGTTTTGTTTTTGATTTTCTGGGAAATTAAACTGGCAGTGAGCTGAATGGGAGCTAGGTTATTGCATTTACATTAGTAGGAATATCAGTTTATTAGCGAATAGTTTTCGAACTTAATGGAGCTAGGTTTTAAAACTTCAAAGTGTTGAATCCAATCTTGTGTAGTTGAACAAGTAACTGTTCGTTTGTGATAGACTATCCTTTTCAAATGAATTGTCCCTAGTCTTTGATTTATTTTTCTTTTATTATTGCATACTAATTCTTGAGATTCATGGAGTTTACGTTCTAGTGGCGGTTTCACTTTGAAGATCCTGAGCCTAAATTACAGAAATTTGTTTGATACGCGATTCTCTTAGCGTCTAAGTGTAGGTAAGTCATCATGCATTTAAGGATTGATGGTGTTCTATTTGGGTTTAGTCCAGTTTTGCTGTTTCATTGTACATTAGTTAGAACCCGAAACATTGCTTGTACCCGAAACTTTGTGCCGAATCTGTCGATGTAAGTAATTATAGAAAATGATGAAAACATGGATTGGAGGGTGCAGTCAACCAATCTCCATTGGGTAATCAGATTTCACTGAATAAAGCCGTTCACCATCTCATATGATCTGATTCCCTCTGTGACTGTGCATCTCGGAAGAAAAACGTATTCTCTGGTTACAGGGTTAAATATGTGAACAGGGTCATCCAGTTTACTGTGACGAATAGCAGCAAGTTTGCATGACATAGCACAGTTTATACAGATAAGTAATCTTGCAGTTTGTAGCACAGGTCTTATAAGCCTGTCATTCCTAAGTTCAGGCAAAATTGAGTTCCTGGCAGGGGTAAAATTGTCGCTGCGGTAGCTAGAACTAGTCAAGTCCAATTAGTTCTGGGTACAATGGCTGCCTGCTTATCATATGTGTTCTTTTAAGATGACAAAGCATTCTCTTGAGCAGATTGATGCTTTGCAAAGATATGGGGAGTGGCTCAAGGAAGAATTTGAGTCACACGCAGAGATGAGATGATAACGTCTCTTGTGTAAGATTTCAGAAAAACCTTGTGATGTTTCCAGGTTTTAAGAGCTTAAAGCAGTGCTATTGGAATCATTTGGTGTGTTTCCAGGTTTTAAGAGTTGTATTTTTGCAAAATTGAAGTTTCTTTTCAAAGTTGTTTCTTAAGCTCTTGCATATACTTGAATTTCACAACTTATGGTTGTTACATGGTGGCATCATTTTTGGATCCTGCAAGATTGTCCACTCACTGACTGGCCAAAAAATGCAACAGACAAAAATAATGCAAAAATATGCACCAGCCGGGAGATGTACCGTGGCAGGGTAGTATTGTACCACTAGACAACTGGTGCTTGTCGAATTTCTTTCGTTTCTTACTAACATTCTCAGAAATTTTGCAAAAACATATAGACAAAAGGATTCCTATATTGAGAAAAGCTTCAGAAAATTACTTTGAAGAATTTGATTCAGATATTGACTTTACTATTACTGTGAAGAATTGGATCTACATGCTACGAATCTAAATACTACATGTTTAAGAATGTCTATACAACTGGTTAACAGAGATTTAGTGGCATCCTTGAGTGTGATAATTTCCTTCAGCGCATTTCTTTGAGAAACTCCAAATGCATTTGGGTTAATTTTCATTTCAGTGATCAGTTTTTCCGCTTCAGTGAACATCAACATACATTTCGAAAAACAATTGTCTTGCCTTCTCAGTGACATTTGGTACAACTTCCGCACCATTTATATTTGGAAACAGATTCAGAGCCTCATCCTCTTTAGCACAGTGTGTCTATGATCACACTATAAGAAACAACATCAGCCTCGCAATTCCATTCTATGTTCCTCAGCAATTCAAGAGCATTATCAAATTGACAACTCCTTTTAAGAATATTTTTGTTGTTCAACAACTTGATGATAATGTTCTTCCATATTGCTTGTGCCAAAAAAAAAAAAAAAAGAACTACCCATTAGCTGAGTCCAGCAAAAAGATTTCACCACTTTGGGCGATATCAAACTACCAGTCCTAGCAATAAGCTGAAACTGCAGCTATTCGTTCATATCATCAAGAGGGAAAACAGCAAATTACTCCTATGTCACATACAAAATCAACCAGAAGATCTTAACCATGGACTTAGCAAAATGATCGAAAAAGAGTCCCATATCTTCAGCGCATTGCTCCACTAACTTCTTTGAAGCTTCATCCTTTGTCCACATAACTTGGTCAAAATTCAATAATCCCTTTGAAGCTAAAATGTTCTTGCAGTAATTGTTATCGGATTTTCTTGGGGTTATAATATCCATAACATCTATATTTTGATCACCACCGGATCTTGGGCACTGAGTTCTCAGTTCAGCAGCATAAGGTTGATTGGGTGTCGTGTCAATTCTGGCGTGACTGTTTTGACCGTGTAGTCTTTGTTTAAAACTGGTGCATCTAGCGTCTAGTCAGGATTGTTGGGTGCAGGAATGTTGTTTTTTGCAACACTTAAACTTGCATCCCTTGAATCTCTTCTTCCCAATCCCAGTTTGGGCCACCAGCCTTTAGATTTACGCAATAAAACTCCATTAACATCCTGATTAACTAGTAAAGGCGGTTTCGATTTTCATCTTATATGTTTGAGCAGGGCTTAAGTGAATAATGTGCCAAACAGTAAACTTCAAATCCTAGTGTAGATTTCCTGTTGGGGCTAGTTATAGAACCACTGCTATCCAGCAACAGTAATGCATCAAAACACTGCAATAATAATGTGATAAGTGAGGGATCAACAAGAGAATGTGATATGTAATTTTAACTTACACTCTACGTGCAATGCTTAATAAACCTGCACAGGTACGGTGATGGGAAGTACCGTGAAAAGTCATGGGTTAAAGTCGAAAGTTCATCAGCAGCAGCGCAACACTTCCAATTTCTTAAGCTGAAGTAGCATGGTCACAGGCTCCTGCCAGGACATAGCATTCAGCAGCTTAGAACCGCAGCAGGACGACCAAATGTTTATCTTAGTTTTGGTGGGGTGCGCCAGGCCATTGCAGTAGTGCAACGCAAAGGAGAAGATGCTGTGATGGGAACTCCCCGATAAAATAAATAAATTTAATGGCTCAAATATCAAACTGATAAGAACAGATACTACACTTGATCTTAGCCAAAAGGCCGAGAAAGGTATTCTTACTTTAAATTCTAGCTGCTGCTTTATAGTGTCTTGTTTCCATCCCTCTGCTCTAGGATAGACTATGTGGGACTAAATCTGACAAATTTCAATGGGATAAGTTCAGTTTAGAGTAGCAGAAATTTCTTTTGTTTATTCTTTCAAAATTGAGTTCTACATCCATCCACCGAGAGAAAATCCGAAGTTTCTCCCATGAAACCATGAAGGTTTGATAAATTGGGATATTCGACGGGATAAAGCATTCCAATTGCTTCACAAAGTAGATGCTGATGCTACGTAACATTATGATCAACCTTATTACATATTCTTTCTTTCTTACCAAATCTTTTAGACAGTATACAATATCGATCGATAAGAACACGTTTTGCTGGTTGGGGACAGCTAGTGATTGTTTCTTGTAGTTCGACAGAGACAACGACACGAAACTAGCTTATTTGTTGCTGAAATCCACTCCTTTATGTTGAGATTGTACTGAAAAGGCCATAAACAAATGAAAGTATGTAACAGTTGAAATGAAAACTAAGCAGAGTTCTGCAATAATGAACTGTCCAAGTTTGCAAATGAAATATGTAGGTTGAGGTTTTTCTTGAAGTACAAAAAGTGTACACTCTCATTCCAAGGGTCTCATGTACTTGGCACCAACTGACCATTCAATTTCCTTCTGTTCAATCAATTGTGTATGGTCATATTTGGCAACAACACTAGTTCAGGAAAACCAATAGAGAACTTGGATTTCTAAGTCTTTTGAATCTCTGAAAACGACCCGAGTCCAGGACATGACTAGTCCAATGTGGGAAGGAATCGGAAATGAATAGTTAAATTTATAAGAATATCTATTCCGTAAGATGAATGTAAATTGCGAGATAGTTAGTATAGCTAGTCGGGTACTGAAAAAGTGGTGAGAGGAGACTTATTCGTTGTTGACAAGATCGGAATCTGCATCTTCGTACATATTGATGAAAGGTTAATCCTTATATCCACAAAAAAACTTGGTTTTGTCACTTACAACTTGCTCAAGCTGGAGGAATTGGCATACATGCCATTCCATATGTTTGGATCTTTTTGTGAATTGCATTCAGTACTGTACCAACGAAAAACAACATAATTATGTTTCGATTTATTACTCGAAAGAAATGCGAAAATAGATTTAGAAAAAGAACATACACCATGAAGATATGAATGCGAAAAACTCTGCAGGAAATTGGTCAGAAGGTGCAAACTCTGCAGGAAATTGGTCAGAAGGTGCACAAAGGGGTGGATGATCAACAATGGCTTCGAAAAGTACCATATGTTTTTGTGGTTCATATATACGGAAATTCTCTTGTTGCACATTATAGGAGTGTTATTCCTAGGCTTTACACATATCATTGGGTCCGGGTCCACCCGGGTACCACTGGGCCAAGAACCGGACCCGGTTAATTATAGTCGGTTCCGGGGCCGGTTCTCAATTTTGAGGGCCCAGAACCAGACCCGGTAAAATTCTCGGGTAACCGCCGGGTCCGGGTATCTAATGGGTTTCTTTCTTTAAACTCTGTATTACACTTTCCAGATTATGAAATCAAGATTTAGCATCAAAAGAAAATCCTGATGGAATTGAGATGAACTTTGAGTCTCAATACCCAGAGAAATGTAAATCAAAATATTCAAATCAGTGAAATGTAAATTAAAATATTCAAAACCCATTAAAGTCTTGGTATACCATTGAAATCCAAATCAAAATTTTATTAATCAACAACTAAAGACGAACAAGGGTTTCAATTAGAACTAGGACATCAAAATTAAAGAATTAAAAAACTTAAACCTACTCCAACATGCAATACACATGGGGTAACTACCGAAATGAGCCGAGAAGAAACTTTAATCATGATTTTATGGGTACAACTCCAACATTCTCATTTTACATCTAACATTTTTTTTTATGGATAGCCATTAAAATTATTGCATGTACAAAGCATAACTATATCTCTATTAAATAAATTTATATCAAATAACATCCACAAATAGTTAAAGCCATGTCTCTCTTCACATCAGATCTGATGAACATAAGAAAACCTCATTTCAGAATTCCCCCAAAAAGAAGACCCAATAACCAGTGGACAATCCTTAACCAAATCTAAAAAGTACTAAACGTATATTTAAAGGTAACTAAGAAAGGAAATAATAATCAATGATTTTCCATGTTCAACGACCTAATCAACCCTTGTATTATGTTCAGCTACTTCTTGTTTGGTGATGAGTTTTGTGCTCAAAATATTAATTTAACAGAAACGACTGCATCAGACGCTTATCTTTGTAAAAGCTCGAAAACACGAAAGGAATTTATGGTTAGTAGCAGTCTTGTCGATGGAACTTGGTAGAAGAAAGGGAGTAAACGAGCCCAGCTTGGGATGAAAATGTAGGTCTTTTGTATCTCATTCTATCAACACTAGGTATATAAACCTAATTCTTCCCTTCAGTATTACAAAATTAGCCTCTAGAAGTGTAACATTTACAATACACGACTACCCGCCGGGTAAGACCCGGGTCGAACCGTTTACTATCGGGTTTATTCGGGTCCACCCGTTTGGGACCCGAAATCACTAATGGGTCCAGTTTTGGGACCCGGACCCAATACACCCGGTTCCGGGTATTTGGGTACCCATTGACAGCCCTAGACTGATATCACCCTCTGGATCACAAATATTGAGTGGGTAAAGGTAAAGCCAAGCCTTGAAAAGAAAATTCTGGTTTTGAATATTGTTGCCGCTTATAATAACTTGGCATTTTTAGGGGCGACCCCAAAAGAATTAGGGGCGACACAAAAAGACAAAAAAGGTCACCCAAGAGTAAATCTAAGCTACCCATTATCTCCGATTTTTCGAAATGGCCAATATGCCCTTTAATAATCGGTAAGAAACACCTCAATCGGTAGGTAACAACACAATCGGTAGGAAATATAGAATCAGTAGTTACCGATTAATGTGTGGATATTTCGAATCAAAAAGGTCCTTTTATAATCGGTAGACAAAACAATAATCGGTAGGTTTAGAAAATAATCGGACGCAAACCTTGTAATCGGTAGTCTGGGGTCTATATATTAGTGTTTGGAATTTGTTTTTGAGTCATTGTGAGATATGTCCCTAACTCCGGATTGAGTGAGAGAAGAAGGAAAAAAAAAAAGTGGGTATATGTTGCCAACTTCCGATTGTTGCCAACTTCCATAAACATGGATGGGTACGAAGAAGAACGTGAACTTGTTGAAGATCAAGGTTCGCTACCGTTTAGAGATGACGATTTTGGGTATATGTTGAATGATCCAAACTTTCATGGAGATGAAACCCTAGACAACGCTTTCATGGAAGAAAATGGAGAATCACCCGAAATCGAAGCTAACGATGCGTCAAACATACATGATGTTGTTAACAAACTCTAATACCCATGTTATATGCGATTGTGTGTGTTTTTCAACAAGAAAATTTGATTTCTACATGCATTGAATGCCATGAACGACATATAATCGGTAGCTAATTGAGTACCATATCTACCGATTACAAGAAATTGTCTCCAATATATCTACAATCGGACGTTTGTTTATGTATTAAGCTACCGAATATGAAAAAAAAAACCCAAATTGAAATCCTTAATTTCTCACAATCGGTAGCTTTATACATCAACAAACGTCCGATTTTCAAAAGTCGCCCCAAATACGAAATTTTCCAAAACTGAAATATTCGTAATTCCTGATATTCCATAATCGGTTGTTTATGAATGCACTTATCCTCCGATTATGCTAGTCGCCCCATAAATAAAATTCTCCGAAAATGAAATTTTTGTAATTCTTGATATTCCATAATCGGTAGTTTATGAATTCATTAATCCTCCGATTATTGAAGTTTTTATACAGAACAATTGGACATTTTTTTTATTTCGTTAATCGGTAGCCTATGGTCGTACAAGACTACCGATTAATGTGTAATCGGTTGCCTTGTGTCGTATTTAATTACCGATTTATTTATAATCGGTTATATATTCTCTAAAATGGCTTCCGATTGGTAATGCATAACTTGTTGTTATGGTGTGTAGGCTGGTGTAGCGGTTGATGACGATTATTATTTGAGGCTTGATACTTCCCTACACTATGAAAACGATTTGGTATGGTCATGAGTTATCTTTTCTTTTTCCAATCATGTATGTTAGATGGTTATGCTTATTATTTTTGTTTTTCTATATGCGCATATAGATATTTGGAAGTAAGAAAGAGGCAAAGGAATGGCTTATGAACAAGGCAAAAGAGAAGATGTGCATGGTAGTTCAAAACAGTTGTGTGAAGGACATTCGGTTTGAAATGATTCGTGAGCGAGGTGGGGAGAAAAAGAGTCACGAGGGAAAGAATAATAAGTATGTAAGGAAGACGGGGAGGAAATACCGAAGCCATACAAAGAAGATTGGATGCCCATTTAAGATTGTAATAAGTATGTAATCATTTACCCCTTTTTGGACAAATCGGAAACGATCATGAACTTGTTGGAGTGATCTTTGCTTTGGATTTCCATACTCTCGCATAAATTGGCTATATACCCTCCCCAAAAGATTTCGGGTTTTTAACCTTCCTTCTATGACATCTTCACATCTTGTTTCATGATACCATGTTTTCACAATGATCAAATCTTCAGCTGCGTCAAACGTTGCCATGCTTGTAAGTTGAGATATAGAATGAATTCACAAGAGTAGACGATGAAAAATCTATTTGTAGAATACACGATGCTATATATGTGTTGTTTGGTGCATAAATAAGAAGAGTTTACCCTCCTTATATAGATGAGAGTCCCAACGTCTCTTTTTTTTTAAATATGGTCGTTGATGCGTACTTTTACAAAACTGTACTGAAATTACGTACAATTATTACATACAATCGGTAGTCAATGGTTGAACCATAACAACCGATTATGCATAATCGGTAGATATTGATCGTTATGTATTACCGATTATATGTTGTTTTGTCACCAGAGATCTCGGTTTCATTAGAGTAGTATAATCAGGGGATTATCAATATGTATTAATAACCAATTGTGTGTGGTTTTCGAGGCACAGCTAGTTTATTTTGAACGAAATAGCCGTTGGAGTATAATCGGTAGCTATATTGAGAATGCAAACCTCCGATTGTCATAAATAATTTGAAATTCATAACGACATCACCTACACATCATAATAATTTTACAATCATAACTTTTCATTGAACTTCCATAATTCTATTACAAGGTATTGTGATTAGCGCCGTGGACGTGTTGGACGAGTCCTAAATGGATTAAATCTTTCCATTTCCCTAAGGATTCTAAAATGAGCTTCATAACCGAAACTTGTTCTTTTCCATCTCCAACATTCCCCGAGAAATCGTTCTATAACCTCATCATTGGTTTCACCCCTCAATCGATATTGATTCACAAGATAAGTTAAATGGACGAATTCTTCGACGTGTCCGTTTATTCAACAAACTCGACAGGAAAGATCAGCGGAGTGACGGTTATTTGGGTTACCGGTGTCGGGGCAGATTTTTTCGTGAATTTTCCCCAAATAACTCATACTCATTATGCCTCCTTGCCTACGTTCTTCTCCTCGTCTCGGACATAATTGAACATAGCGCCTACATAAAGATAAATCTTCTTCAATCGTGAACTTCGTAGGATTAATGAATGGTTGGGCCATTATGTTGAAGATGATGTTGGAGAGAGTTTAAAGGTATTTGTGTTTCATAGAGGATAAAAGGATACCATCCTTATATAGAGTTTAGAGTACCAACGGCTCTATTTTGTAGATGACCGACTAAATAATCGGTAGTTAAATAAGGTAACGTAACTTCCGATTATACAGTTATCCCAAATTTTTTTTTTGCAGAAATCTCAATTTTTTTCGAATTTGGGAACTAGAATAATCGGTAGGTCAATAAGTTAATATGACTTCCGATTATAAAGTTTCCCCAAATTTTTTCTTTGCCGAAATCACCAATTTTTGGAATTTAGGAGCTACTATAATCGGTAGTTAAATAACCTCCGATAATTAAGATGCCCCAAATTTCCCCAAATTTTGATTTTGTCAAAATTTTCAATTTTTTTGAATTTGGGAACTAGAATAATCGGTAGGTTATGAAGTTATTTATGAACTTCACCTATCTACCGATTGATAACGACCACAACATTGAGAATACTCGTAATCGGTAGATAATACCACTTAGAGCAGTTCCTATGGGATGAAAAAACTCAGAGTTTGTTCATTTTGCTCCCACTATGGAATGAACAAACATGAAAATGGATGTTCAAATCAACAGATTTGTTGATTTGAACATCAGGTCGAAACATCTGGCGCGCGTCTGTGTCAAGGACGGGCGACATCTCTACAAACGCTATAGTCAGAAGAAAAAATGCCAGCGTTTTTATAACCAACGCGCGTCCTTAGTTAGAACGTCGGCGTCCGTATTAGAATCGTTCGCGTCCGACTCTATTGCGCCAATGGCTCAATCTGAACGGCTGCAAAACCCTTTGATCCAACGGCTACATTTTTTTGAATTCTATAAATACTCCTCATTTCAACTCTAAATTCACACATTCTTCACTCTCAAATCATCTACAAAAATGCCTCCCAGAGTTCGTGCTGTTAGATTCACTCAACAAGAGGATTTAGCTATTTGTAGAGCCTTTGTTTCTCACACACAAGATGAGTAATGTAGTCGATTTGACGTTGACTTTCTGGGAGAAAGTTTACACAATGTTCACCGATGAAACTGGGAACATCCATGGGCGTGATTCTCACGGATTGCATAAAGATCGTTTTAGTGTAATTAGTATGAATGTATTGGAGTTTGTCGCCCAACTAGTGGAGAATCACCAAAATAAGCTCAACGGTGAAGTCGAACATGAAGTGTTGCCCAGAACTCTAGCAATGTGGCAAGCATCTCACCGCGATCGTCCTTTCAACTTCCATGCTTTTTTCAATATTCTTAGGGTGCTCAACAGATACGATCCCTACATCGCCTTAGGAATTCCACCACCCGCCGAGAACTGACGTCGCCTATGTAGTAGTTGTTTTAATCTGATGTATTTCTTTTATTCTCATGTATGGTGTGATTGTTCAATGCAGTATGTTTTTAGTTATGAAATTGATGGTGCAATGTTTAATCGAAGAAAAATTTAAATTACTTGATATTGATGGTTTTAGATAATCGTAATAACACAAAATAAACAAAAATTAAATAACATAATACCATAGTGAATCGATTTTTTCCTACAACTTCAATCAGCCCACTCCACCAAAGAACACTGGGACATTCCCAGAAATGCCTTCCATATGTGTCTTTTTCAGAAGAAGTCCGCAAATGCATAAAAGTCTTACAACCGGGCTTTGAGCATGAACTGATTCTCTGTGGACAATGTTTGTATTCGTGATCTCCATATCCACAATGCTTGTAGTGTAATAACTCCTTCTTCAATTTGGCTTTAAGTTTGAAGTTTTTTCAGAGTGTTGCAATCTTTTCTTCTTCTTGTTTTTTAATCTTCATAGCATCATCTAGCATATGTGGTTCCTCTGGACAATTGGGATCTTGACATTGCAAATACCTGAGCTTTTCCGGTTGTGATTCAATCACCATTCTGATGTGTGAACAACCTTCCCGCGGACACTTTGAATACATCCAAGTACATTACATAAAATATAACTCCTTGTCGTAGGAATAACGGATTCACTTAGCACGTGCATCAAGCCTTTGAACCCCTAGGCGACCCTAGTGGACGAGTTATAGTCTCGTGAGGGTTTACATAGAGATCTACCCACAAAGCCTACACAAAAACTTTTAAAACCATCAATCTTCGTCCGAAGAATCCGAGTCCGATACACCCTCCATGAAGTCAGGGGCAAACTCCGGTATTTTGGATTCCATGAATTGATAGCTTGCATCGAATGCGAATGCTTCCCCCTTTTCCTCCAAGTAGCGCATTTTCACGACTTTGAGCTACAAAAACACAAACACAAACTTAATTTGTTAGTGGTGTTTCATTGGAAGATAAAACAACATGGATTACGTAAAATAAACCACAAAAATACTTACAAATCGTTCAATGGATAAGTTTAAGGGGCTAGCGTTAAAATCCGAGGTTGAATAGATATATAAGAAAGTATCGCATTTTCGATGACTTGGTGCCTATCATGGATATCTTGAACACTTCTTCCATTCGGATTCCCAGACTCTTGCCTATATTTGTTGTAGACCCTTGCCCAAAAGGTTTCGGCATCTACTCTTGCGGAGGAATGATTTCTAACTCGAGTTTCGGTGTATCATGCTTTGATAATGGATAGATCTTCATTTGAATCAAATGATGCCATTGTTGTATGTAGTAGAGGTATTGGGAGAGTTAGAAAGACAAGATTATAATATGAGCTTTGGAGAGTATATGCAAATAGGTGTGTGTTATTTTGTAGTGAGAACTAGTGTATTTATAGGATGTGCGGATGATGAGTGACTAATTTGTCTTCTAGACCAGGCATTTCTTCGTATGTACAAGGAAAGATATCCTGATACTCTTTTAACAGACTTATCAGTCCCGTCCGTTCTTCTCGCGAGAGTGCGGAACTGATTAAGATTGGCCTTAGATCATCCTCCATCCCGATGTTGATTGTTTCAAGGTCATCAGTAGTGGAATTTGTGCCATCTTGCAATTTTCGCGGAGCATCTTGAATCTTCTCATCAGGTGATTGTTCGCTTTAACATGACTCTTTGGGGCGATGAGACTTTTCATCGATCTCCCTGTTAATTGCTAATCTTTGCACCGGCGGTAAATGATCCTCCCCTCCGCATCATGGCAGGCTATGAAATTAGATCCTGGAGTTGAGACCTGATCCTTGCGGCACTTGATCGGTGTAACAAGTGACTTGATCAATTTAGCACCTGAAGATGATGATGGTTTGTTAGCAGCTTCTTTAATAGACTTCCAACCTGGGAGTGGAGTATTGTAGATCTTGCTTGAAGGCTCTGGAATGTTTTTTTAATATTCAAGGAATTCGACATCATAGACCGGAGCATAAGGAGATGATGAAGCCACAATACGAACAATCTTGTTGTTGAGTAGATCCTTCATGCATTGATGGTACGTCGAGGGAAACACTTTGTTGCATAGAGCCACGGTCGTCCGAGTATCATGTGATAGTCAGGTTTTTTCTCAATCACGTGAAATTTGACCTTTGATTGAATAGGTCCTACTTTCAGGTCTACATATGCATATCCATATGTATGGCTTTGGCTTCCTTCAAAACCGGTCATCAAAATGGGATGGCGGAAAATTTTACTCTGTGGGATCTTGGCCGCTTTGAGAGTCTTCATAGGAATTATATTTGTAGAAGCGCCTATATCAACGAGAGCTCTCCTGAACTGAGAATCCTCCTTGATAAAACCAGTCAAGTACAAGGCTCGATTATGTCCTTCATCTGCCATACGGCCTTTTTCTCCGAAGGTAATATTGTTGATCGAATGTTCAAACACCATGGATATTTCTTCAACTGCTAGACGATGGAGTTATTTGTACATCAGATGATATCTAGTTAAGTGCAAAAAACGTGTTTGTACATTGATCCCTGGAGAAGTGCAAGAGTTCACACAAATTTTCGATCAATTATGTAACTTCCTGGTCCAACGACTTCTCGTAAGTAGTGAAACTGTTAGTTTGAGGAGGATCATCAGTTGAGGGATTTGGACGCTCTACCATCTCTGCTCCCAAAATTCTTGTCACGTGTACCAGGCAGGTGAACAGGTTGTCAATTTCTCCCTTTAACCGGTCCACATTTCTTGACAAATTTTCTTGTCTCCATGCTAGTTCAGCCAAAGTTGGAATTTATCCATCGATTGAATCAACATAGACAAAGGGAGTGGTAAAATATGAAAGTTCATTGTAACCAGAATTGTTCGAAGGAACGTGAGGAACATTACCATTTGAGAGATTCTGTCTGGGATATATAGTTGAATTAGTCCTAAGACCAACCATCTTTGTGAAAGCTTGAGATTGTAACCGAGAGATTAATCTCCCATTGTGGTCTCCAATCTGTTGATGAGAGAAAATGATTTACTGGTTTTCTATGAAGTAGGGTGACGACCATGCGGGGAGACTCTTCGAACCGAGAAAATTGCTTTAACCTTTTGCAAACAGATGCACTGCAAAAAGGGAGTGATTTGAATTTGAGAGATCAATCTGTAAGACTCCGACCTAAACCAAGATAATGGCCGTTCCAGAGTTAATTTGGTCACAAGAGAGGATGGGTTGATCTTTAGGAGGGAAGATGAGAAATGTGTGAGATCAATGGTGATCAAGGACTGTATGTGTGTTGTGTATTCTACATAAAAAAGTTTTGATTGATTGAATTTACTTTGTTGAGAGTGATTGCTCGAGACGATGAGTTCTTGTTGTCTGGTAGACGAATGTTTTCTGTTGTTTCAATCATGGATTCAGAGACTTATTTATATTTCAAAAAGCAGTAGACGCATTGATCCCAGTAAGTGTGACAGTTGCTGAAGTCAGAGAGTGGGAAAGTGGGAAATCGTGTTAAAACCAGTTACTCATCGTGGGGAGACTTGGTTGATTATCCACCCACTACTTCGTTAACTCCTTCAACCGCTTGCACAACTTAGTCACATCCTCATCGTGGGTGAACACACGTGTCGTAGGCCGCCAGACCAAAACCCTAGTTAATATCCCCCATGTGACACGATTGATGTTTCTTGATTGTGGAGTCCTGCAAGGCGTACGTGTATTTAATTAGTCGGTTGTTGACTTGATGAGACGATGAGTCTTTGTATTCTTTGAGTCGAGCATGGTTTACGAATGCTCTAGGATTCATGAATTGAACATGTCTGTTAAGACAGAGGTATAATTGCGTTGATAGTTAAAATGAGCAAATATTGCTCGTATGATGGATTATTGGTAGCGAGACCAAATAAAATATTAAATTAAGATACTCGGAACTGGACCAAGTATTATTAATTAAAGTGTTGATTGTGGGATCAACGTAAAATTATTAACGTTTGAACTTGCTCAGAATTATGCTTTAAGAGCCTTGGATTCGAAACCCTAGTTTTAACCAATTGCTGGTCAATTAATGATTTATTGAAAATCAACCATGGAGTGAGAGAGAGATCGGACACATGGGATGATGGGACGACCATGTAGCGCCCAAATGCTCGAGTGATCCAATACCAAAGTCTCTTGAAGATAAGTTGGTGAAAGTATGATTAAATGTTGGTTTAATCATTTATTTAAAATAATGTGTATTAGGTAATAAACTGTAGTTGCAGGAAATCCTACACTACACCCCTCACAAGAATTCACACAATCAATCTATTTTAAGATGAACAATTATAGTTTCTATTGATTAATTTCTTGACTGTTTACAAGATAAGAGGAAAATTAGCTAAAGAAATACAATCACTCCAAACTTTCTCTCTCTTAATGACTTGCCTAACACTCGAAAAAAAGATCTCTCCCTCAATAGGCCTGTTCGGCTCTTTATATAGGGTATTACATAATGGATAGACTGACTAAAATTTGTCCTTTATTTTCGGGAATGACTTGCGAAATATCGCAAGTGTACAAATATATAATCTCGCAACACTCTTTGATCTCGCCGGTTCTTCACATCTTCCTCATGTTAAAGATGTCGTCATTAAGGTCATTTTTATTACCCTTCGCGACACCTTCGCAATGTTGTTGTTTATGGGTTTCGCGAGTTATTGATGTTGCGATATTCGATCCTACATCTTGCCTCTTCTCATGTCTTCTGCGAAGAAGAATGTCATGAACTAATATTTTCAAAATGCCGTAATTGTTCATTTTTCATCAATTTTTCGACAAGATTTCGCGAATTAAGGATAACCGCTTATACGTATCCAAAATTTCCCTTTACTTAAGCACATTTAATGTTAACCGGTCACCTTTTCTTGTCTATTTAAGGAGAAATCCCTCATGAGAGTGTTTCCTTTCTTTCACTTCGTCTTCTTCATCGTCTACAACTTTTTATTGCTGTTTTCCTTCCTGCAATTCTTCTCATCATCTTTCTGCTATTGTTCCTCTGCTACTGTTCTCATCATCTTTCTGCTACTGTTTCTATGGAGCCATCAAGGTTTGTTGATTTTGCTGAAATTGCTCTTTTTGTGATTGATCTCTCCTATTGAAATCGTTTTATTTTGATATTGTTCTTCCTTTAATGATTCCCTTTTTGTTTTTGTTTTAGCAAGAACAAATCTAACACCAAGTTCACTGCTCTGAACCTACTTGTTTCCGTGGGTTCGCAAAGAAAATCAGTTATTAAAAGAAAGTCTCGCGAATAGCAAGGTATTTAAGAAACATTTATTCTTCTAATAACAATATTGTTGCCTCTGTTTCTTATTTAACTTGTGATTCGCAGGATGACAAAAATGTTGATAGATCCCCCAAGAAACCTCGCCGTTCTAGAAGTGTTGAATCTTCTGTTTCCTTTCCTATATTCAAGCTCACAACTCCTCCTGCAGTATCTTTGCAGGATAAACCTACACCTCTGCGATATCGTCGCAGATAAACCTACACCACCGGCGATATCTCCGCAAAACTACTCGCTCTTATTATCTCTCGAAAATGTCGCCGATTTTCCTCCTAAAACCCGAATTTTCCATAAATGAAGTTCCTTAGGATGAACCCCTCTTTACGTAGGATCGGAATATCGCGACATCAATATCTTGCGAGATCAATAAACGACAGCATTGCGAAGGTGTCGCAGGGAAATAATATAAATGACGCAATGGATGACGACAGCCAGAACATGAGAAAAGTGTGAAGATTTGGCGAGATTTATGAGTGCCGCGAAGGTTAACATTTGTACACTTGCGATACTTCGCGAGCCATTCCCGAAAATAAAGGACAGCTTAGCTGTCATCCGCTATGTAATACCCTATATAAAGGGTTGAGTAAATCTGTTGAAGGAGAGGTCTTTTTGAATTGTTAAGCAAGTCATTAGGAGAGAGAAAATCTAGAGTGATTGTAATTTCTTTAGCTTTGTTCTATCTTCCTTTGTAAACATTTCAAGAAAATAATCAATCAAATTCATAGTTATTCATCTTCAAATGGGCTAATTGTGTTGAATCTAATGAGGGGTGTAGTGTAGGAAATCCTGCAACTACATATGCGCTAGAAATGAGGGAGGCGAGGAGAGATCAACCTTGTGAATTGAAAGAATCGGGAGTAACAGAAAGAAATTTCGTATAATTTTCAACAATTTATTAAAATTGAGAAATGGCTAGAAGAAGGAATGCATCGAACAACCAACAATTATAAGGAGAAGCAGGAGATTTGCTGGAGAAAGGAGAAATGAAGTAGGTGAACCATCAAGAATAAACGCAAGAGATAGAGAAGAAGGCCAAATTCAACCACCAATTCAACCGCCAATTCAACCAGCACTGAATAGAGTAATAGATTATGATAGGGTGAGTGTACATACATGGAGATCAAATTCTATGAAAGAAAGAGAAGAAGTGCAACAATTGATAAATAATGGACAAGAGGAGAGAAATCAAGAAGAGATGGGAGAAACAACTCATAGAAATGAAGAAATCGTGGCATTAAAAACGTTGAGACAAACGATACATGAAGAAAGGCGGTTGGAAGCGGAAGAGCGCGCAAATTTAACAAGGCAGAACCATGAGTTAAGAATGGAAAATATGAGGTTGCAGAATAGGAATTTGAGAAGTAATACCAGCATCAAGATCGGGATCGGTTAGAGATGATATGAGGAGAATGTTACTGAGGAAAATGTTAATGAAGAAAATCTAGAAAAGAGCCAAATCTCGATGAAGGATGCTTTGCGAAAGGAGGAAGTAGTATGTATTCCACGTCCTGAGATTTTACAGGATATCCAAAATAACAGAGTTCAAGGAAATAGGCAGCAGGATGGTCCAGTTAATGAAGAAAATCAGGAAGAAGGAAGAAGAATATTGCATGGGAGAGAAATACAAAGGAAACAAAAGGAGATTGAAAAAGACATCGAAAAACATTATATCGAACAAGCGCATCTAGCTTGCGAAAGAGAAAGATTGAGAGTAGAAATGGAAGAACGGGGTGGAGGAAGCAATTCGGCGGAACAATCATGACAATCGAGAAAGAAGGCGAGCAAAATCGCAACAATGTAAATATCAATGAAGAATATGAAAGAGTACAAAGGAGAAATTGATAGACAACCAAGAAGAAAACGATAGATACAACGGTGTGCGCATTCGCGAACGAGATGAAGGAGAAAGTCGCAGAGAAAGAAGAGAAGGGAATGTTGAACAAGAAATCAAGGTAGACATGAACGCAGAAGGAGAGAAACGGAGCTAAAAAGACCAATGAATCCGAACCCTTATGTAAATGAACAAATCTTAAAGAGTTGGCAAAGATGAGAGGAATGTTGAACAATAGAAGAGGTGGAGGAAGAAGACAATTGGATGAGGCCATCGAAGAAGCTGCAAAAAACCCCCTTTACTCTAGAGGTGCAGTTAGGAGGATACCTCCAAAATGCAATTTACCCGCATTAACCAAACATTTTGATGGAACAACTTGCGCAATACAACACATAAAAGCGTATGTGAGATGTATGCTCTGAAATGGGAAAATCATGATGCAATATTATGCAAATATTTCGCATCAAGTTTAACGGGAGAAGCACCGAAATGGTTTGAGGGTTTACCAAAACACCATCACGTCATTCAACCATTTACAAGCTATATTCTTAGGGGCATACATAAATACAACTCCTCGCGACCGAGTGAAGATGTGTTTGAAATTTTGAAACAAAGAGTTGGCGAAAGTTTAAGACATTTAAGCATGAGATGGAAGGCGATGTGTAGTGAGATGGGTGGAAGAGTGGATGAAAGATATCTCATTTTTATCATTCATAAATGCTATATGTTCGCAACCAATTTGCTATATATTCAAATTTTTAGAGTCAAGAATACAATCACGATGACGGAGACATTGAGAACTTCAAGAGGAGTATATTGCTTTAGAGGAAAGGCAAAATGAGATGGAATCATATCCAATTGCGAATACAAGTTCAAATCTTCTGATGCAAGTTTATTACCAAAGCTAATAAACACGGTGGCTAGTACTTCTGCAAGGTCAACAAGAAAGGGTAGCGGAGATGATGGACAGTAGAAGATAGTAGCCATGGGAAGCCGTGATCAAGAAGAATTTGAAAGAGAAAGGAACTACTACAATAGTGGTGGCAATAACAAAATTCAAAGACTTGATCATCAAAAGAGACTTATGGAAGTCAAATTATCATGGAGGAACTGACGTCACGAGTAGTATGGGAAGAAATCAAGATGCCACCACTAAATACTAGTGTGGAAAAAATATGGGAAGCTATACTCTTGACGGAAAACATACCCGCACCATGGAACATGGGAAATGAACCGCCACCGGGTGATAGAAGTCACGAATTTCTGCTCTTACCACCGTTTTCATGGACAGAACGACAAATGATTGCGAAAACATAAAAAGAATCATCCTTAGAATGATTGATCAAGGAAAGTCAATCACTTTCTAAAAAAGTGAAGAGAAAGTTCAACCATTGCCGCCACCACCATCAAAGGGGAAAGAAAAGTTCGTAATAGAAGTTGGAGCGAAAGCTAAAAATTTATTTTGCAACTCCATTGTTCACTCATATCGCACAATTGAAGATTTTCATGATAACATACTCAGTAGGGTTTTTCGAGGATATTGATAGTAAAGAAGTGTTGAACATTGCGAGGACATCGCTATTAAAAGAGTGGCAATTGTGATTATTTCTTTTTCTCGGAAGAAATACTCAAAGGTAGAGAAATACATGATAGCCCATTGGTTGTAAAACTCGGGAGATTAATCCAAAACCCGTTGATGGCGAAGATGATGAAGCGAGAAAATTCTTTGGGCAATCAATAGAATATTAATTGATCTTGGAAGCTCGGTAAACATCCTTTTTTACCATACTTACAAGACTATGGGGAAAGGATGTAGAATTGATACCTTCAACATACAAAATATATGGTTTCAATGGCACATCGAACAAGCCTAAAGGAGAAGTTCATATGAGAATACCCTTGCAAGGATTATCTATTGATATTTTGTTCGTGTGGTCGATGTGGAATCCCCCTTATAATGCATTGATCGGAAGGCCATGGTTGCATGAAATTGCAGGTGTAAGCGTCGACATATCATAAGTGTATAAAGTTTCCCTCATCCTAGTGGTGTTGGAATTATAAAGGGAGACTGGATGGAAGGGCAAAAATGCTATGAGATCGACGTGGATAGTTGTGAAGAGAGAGCTGCGAAAAGAAAGGGTTGGAAGCAACATGCAAAAGATGAAAGAGAAAGATTGATGGTAGATGCCATTGATGTAAGAGGAGAAGATACATTGCGAAACAGGTGCATGAAAACATTGCAAGTTATGATGGAAAGGAATCATTAAGAGACTTGAATGGTGAAGAAGCTGTAGAACAAGCGGGAGCAAAAAGTGTAAGTGAGTAATCATTAAAAGGCAATAACAAAAGCTTGTTAAGGGTAAGAGGAAGAAAAATAATGGAAGAAGAAATATGCGAGGGTCTCGCCATCAAGAATGTATGACAATCGATTGAAGAATGTATGACAATTTGATTGAAGAATTGAAAAACAAAAATGATTAAGCAATGTAAGATTGCGCGAAGCTTGTAAAACAAAATGAATGATTGAATGAATTAACAAAAATGAAAGAGTGAGTGAATGGGACGAACCTTTATGGCGTACACCTAGTTCGCGAATGATATTTCGCAAGAGGAAAATGTAAGACCTAAAGTGCGTCATATAAGGGGGTATCTCTTTACATGGCTCGGTGAAAAGGTTACACCGCTCTCCGGAACCTGAGTCATGGAAATTTGGGGCCCATGAAAGCCTATCCAGGGGATATACCTTGGATTTCCAACTATATATATATGGTTATACCCTGTTTGGATGCCGAGGGTCTCTTCCAAGGAGTCCGTGTATGCTCAAGGCGCGGGGTACACACGGTTGAGCCAAGAGTGCACAGGGCATTTGAAGTGTCTCGGCCATTCTTGGCAAGTCTTGGTATATCCGCACTCGGCCCAAGAAAACTCCACTTAGTGGTGCGCCTCGTAACCATAAACCATATAGGTATAAGGGATAAGAGGCTGCGAAAACAATTGGTTGTTGTTAAGACCATATGGGGAGGAGATAGTCTTGTATAGCCGATGTACGCCTCCTTGAAGGGGCAACCCGGGGAGAAGATAAGGCGGCACCCTCCATTAGGGAGGCTGATAAGTGTCAAAAGACGCAAATGTCATGAGACTTTATTTTTCGTAAGGAAATTTAGGCTTGTCATATTTATGCAATGATCCTAAAGAGGCAAAAATACAAACATGAAGGTAAGGCGAGGTCAATGGGTTTTTACATGAAAATGTAAAAACGTCCTGCGACTTAAATCGCAAAGACGACAATGTCATGGGGTTTTATATTTGCAAGAGTATTTAAGCTTTGTCATATTATGTCGCAAGAAAATATCCTGCGTGAGGCAAAAATACTTGCGAAATGATAAGACAAGGTCAATGGGTCGTTGCATGAAAATGTAAAAGACGTCCTGCGACTTTGTTGCAATGAGGGTGGCGAAGTAAGACCTTTAATTAGGAAGGCAAAATAAGACCACACAAGAAATGTTAAGGCAAGATCAATAGATTTCTTCATTTATGAAGATATCCTCGTGATCTTGTCGCGATGATGAACTTCAAAATAAATCTCTCATTTGCAAATAAATAACGAGAGGCAAGTATAGGAATGCATGTGATGAAATTTTGTTATTCATTTTCATATGATAGATTTATGCATAAAGGAAACAAGAAAATAAAGGATAATGTACTACAAAGAAGAATTGCTTGATTAGTATGCGCAAATAAAGAAAACAAAGGTTGAATTCATATTTAGTAATCCAAGAAATTTACAATGAAGGTTTATAGAAATAGAAGATTAAAAGGATATATACACAGATATTACAAGAAATGAAAGAAGAAAAGGAAGTTATTTCTTGGAAGATTCTTCTTATTTATCAGATTCTTCGATTTCATCATTCTTCTTGCCAGATTATTCTTCTTCACTAGCTTTGCTATCAGAAACGTCGAGAGAAAGGCATATCTTCAGGAATATTATCAAGAAGACAAGGGTATGAACTAAGAGGAATCTTGTGATCATTGCAAACTTTCTCAATGGTTTGATTGCGAAAGCAAACAACATCGTTGTTGAAGTTCGCTCTTTGTAGCTTGCGATTTGTTTCTTGACTTAGAATACTTGTTGTTGCGAAGAGAAAAGTCTTGTGCGAGTTGTTCTTTTTCGAGACTCAAGTCTTTAATCCTTGTTTGAAATCTCTTCTCGGATTACGCAAAACATATGACAATGAATTAACAATTCAATAACAATACTACGAAATAAGGAGCTTGGTAAAGTATAATAAACAACCTTCTCAATCGGATATCATATCTTTAACCAAGGCGGTATGCTCGGCATGAAGACTAACATCAACACCTAAGTTATTCCCTGGCATTATCTAGAACCTTCGCGGCCAAGCAAATTCATCATTGTTATTTATAACAAGAAGAGAACTTAATTTGATCTTCTCGCTCATTAAGTATGGCATTCGACGAAGAGATTCATCTCGTTTAATTTGTATTTCGAGAAGAGATTTTTGAAATTTTGCTAACGCTTTGAGCACCTTTATTAGCAATGCAGTCTTTTGTCATCTATGAGACCACTAATTTTCTTCCTAAGGTTTTGGTTTTCTTATGGGAATCAATATACATTTGTTTAAATCGATTGGCTAAACCTAAACTAGATCTATGCTCAATCTCTAAAAGACGGTATTTGGTTTGAAGTTCATTTAATGGAAGGAATCAATTTTGTTTGACGAACTACTTAAAGATTCGTTGAGGTGAGTGAGAAGAGCATCATTGTCCATAGGCTCGGAAATGAATGGAGAAGAATGGCTTCTTGGAGAGAGGTTATATATGTCTGCGAAAATAATAAATCGAGCAAAGAAAAGTAGATGACCAAATAAAGACGATTTGAAGAGTAAAAATTTTGTACCATAAAGTTGTTGATTCGCACTTTGAAGAGTAGATATTTTATTCTTCGAGAAGTAGACTCGATTTTCAACCTGAATTCTTTCATCCTTCCTGCGAGATGACGCAACTTCAGTTTCTAGTTCTTGGACACTAGTGGAAAAGGGGGTTTCTTCAACCCACGGGAACGACCCCCGGTCAACGGTCATTTGACCTTAAACCGATGAAGACCGTAGCGAAATAAGAAAAAACACGGAGAAATTCCGAGATGTCTAAAAGCCGTCTTTGAATAAGTACTATTTTATCCCAAAATCTATTATACTAGATTTTTATTATTTGAAGCGAGATAAATACCTCTCTCTCCCATTTCAATCTCATTTTTCTTTCTTTCTCGCTCTCGGTCTCCATTTCTAACCTAAGGAACTAGCTCCATGGAAGTGGAGAAATCAGTAACCCCAGATGCTATTTCAACCAAACTAGTAAACCTTCTATAGATTCGTCTTCTGAAATCCCTCAAATTGCTAGTCGAGTTGTAGATCTCAAATCATTGGGAACAGATTCAGCTTCATTATTTCTCTATTCTTCTCAAAATCGAAATAAAAAAATAATCGGGTATCAAATTAGATGTGAGATGTGATTTGAAGCAAGGGTTTTTGTTCGTGTTTTTTTTTCTTCACTAAATGGAAAATGAGCTCCCAGATCCATACATCAGCATCAAGAACTCTTAGACCACTTACCTCTTATCTAAAGCTCATCTCTTTCAAAGCGGTGAGTCATATTTATATTTTTCTTTTTTCTTCTATTTTTGGATTTTTTTTTTTTTTTTTGATGATCAATTTTATTTTCGAATCTTAGAGGTAGAGAAGGCAATAGAGGAAAGTTGGTGGTGGATCTGATGTTATTGTCGATGTTGTTCCTTAGGAGGGATTGAGTGGAATTGACGGTGGTACCGATGTGTGGTAGATGAAGATTATAAAGTACTCAATTCTTAGTTTATCTCAAGTATCTCTATAAGGGTTTCTCTTTGTGCAGCCCACTAAATTTCGTCTTTGTGTGTTTTCGCAAGAACAAGAGTATCTCCGATGAAATCGGGGTGGAGGTACCAAGGTAATGGTGTTACATATTTAATGATCTTTCCTTGTATGTTTGTCAAATGATTAGTGCTTTAAGGATGTTGTTGCTAAACTAGTTAGATCTCAAATGGGTATTTTTGTTTGCAAGCTTTATAACAAATGGGTATCCTCTCTTGTATATTCCTAGGTTCTTGAATGAATGATCTGAAATTTTAGTTAGTTGGTGTTATACCATGTTTGAATAATGTTTTCAAATGGGTATTTTTCATCCTTATGATGATTTGTATGATTAAATTTCGAAGATAGGATACTATTTAGTTGCTCCGCAAAGAAGAAAACCATTTCAAATATAAGTCACTACATCACGTGTGCCAATGTTTTTGGAAGATTGGTACTTGTTTTGAAATTTCAAGACTCGTACTTGTTTTTGAAGTCTTACTCTCGATGATTTTAGAGTAAAAGCCCGATGCAACCTCTCGAAACCCACCACTTGCGCCAATCTTGAATTAGCTTGCTTACATATATGTTACTCTCAACTTTTCTCATGTTCTCGGTACTCTTACAAAGTGTCATATGCCCTGTATTATTTTGAACTCTAGATCGGTTCATCATCGAAGTTAGTCATTACGAGGATGCAAAACCTTGGAACGAAATGTGTGATCTTGCATTTTCCTGCTCAACACGGAATGAAATCGAGAAATCTGATGTTGTTAGTTTGGTCACTGGCTCAACTATGGCTTGTACTTCTCAAGCAGTTGATGTACTGAGAAAAGCTAATTGCTCCAACAAAGGCTGTTGGAACTAGAGAGGTATGAATTACTATCCCATGAGTTCTTGTCATCTTCATTTAGTTCTAAGAAATATTGCAGAGTAATTTCAATTCTTCTTTATTTTGGCTATTACATAGTATTGTTTCTGAATGTAACTTGCCTTTCTAGGTATATCATTGATGAGAGGTGGGGATTGAGAAACATAAATATTGGATCAGCACTGCTCTGACTCAGGTAAATTACAAGAACCTATCAGAGCCTTGTTTCTTGTTATCATTTTGGTAGTTATTAGTTTCTCCAAGTCTCATTACAAATCGTATTAAGTTTATAGTTCGACTTTCAGGAAGTATGGTGCCGTAAGGTTAACTTTTGAAGTTGAAGGACTAATCTTGCCGAGAACGACCCAGGTAATTGTTCACCACTCTTCTCGCATCTTGGTCGTTGTAAAGCAATGTACTAGTTAAGCATACTTACATTACAATATATTAGACAAAATTTATCAATTTTGAATCTCGATTATTTGTTTGTTATCCACATTTGACAATGAGCTTTTGCATTTTTGCTTGGAAAGGATCTTGAACATTTCTATGCCTATTTGTATCTTTTGGATTTACTATGAAATCTCGGGTTGTTTGAATAGTTGATTATGTCTCACAACCGGAGTGCTTTCTCGGGTGCATAAATCATAGCCATAATCCGGACATTGATGTTTATGAGATAATTTGAAGTGATAGTCAACATAAGGCTTGTATATGATTCTTTTGTCAATTTAATATACCAGTATGGTTTATGTTCATTGATTTATATGTATAAGCATGGTTAGAAGTGAATTAAAAATTTTGTTCATCTCTGTATGTCTTTGTTCTTTGTCTTTAAAATGATTCTAAACTGATTTCGAAAACTAATTTGCAAAATTGAACAAGAAAGTGATTGCACTGTCTCTATAGGTCTTAGTTCATGTATCTATGCTTTGTTTGAATGTTTAGGATAGTTGAAAATCGAGGCATTGTAACATAAATGTACGATTCCATTTTCGTAACTTATCACCTCAATTTATTGTACAAACAAGACAAAAACACTTGAACTTTGTCTATTGATCCTATAAGCTTTTAGTATTTAGATATGAGTGTAGTGCTACTTACCGTTACTCAACATTGTTATTATCTATTTCAGGAGAAGATATCGACTATAATTGTGAGGTTCAAAGATTTCGGGAGGTGGTGTTGAAGTTGTCAAAAGACAAGCTTAGAAACATCTTGAATGTGTTGTTGTATATCGAGTCATTATGATGTGACTATGATTCATATTAAATTATTTCAAATATATCTCGGGACTTCAGAAGAGATGGATTGTTTTTTTCTTTTCGTTTAGCATTTTTAATTGGTTTAGTGTTGATTTTTGATTGCGGCTTAAGGATGGAGAAGTAGATGAAATTATGTGCGACTTTGATGAGCTCGAGACTCTTACCAACTGGATTACACCTTGGTGAAGTTAAGAATATGGTTATTCGAGGTGAAGTTGGTGTTGTCTTTTGAAAAGAAAGAAGGTGATAACTTGTTTCCCTATAGAACCTCTATTTTTATTTTGGATTTTGTAAACTGTATTGTCGATTGTGTGTATGAAAACAGAAGTAACATGAACATTTATGGTAGGAAGCCTCAATACTTCCATGATATTTATCACTAAGAGGTATATTATACATGGGCCGAGAAGTTCATTTCTATTACATTGCGGATCAAGGAGAAATAAACTCAACAATAAGAGATACCAAGAAGAGTCCGAATATGCTAAAGTGGTAATTAGAAGAGACCTCTTTACTTTTCATTTCATCTATTGGTTACTTTAGCTCCTCTAACAAAACTTGTTTGTATTTTAGTTGGATTTTTTCTTGATTTAGCTTGCCGCTTGCGACATTAGAATTGAACCACATGAAACATGTTAAGATAGGTGATGAAGCAAGTGAGAATCTAATTTATGAATGCTTATATATGAGTTTCGATCTTAAAGACCCAATGCATAACATTCACATGTGAACAACTTAGGATTCAACTTCGGTAGCTGAATTTTGTATTTGTAAAGTAGTAATATCAATTTCTTGAAACTATTCTGTTGCTATTTCGGATTTCATTTTGTCCCATACTTCTATCCATTATCTGCCATTCTGTAGTAGCTCTTACGCTCAAAGAGTGAAAAACATTTCTCTTAAAACTGATTTTAAGACTATAACAACTTATTACTCTTAAAACTGATTTCAAGACTAGAACAACTTATTACAACAACTGCTACCTTAGCCCTTGATATGTGTATGTTCAATTGAACTACCTTAGTTGATTCAACTGTTCTGTTACTCCTCTAGACTTAACTTGTCTACTAGCCAAACATTTTTTATGACATGTCTTAACCTGCTGGCTATGTTGATATTTAACTTTAACATTATTAAGCTTAACTTTTTAATGGTTTTGCAGGATGATATCTGGGAATGGATCAGCATAAGGTGTATTGCCTCGCGAGATATGCTAGCCGGTTAGAAAGGTGGTCCTAAGAAGATTTTAGAAGTGACGTTTCATCACGCCATCTTTATCGATTATGATGAGGTATAAATTTGGTAGTCCCATAGATTTAATTATGCGCATATCATTTTGTCTTGTTCCATCGTCACCAAATAAGAAATTGATTCATTGAATCATACTAATTACCAATAATATTAACGCGTTGGTTATGTCAACAAAATTATGGAGTTTGAATATAACTAAGGCAGATTTAACTTACTTTCGTGAGATTAGATTAACCTTTATATGGCAACATCTTTTGAAGTTTTCGCGAACACATTTCAAGGTACAACTTTAGGCATTTAGATTGTTCATATAGCTTTGGATTGTTATATTTTCGGGTGAACAATGACTAACTGGGTGATCTTTTCTAAAATCTGTGTATTTTGAGTCCAAGAGCAATGAAAGTTGCTTTATTTTTTCTGATAATCAAGAAGGTTCCACTTTTGACTTTCATTTTTGTTTTTTTTTTAGATGGTAAATACGTTATAAGCATTTTCTTGAGTATTGTGACCTCCCAAAATAATCACCGATGGATTTTTCAGGCGGTACACTTTATTATGAAGTAGGAATAAGTTCTTCATCATCATCGGAGTTTATAATTTTGTTGTTTAATCAATGGTTTTTTAGTTCATCGTTTTGTAATCGAATCCTAGAACTACGGAGTTACACTTTGAGTCGAACTACTGATTTTAATTCTTTGTGTAATTTGAAACCAATGAATCAATGAATGTTAAATTGAATGATTATTTGTGTGCAAGTTTAATTTGATTCTCATTTTTATTTGATTTGAATTTGGTTTTCATTTGATTCTCATTTGAATTCTAATTTGAGTTTCATTTGATTCTCATTTGAATTTTAATTTGAGTCTCATTTGAGTTTCATTTCCGTATTAGTCGATTCGATCGGGCTTTGGATGCCTAATGCAATCTATTTTTTTATATTAAGATTTATATCTGTGACTGATTGAAGGCAGTCATAAATTTTTTACCGTTAAAATCGGTCGTTGATATAAGATTTTCAACGACCCCCCAGAGACACGTCATAGTTGAAAAAGATGCTCAAGCAGTGACCCTTTCTTCGGCCCGACAAAGCAAGTCATAGATACGAGTTAAATGACTTGCTTTGTCGGTCGCGAAACTGCTGATTTCCACTAGTGGGATCTTCTCTTTAAGTTGCAGATTCTTCTTTTCAAGATTGTTGCGTCTTTTCTCGAGGTCCGAGGCAACAACAAAAGAAGCTCTCCCAGACTATAAAAGAAAATAAATAAATAGTTAAGATAAAGCTTATAATCGAAGTCACAAAGAAACAAAGGAATATGAACATACCAAAGCATTGAGAGCATTTAAAAGTTAGGAGTCACTGTTCGGGAAACTCCGCGAAAAGATTCATTATCCTCTAACAGAGAGGGCATCGCAAATTTTAGCGAGAGTCAGTAGCAGTTAGATGATCATCTCCTAATCCTTGCATAGAATCGGAGAAGACACTAGACAATTGCACCATAGCGTAAATGGTTGAGTGATTCTCCTCGCAGAGGAAGTACCGATCTCATTTTCATCCTCGTCGAGCTTTGTTTGGTTTGAGAACTAGAGCGAGAAGAGGGATGGGTTTTCCGTTTTTAGAAAATGGAGCGAGAAGACTTGTCCTTGCGGGAGTGTGATTTTATCCTTGCCCTTAACCTTCGCGGCATCGGGGATGCTTGTTTCTTCAATAACCTTCGCACACGAATGAAGATAAGAAATAGAGGCAACAATATTGTTAAAGATAACAAAAGAAAATATTTCTTACTTCATCCGTGATCGATCGGAGTATCGCGCAGTACTTGCCTTTGGATTTCTTTCATAACTCTTCCTCGTTTTCAACTTTGTAAACTTTGCAAATTCAATAAATGCTTGTCATCGGTAATATTGCAAAAGCAAAACCTAGAAAAAGGAAATATACCTCTTTTGCCTTCTCGGGCCACTTAAATTCCCAAGGATGATAGTTTGCGAGATTCGCATAGGGAGTATGTGTGAACTGCGATATAGGGTCCATTCAAAATAAAGGAACAACCCACCATTTCTTATCTTTGGAATGACGAGGGAGTACTATTGTTGCCCGAATGCCAATCAATATCTTGCATAAGCGACTTGTCATCGGAAATATTATCTTTTCTTTTCAACCGAGCACCCCAGTGAGATTTATCATTTCTCATATTTATTACTTTATAATTTTCAAAAAGTTGTCCACGGTTTACTTCTCAAAGAACTATTTGTAAATTTGCGAATTTAGGATCTACGACATCATCAGGATATAAAGATCCTTTACCAGCGCCACGATTGGCGAATTCAAGCATTAGACGGATACAGTCGCCGCTCAATTGATAAACAGCTCGCGAGAATTTCTCGTGAGCAAGAATCTTTCTTTATAATAAGAGACCTCCAAAGTGCCACATGTCATGTCTACAATTAATCTAATTCGTGGTTAAGCCATGTCAGTAGATCATTCCAAGTCACCACCATATTTTCCAACTCATCCGAACCAAAGAGTTGCAACCTTTGTACGAAAGGTCACCATTTCAGATACTAATAGTCATGAGACATCTCATATGGTAAGGCTATAACTGTGTGCAAAGATGGTTTTAAATTAAATCTAAAACAATTTAAAACCAATCGGGAAGCAGATACGGTAAGTATGCGGGAGATAATAGTGAACATTTAATTTGAAAGGATATTCTTCTACCGATGATCAAGTTATCAAATCTATTGTAAGAATGAGTAACAAAAAAAAAAAATACAAAGAGATGCTTGGATTCACGTTATATCCGTGTCTTTGGAGTGAAAATTTGTCGCAAATAGACTTTCAGCATCTCTTACGGCTGCACTTCCAGCGTATAATGCCATCTTTTTCACCTCCAGTTTATATTCCTTTGCCCTGTGCCCTTTTGAGAGCAAATCAGAACTCCTCGGTCAACAGAATGCATTCTTGGACATTATCAGGGGATACGAAGTCCATTGCTATTTTGATGCACGACTGCCCATTTCGCATCTGATGAGGACAACCCTCTGGAATGAAAACAATTTCCTTAAGGTTATTAATTCGAAGTGCCTCTCATGGAAGCTTTGCGGAACAGACTCATCAATATCTGGGTTTTATTCTGCTTCTTTCTTTTAAATTGATTGATCATCATTTTGCAATAGTGATTGGACGGATATGTTCTTACGTTCTTTTCTTTTTGATTTTGATTATTTTGTAGATACTTGATGACATAAACAAGTTTAAAAAAATTATAGAAGAGGAAAATCGTCCGAACCACAAATGGTTGTTATTTATGGACTGATTTGAGTAACATTTGATTATTTGTTAGAATCTGGACTCAGCAGTTTGGTTAGTTTTATCCTCTTGGTGTAATTGCCTCTATCTTTCATGTCAATGTTTGATACCATTAATAGCGGAGCCGATCAAAATATTTTTTTAAAGCGGATGAAGTCATTCTCTTTGGAATGCTTCAAGTATTACTTGATTGTTTACTGTTCTTTCTCTTTAGATTTTGAACACATACATGATCAGATTTTAGTTATTTAATTTTCTTTCATTTTCATTTTGGAACAGTAAAGCATGATGGACACATGTATATGCCTAATTATCTCTCTTGCATACAAGTTTTCTCCAAATCAAACAATTGTTCTATTTTTTCAGGTTACGGATGCGATGAATCCAACAAGTTTGCGGTTAAAAAGAACAATACTTTCCATGAAGACTGAAGAGAAAATCACAAAATGTTGAAACACGATCAGTAAAAGAGACCCTTCGGCCCAGTTATGAAAAACAGCTTCTCGCGATGATGATTTTTGTTTGGGTACTTTTCGTGATAGTGTACTTATGGAGGCAATTCGATGAATAAATAGAAAAAAATGTTAGAGACACAGAAGATGAAAGAACTTTATACTACATCTAACGAGGATGCAATTACGCGGAATAACAAATCAACCAATGCGAATTGTGCCTCATTTTTTTTTTATTTTGCTTCAATCGCTTTAATCTGTAGGAACACCAGATGATGATAAAAGTCGTGAAACATCAAGTTCCTTAGAGTTAAATTATCCAGAAAAAATATCTGACTAGATGACCGCGTGCGGTGGGGAGGCCGACGATCTGATAAGAATATAAGATTCATTTTTTTTTCTATTTGAATGGAATAGCAGAAGCAATTGACGTAATTCGATTGATGTCATGGAAATTTCAAAGAAGTTTAAACTGGAAATTTGTTTCTCTAACTGTGTTTAATTGAAATTTTTGAGCAATTTGTTTAATTATCGCAGATTGTATCTCAATTTCATGAAATTCTTATATAAAAAAATCAATTTTAATTTTCCTGCACAAAGTTTGTGACTGACATAATGCAGATTTCCCATCACATAGAAGGCCTCCCTTTGGGTCGGCCAATAATGACTATCCATACAATGAAGGAAGAACTTACATTAAGAGAACAACACCCCATTTCTAACAAAAGGAAAAACGGGGTATGATTGTCGAGGAGAAGCAGTTTTATAGAATAAATACAATGAAGGAAGAAACACACCGAATGGCATTGATTTGGGTCGAAGTATAACACAAGGAAGGAAGAAGCTCAACGAATTTTTCAACCCCTGAGAATTTGGTAAGTAGTGTCTAAAAGTATTGTATGCATGGCTGACGATTTGAAAGAAATTCATGCAAATTGGAAGCGGAAAATGGGTCATTTGTCCAAAAAAATTTAAAACACGGTTCAAATGGACGAGTAAAAAATTTTATGGGTGAAATGGACACAAAAAAATAGCAAGGATGAAACTGGATTCATCCCGGCTTAAACTTAAAAATAGCGAGGATGAATCGGATGCATCATGTGTAAATTAAAAATAAGAAAAAGTATTTGAAAATGGGCAGATGAAACCGGTTACATCCCGCTATTTTAAATTTTTGTCCATTTAAACAGTATCAAAATCTAACTGTCCTTTTCACCCAGAAAATTTTAATTTTAGTCTTTTTAACCAATTTTGTGAATTGGAAGTCATGACTGTTCGAACAAAAAAAAAAAAAAAAAACCATCACTGTTTTCTTAAATATACTGGGTAACTGGCTGATCAACTTATTGATGTATTTAATTATTCGTAGAACGAAAGTGCTTAGAAACAAAAGTGGAAAAAAAAAGTTCAAATGCATAAAACTAGAAGGAGGATCTTTTTTAGATAATACTGTCAGATGACTCTAAGAGCAACTGCAGTGGTGCGACCATAACCAAAGAGCAAAGAGCAAAAAAAAAACTAAAATTTGGGTTTAGTCCGTGTAACGCATGGAGGAGACTAAAATTTGGTCGACGCAACTTTGAATTACGCCATAATCAATGCGCAACTCCAAATCTCGTCCCATTTGTTTTTTTTTTTTTTTCTTGTTATTATTGTTAGGCAACTCAAAGTTGCGCCTAATTTGTTTTTTATTTTAATTATTGTTGTGGGCGCAACCTCGTAAAGTTGCGCCCAAGTTTTTTGTTTTTTTATTATTGTTGGGCGCAACTCAAAGTTACGCCCCATTGGCGCAATTCCAAATTGCGCTTTTTTTTTTTTTTTTTTAATTGTTGGCGCAACTTTGAGTTACGCCCCATCAAATAACTCAATTTACGCCCGACTAAAGACAGGACTAAATATGGTGGGTTTTGGTTATAGTCCGGTCTTTGGTCTTTACTCCGTCTCCACTGCGTCTGTTTTTTACCAAAAAATTTGGTTATACTCCACGACTGTGGATGCTCTAAGCCCCTATACTTGATGTTTGGTGTCTTTTGTCTATTAATCTGCTTTTTCTTTATACTTCATTTTCATTTATCTATCTATTCTATTATATAAAGCCAAGTATGGTTAGTTGAAGCTGCAAAATTCGTTTCCTATTTTGCCCCTTTTATATAATTCCTTGAATACACATTCTCGGTATTAGTTAGGGACAATTTGGACTACTGGCTAATTTAGTTTTATCCTCTTTGACTAATTGGTTTACTGTGTGGGTATTATCAAAGAGGATAATAAAAAAAAAAAAAAAAAAGAAACATGTATTGTTGGGCCACGTCTTAGAGTAGATATTTTTGGAAGAGGACCCAAGTTAGATTTTGTGGAGAGATGGTGGTGGAGGTGTAAATGTGGAAGAAGATATCTATGAAATGAACTAACACCTGCCCACGCGTCCCAGAAGAAAACACATGTCTCTAGGCTAACCGTAGGGCAGATGACCGTAGTGTAGTCTATTCAACCTCTCACATGAGTGCAAGACAAGCGTTTTGCACGACATATGCACGTGCGTACGCACCAAATAGGTACCCGTAGAGGTGTAAAGCGTGCCGGCCCATGCCACGGCCGACACGAGTCGCGTGCTTCACGTGCCATGTGACGTCTTTGTCTTTTGTGCCAACGATTTAAACGTCTTGTGCCGTGTTGTGCTTTACTAGTCAAAAGCTAGGCAAAGATACTGACCCACGGCACGCACACGAATAAACGTGTAAATCTTTGCGGCCGTCTTTGACACCGCGTTATAAACAATTTGAAATCACTTAATGTATACATTAAGTCGAACATTATCACAAGAATTTAATTAGACAACATATCATTTGAAATTATTTCAAGTAAAATTAACAAGTTTATTCAATAAAGAGAAATAGCCCATCAAATATAAAATTGGATTATTGCCATGTAAATTAATGTTCTAGTTAAATATAGGTGACGACATTATAACAACGATATTGAAATATATTTTCCAAATATTAAGGTATTATATGTGTTGTTATAAATAAGCCAATATAAAATGTTAAAAACTAGCTAGAATAGTGACTCTTTTGTGAAATATACAAAAAATGTGATGTATTATGCCTTGTTATATGGTGTATTTGTACATGTTATGACGTGCTCTCTTAACGTGCTGTGCTGGGCTGGGCCACGTGCTTATCCGTGCAGCGTGTTGTCTTTGTGCTCTTTATCTTGTGCCAATTAGTCGCAAAACCAGACGTCCCATTTAACTAACGTGTTGTGCCGTGGCCGGGCTAAGTCACGTCTTCCATTTGAAATTTGTGCTCAAATTTTAGCATCTTTGTGGCCGGGTTTGTGCTCGTGCTGGCACAGCCCAATTTACACCTCTAGGTACCCGGTTCATGTGGGAAATCTAAAGATCAGGCGGGGAAATTTTGTGTTACTTTGACTTTGATAATAATGTTTGATTGGTGTAAAGTAACCGTAGAGGCCAATAAACCTGCGCTAAATCGTCTTCGGCTCATCGTAAAGATAAAATTCTTTTGCATCAAATCATTTATCATGTTGTTGTACTACTGATGAGAAATTTGCAAAATTGCTAATAAGGTTGTCAATTTGTTTGGGGTGTCCCAAAATGGACAGAGAAAGCTTTCATTGCTTTTGGTTTGGTATACCTCCAAACAAATCGGAACCTTATTGACGGCCTTGGAAAGTCAAGCATGTATAATCGTTTTTGAAAAAATCGTATAGAAAGGTTCAGGCGGCAAGGACAATATGCCGTCACCTTTATTAGCACCACCCAAAATAAGTCCACTCAGACAGCAATACCTTGCCATTATGGCACAAGTTATCCATTAATAAAGGCATTAGATTGCCGACATTGCTTCCGCCCCGTGCCATAATGGCACGGGCAATCCACTAGTTCTTTATGAATTAGCAGTGTACCTAGGTGTCAAATCCTCATACTGTTACTGAACATACTCACATGCATACCAGGTTTTTTCCGGGTCTCTCTCTTTTTATACGATAGATAGATAAATGGATAGATAGTGGGAAAGCTGTCAGGCATTTCAAAGTTATAAACCGTGAGAAAAGCCTCCGCGCTAATTAAAACTGGGCCGGATTGGGGTATACCTAGATTAATTAGGTATACCTAATGAAACAAAATAGGGTATTTAGAGGTAAAACCCAAAGCCCCTTAGCCATACATTTTCAAAAATGACTAATCTATTCTTGCTTAATTAAAGATGAGTTAGGTCCTACATGTCAAAGTCACAATAATGGCTACGCCTTTTCCTAAAATAGTATGAGAGAAGACTTGCCTCCATTGTACTATGTCCTTCATTTTATAGGATTTTCCTAAAATCCCTTCTTCTCGTATATGAAGAACATCTAGATGATGTTGTGTTGTCTACATTTTTTGTGTCATGACAAATTGATAACAATTACTTCATTGATTTATCCTAGACTTATCTGAGGGAGTATGATCTTTACTTATTAGTGTTTATATATACTGTAATATTTCCAATTAAAAGACATGTCGACGATTCTTGATCTTGGTGAAGCCACGTAGCATTATCTTCCCCTATCATCATAATCTGATTGGCAACGTCATTAATTAGTTCTTTACAGGTCATCAATGTGTCACCAACTGCATCACAATTTTAGATTCACGATATATGATGGCTACTTTACATGTCTTTTAAAACTAAGACACAATAAACGCGTCTCTTCAAGTACATGAGTGTTAATATGTTAGGATAAACCCCATGGAAACGAACTATCGGTGCAGTATGCATCGGTCGGAAGTTTGTTACTATGGTACTGCATTACGTTGCTTGTACCAATACTCAGTAACAAGATTCATTCCAACTCTTTATTTTGATGCAAGATAGAATTACATCTTAGCTTAATCCAATGTTCGGTTGATATTGTACTTTGGTGTCATTACTACCGGTACAAAAATACATCTTTGTGTCATGATATACATGTCCATTTTCACATGCTTCACATGAGTCAAGACATCTAACACTCATTACTTCGCGGTTGTTTCCATTTTCAATTTTGCTACATTTAGCTTAATTTGAGAAATTTTTTTATCGCAACAGGCCAAGAGAATCTCATTTTGAATGTCAACCATTTCCTTTAGGTTTAATAGCTTACTAAATATAGTGAATCTCTTGTTGATACTTTAAGATATACTATTTCATTAGTTTTGATGAAGTAGAAAAAAATGGAAGAGGGAAAAAAAAATCAGCTCATATCACTTTTTGTGAGTTCTTCCAAAAAATTGGGATGCATGTGTTTAAAACACAAGGGCATATGTAGCTCTACCTTTTAGATAGTGCGTTTTCATTGACATAAAGTTGTATGAAGGAATATACTCCTTTTTTCTTTTTCAAAGAAATGATTTCCACCTCAAATACACAATAGTGATGCTCAAGTACTTACGAGTCCAAAATGTCATTTTTGAGTCGAAAGGTCCAACTCGGAAAAAACCTTACTAAAAAAACATACCATAACCGGTTAATGGCCAAATTATGATGATCAAGTTAGTAGTGTTAACTCGTTAAGGTCATAACGTGTTCAAGGCCCATGGAGAGTTACATGCCCATTTAAAAAGGCAGTAGTGCAGTTTAATGTTTTGGTTTCACAGAAAATAAAACAAACAATTAAATGGCATCATTTTTAAATAAGTGTGATATTTATACGAAATAATTATAATTATTATTCTAATTGTATATGTGCATGAATGTATTTGTGTAAACTAAAAGTTATTTCTATATTGACTTTGCATGAATGCATGAATATATTTTAATAATTATTATTTTAATTGTATTTGCATGTGTAATGAATTTATTTTGTGGAAACTAAATAATTATTATATCTCGTATTTGACTTTGCATGGATGCATGTAATATATTTTATTTATTTTAATTTTAATTATATTTGCATGTGCATGTGCATGAATGTATTTGGGAAACTAAATTGACTTGCATGAATGCATGAATATATTTTTGTTATTATTATATTAATTGTGTTTGCATGTGCATGTGCATGAATGTATTCCTGGAAACTAAATAGTTATTTCTATATTTGACTTTGCATGAATGCATGAAAATATTTTAATTATCTTATTTATGAGTGGAAGATGATTATGGATATTATATATTGGTTACCATTAATTAATTAATCCATTTGTTTTGTTTTTTTTTAATTAACGTGTATATTATTAATTAACTAAATTATTATTAAAAATCTTTTAATTACCATGTATATTATTAATTAATATTAATTCATTAATTAGTTCAAATTTTATATTAATTAACAATGATTTATTTTTGTGAAGCTAAAAAACGTTTCATTATAATATCAATACAATTTTAATACATATAAAATAATAAAAAGAATGTAACAACAAAAAGTGGTAACGCATGAGATGGCAAAACACCGCAAAGGAATAATAAGTCACCAACAAGAACATGTGAGCCAAACAACATGTCAGACTAAAAGATGAACTTTCATAATCTATTCTTATTTTCTTTATTATTTATTGAAAATCAAAGCATTAGGAAATCATTTTCTCATATATATACATAACCAAGAGGACAAGATATCATTTTTCTCACGATTAAAATAATAATAACAATAATAAATTATTTACAATCCAATCACAAGTTACTAACAATCAATTATTATTTTCTCATTAAAAATGAGGTAATCATGGATGGGCACACATCAAATACATGGAGATAAACAAACACTTCCTCTCGATTCGCATCATGTGAGTAAAAGTAAAAGTAAAATATATATATATCACCCTCATCAAAACAAAAGCCATATGAATTTATTTTTTTTTTTTTTTTTTTTACAGATTCGTAAATATAGATCAGACAGACATGTGAAAAATATTTGGCATAGAACAGACAAACAGTGTATGATGATAGTACAACCAATACCAAAAGCATATTGAAACAGATATGGTTGAGATTTCAATCATCAATATAAAAATAGCATATACATATCAAACATTATAATATTATATAATACTAAGTAATTGAGGATAGAGTCAGAAATAAACATTGAAGGCATTAACTTTTTGTTCTAGATATAAAATGATATGTAAAGCATATGTCCAATCAAACATTATTAATCACATTAATCAACCATACAAAGACAAGGATACATACAAAGACGGAGATTCCTCGAAAGCATATTATATAAAAACAAAAGGATTTAATTGGGCATACCTAAAGTATCCGGATTGAAAAGGAAAAAAATTGAAATACGGATCCGATGATATCCATGACTGATTATGTCATCTTGTTAATTGATATTAACCAAACGTAGGCGTTAGGAAGAGCTCGTGCTTTCCAATTGATTGAAAACGAGAAAGAACAAACTGGAGGAGGTACCAAAATCCCAAACTATGATGGAGCTTTCTTCGACGAGGAGAACTTTAGCTTTGATTTGATGGAGAAGTACAAGACTAATCTAAAAAAATTCTTAGCAAGGCGGGGTTAGAGATCGTTGTTGATGACGTGTTTGAGGAGAATCGGGGGTGAAGGAAAGAGATGTAGAGACAAGAAGAACAACCATGATATTAGAGATTAGTTTATATTACATAGGTTACAGTATATAAACATATAAAAAGGTAAGTGGATGGACCGCATATCCATGGGCCGTAGGCCCTTTAACAATGTCCTATTTGTAAGTCATTTTATAAATTAATCAAACAATATACCGTAGGATCTAGCATTTGTCACCCGATTTGACCCCAGGAATGGTGTAAGAGGGATTGTATTATACATCAAGATGTTAAGGAACTCACTTTCATCTCTCGCATGACATTCTGAAGTATTTAATTTTGAACTTCAAATACTCGAAGACTTGCCGATGCAACATTCCTTGATAAAAAGGTTTGTTTATGAACTCAATCTAAGTTTATCATCAAATAAGGTTATTGCTTAAAGAAGTTTTAAGACAAGTCCCTGGCCAGTTCTTTGGATTAAGTTTCGTAGACGGGTTTATACATATTTGCCGGATTTCACGGTGAGTTTTATTGCTTAGGTTTGATTTATCATTATATGCTTTCTAACTACTATATAGCTTTGGAGTTGTTCTATGGAGGGAGCTTGCCACGCACTAAAGATCCCTTGATTGACCCGAACTCAATGCAGTATGTTCATCACATGATATGTGACCGGGTATGGACTATGGATATGAACTACACATGTCCTCATGAGCTAGGAACCACCGAAATGAGATACCAAAAGACACCGATGACCCACTTTGGGCATCTCTAATCGAAGAGAGTTGGTGGCACAGGTTTTGTGCTTACTTTGGAACGTGCTTTTGTTTTTATACATGTCAAAATAATCGCTCATGTTCATTAGGAATTTCTACAAAACAGGTTCGAGGACATGGTAGTATCTAAAAGCGACAATGAGAAATCTTTTTCTAAAAATACCAACAAATTTTAATCCACAAGTGCATTAGAAATCATCTGAGGGTTTGGTTTGAGAGTTGGTCTGTCATTCGGGCAGTGACGGAGCTAAGAACCTCTAATACAAAAAACGAATTGTTATAAAAGCCTTCTATTAGACGCTTCACGTAAAGAATAATACTCGATAAATGGTTAAAATCCATCAAGGTTTTTGTACCGAATAAAACACTCAAAATATGATCCACCAAGTTCGTTTATAAGAGATGATAAAATCAAACTAAATTGATTAAGTTATAAAAGTTTATCTTTGCATCTTATCCATGTTGGATCCTTGGAGAAATTAACTAATGATGTACGCACCACATATATTTTTATAGATGCATAAAAACATTAAATAATCAGATCAGTGAAATGTCATAAATTAGGCACTTAAAGTACAGCCAAAGAAAGAAAAAAACAACTTTACAAATTATTTACTAGGAATATATGTGCGCATTATATTTCTCAAATAAGATTAGAATAGCAAAGATAGATATTAATAAGATGTTGCTAAAGTTTATTAAAACAAAGAGAAAATGTTAAGACCAAGATGGGAATATCATATACGGGTGAATAACAATCACATTTCTCAAAAACTTATATATTATTATTTAATTATTAAATAAATGTTATAAATACCCCTTCATTTTGTTGATCTTTGCACAAATACCCTCGAGGCAAAAAAAAAAAAAAAAGAATTAAAAATCAATAACCAAATATGTTTTATTGTTATCCAAAAATCAAATAAAAATATGGTAGCTTGAATTTCTCCGAGACATGAATAAAGAGAGCCTTGGAACATTGACTACATGTCTTCTCTCGTGCTATTACAAGTCAATCGTTAACTTTGACCAACATCCTTACTTAATTGACTAAGAAAACGTAGAGAGGGATCAGTTTTACTAATGGAGACAAAACCCAAACTAATATTCCTCTTCCCTCTTTTTATCAATTTCTTTCTTTCTTCTTTAGCCTCAATTGAAATGGGGGATTCACGTCTTCCAAGAAATCATCCGATGGACATTCAAATCTTCATATTTGTTCTTCATTTTCCTTGGAAACAAGCAATAGGATTAGATTTTGTTTACCTGTGGTTTTGTGATAATTCTGCAGGTACTTTGGGTGCTTATCACAAGTTTCATGGTTGGTATGGTTTTTATGATTATGCTGGTTGTCGGGATTTTCATATTGTTCTCTTTCACAATCTTTGCTCGACGATTTACTAAAATGGTGGTGATATTGGTGAAGTTACAAGTATTGGAAGAGGGTATTATATTTATTGGAATTGGGATCGTGTTAAGAGTTGTTTAAAAAACTAAAATGCTTGTAAAACTCCTAAACTCTTCATGATGCCGAACTTGTTTCTTTGGTTCAATATAACCTCAAGAAAATGTCTTACATTCTGTATATAATTTGATCTAAATTTCTTAAACTTATGATTTTTTTGGAAAAAGTTTTCATTTTTCAATATGATGTCAAGTAATGGTTTTAAGCACATATTGTAGAATCATATTTGGGGTTTCTTGATTGTTTTCATTTTTACTAATACGTGACTTTTTGATGCTTGTTATGTAATGAACTTTAAATTCATGTAGTCTTTTTGTCCTCATGACATTAGAAAAACTTGTAAATTATGATTTTCGCTTGTTTTTTATGATAGATTTTTTTTTGATGGACTTTTGTTTAGAAGTAGTGTAGTTTTTTCTTTTGTAGTTTAGCATGTCAATTGTTTGATATCCTCATTGGTTATTACTGGCTTACATACTTATGTAAAAAGGCCATATGTTCAAGGCATTTTGGATTGTATTACATAGGGTTAAATGAATGCCAATTAGTTCTCTCGTAAGTTACTATTCTTTCAATTTGAAGTATTTGATATAAATATCACTGTGAGGGGATTATAGTTTGCCTTCAGTACTTGTTTGAGTTTCATCTCTTCTAAAGTGTGGATTTCATACACAATAGTTGTGTAAATGGATGTTTTAGGCACCTTCCTGGTTTAATTTTCTTCATAATTAGAAACATAAAAGAAAAATTAAATGTAAAAAGTTAATTATGACCGTTAAAACAAATTAATCATCTTTTTTTTTTGCTACATTGGCATGAAGCCAAACAACTAAGCACTCAACCTCACTTCTCTCACTGCAGCCTTTAGTCATCGCTATCAAATGACCAGATGTTATCGTGGGGTTGTGACATCCATACACCCCTAAACACATTTTACGGACCCCTTGCTAAGCGGCCCATATTTAACTGGCTTCACGATATATCTGTTTGAAAAGAGATTACATCAAAGTACTCCTTCAAACATTCTATATCTCACAAGAGCACGTAGACTCCATGGGATAGGAATCTCCTTCTGCAGAGAATGGCATAAGTAGAATCACTTTCAACCTCTAACTTCTTCATGCCTAGATCTTTAGCCAAGATCAAACCATCTCTAATAGCCCATACCTCCGCCACGTTGTTGTCATTCTTGAAGATATGTTTTGCAAAGAAAGCATAGTAACCTCCTTGAATAATTAAACATCTTTAACCATCTTTTATCAACAAATTAATAACCATCTTTTATCAACTTGGAAATAAAAAACAACATTAAAACTTTTGTCAACATAAATAATAATAATAATTCATTTGTTTATTTAATACTACAAAAAAATCATATAAATTTATTAAATATCCGATAGTAATATAAAGATATAGATCAGGCATAGCTTTTGGTTGGTATCCTAGCAACAAGCTGGGATCCAACACCTCTTTGTTTATTTAGGAACCAATTAAATATGATAAAGTGTCATCAACTTAATTTTGAACAATAGTATGCAGGTATGTTAATTCAAATAATGTCGAACGTTGAATAATGATGTAAATTAATCATAATTTTGAAATACATTAGTCTCGATCACGATTGCTTTATGGTATTGTGAGGTTTCTAAATAATAGTATTTTCTGTTCTAAAAAACTATTCTAAAACTTTAATTATTATTTTTTTTTGATCTTTTTAAAATTGAATTAGCCCATCGTCATCAATCTACAAAGAACAAATAACATTAGAACATTTGCAGTTATAACATGTAAAACCCTTATTTCATTATGTCAAAAATATGCATCCTTCATCAACCTGCAAAGAACAAAGAACATTATGTTAAAAATACAAAAAAAAGTTATTTTTATTTAACTCTTTTTTTTTTTTTTGGAAATCCAAAAGTTAAAACAAATACATAGCTATCCAACTAATGAATCACCAAATTTTTTCACTTCAATCACAGATAAAATTTAAATTTTAGTAAAAAAAAATTTCACTTCACCAAAATTGAGCTAGCTAGGACATGTAGACTCACAAGTCTAATGCAGTTCCATAACGGCACTGCATGAGACTAATGTGTTTCAAAATTCTGATTACTTTACATCATTATTCAATATTCGACTTTATCATATTTAATTGGTTCCTTTCACTACACCAAATTTAGTGTTCCATGGCAATGAATCGGCGTTGCAAAATGGGTCGCAACGATTTAGCTCTTGTTACAAAAGTCGATGTTGCAATATTTATACCATAACTGCTATGAAGTTGCGAAATTTAAATAGCGGCCGAAAAGAATCGAGCATTTAAAGAATCAAGCTGTTCCAACGGTCGCGTAATTCATGGTCATGAGTTTGAAACGATTCTGAATCGAATTTGCATGAGTTCATGATTATGTAAATATTTGTAACCTCAAAAAATAGTGGTTTTGACCGGTCAAAACCAGGTCAATATTAGAGTTCCCAGTAGAAAAATCAAGTTTCCCCTGTTCATTCAAAAATCTAATTAATCCGACACAAAAGTATCAAGAAAGTGTTCTTAGAAGTTAATTCACCATGATGAACTCAGCTCATACACAAAAAAATGAATGGCACATTACAAAAATCATATGAAGGATTGTCATATGGATAAATCTATAAATTCAGTATCACATCAAGGTTCTTACATAACAATTTAAAGAAAAAAGAACTCACATTCTTTGGAACTACGGAAACCACTACCTAGGTGAACATTTCTCGCCGCATGAGGCATGCCCAAAGGTTTAAGTTTAAGTTGTCACCATGGATTGTGAGGCATTTCTTACCGGAACCCAATAATAGCAATGTGCTAAGATGTCGCACGCCACTTTCGTAAGCTGCTCAAAATATGCAACAAACAATGAACCAATTTACAATTAGTATTCGATATCCGAAATGAGAACGCTACCGTTTTACTCGCTAGACATGTGAATGCCTAATCCTAAACACCAAGCATCGTGTCATTAAAAATAACACGAAATGATAACAAAGTGATATGAAGGCGTGAGCGGCAGTAACGAGGTGAAGGGACATCTATGTTACTTTGGTTTCTGAATTAAGTGCTTCCACTTCGCCTGTCGCACATGATTTTCTTGAACTTTAAAAGGCACCAAAAAAAGAATGTAATGACACCGACATATATATGTGCGAATAAGAGAGGTGGCACCAATTTAGTGCAACAACATAGAAAGATACTCCGAGAGAGAGAGAGAGAGAGAGAGGAGGAGGAGCATCTACTTACGTTTCTTTTTGCAGCAGCTCCACTTCTTAACGCATCAACAGACTCTATTGTAGCTTTTGCTCCTTCCAACACAATCATTTAAATTTAGGACAAGGGTAAAGCTAGATTAGAATCAGTATTTGATATTTGCTAATAGCAAACCATTATCCACCTGGTCATGAATTTGATAAAGCTAGATTAAAATGGGTTCACTAAAACCAGTATTTGATATTTGCTAATAGCAAACCAATATGCACCTGGTCATGAATTCACAATTTGAAGCCAAATTAGCAAACCAAAGCAACATCAGGTGGTAGTGGAATGAAGGACTAGTGGTACGGTGGTGGCTTATGAAGCTGATTTATTCATTCCCTTTCTTCGTCATGTATTCATAGCAAACTTGGACACAATCAAAGTGGAAGCCTTTAGTACTTCAATTAACTAAATTTCTTAAACTCGAGACCAAAAGAGATCATAAAATACTCATGAAAGTGCTTATTTCTTCTTTGTTGAGCCCTGCAAATGGGCGACACAAATATGAGTTTCTTGAAGAGCCAGATAATTTGGAATGTGAGAATGGAAAGACTCGCATTAATCGAAGCAAACGAGCTGCTATATCCAGCGAGGGACCACTTCCAACCTGAAAGACAAGTTCAAACAAGTAAAATGATTAACTACCCGATGATGAACTGATCTAGAGTTCAAAAATAATACAAAGCATATGACACCGTAAGAGTATTACGACATGAGAAAAGTGGAGATCAAGTATAAGCAGCGAACTTCTCTAGTGCTTGACAAGATGGGTAAGATAGCTAGCCTTTGGAAGAACATGTAGAAGTTAGGAGTATTAAACAAAGGACAACAATGGGTTAGTTATACCATTATAAAAAGATCTACTTACTTTTGCATGTTACGCAGAGAATTCTTCTTAATGCCGGAAGTTCCTTTCAAAACCTTCAAGAAACGGCCACAAATCACGAGAAAAATATTAATTTAATACTTTAATAAGAGATAGTTTTATACTTGTACTCATAATGAGTCTCAAAGCACTTTTGAACTATATAGTTATCAAATTGATCATTCATCATAGCCTGCAATACACAATAAAAGGAACCAAACGACAATACAAAAAACAAACAACTAGTTATAATACTTGTACTCATAACGAGTCTCCTTATAACGTTGTTAAGAAATGTTTAACTTTTGGTGGTCTTGTGGAATGCCGTTTTTTCGAAGAGATGCTTTTATCTCCAAGTATTATAATGTTATTCTACATGTTTGTTTCTTCTACCTTGTGGCTTGCTATATACAAGTATATTGTTCTCGAGAAAGCGAATCCTAAAAATCAAAGAGAAGAGATCGGTGGTGGTGGTGGTAGTGGTGGTGAGAGAAGGAAGACGATAGCTAGTTTTTTGGGAGAAAGAGAAGGAGAAAGGGAAGAGTAAATGAGAAAGTGATTTCTTTCGATAATAACAAGTTAGCCGAAGCCGTTTGATCCGAATGGCCGAATAGTCAACTAAATGACCGAGTCGCCTGAAAAGTGTAGGCAACCACACTCATTTTTCACACGCGTACAAGTGGGTTTAGTTACGAATCGGCAACTAAATCAAATGAGTTGAAGGTTTCGTAACTATTTAAAATCTACTGCGAATTTTTCGCAAACAAAAAAAATTAGCACCTGAGAAATTCGCAAATGACCCTACTAAGTTTGTTGCTAATATGAGTTGCTAATCCCATATTTGGTTTAGTGTTTTCAAACCTACACCGACACTAAAACCTAAATCTTTCAATTCCCTAACTTTTTGGGTGGTTTCTTTTCCTATGTATCTACTAAATTTATTTTTTATCTTCTTGATCACGATAGTCTTTTCCTCCATAACAACACGATTGAGGCATTATCATCTAAACCTTCAATTACCGATCCACCAATAACACCAAATCCTTCTTTATTCTCATGATTCACCTCCAACCTAACTCGATTTGATGTTGCAAATATCGAATATGGAAAAACTAAATAGAAGTGTGTGTTATATCTTCATGGAAATAATTTCAAATATTGATGAAGATTCGGCATAATGTCTTGAATACAACATAAAACACTATCAAAGACCGTGTGATCTTTGGGGATTGACTAAAAAATTATTATTTTAGTACAAAATAAAACTATTTACCTTGGCATTGTTATCAGAAATTATTTTTTTAGTCAATTATAAGTGTAATCGAATTTATAATTATTTGGATGACAAATATCTTAGATTTCCATATCTACAAGTTATCATGGGTCAAAATAAGTTTTATCATAGTTTGTAGTATTTATTTAAATCATTATGATATGCCGTTAATTCCACAGGCTATTTCTAGTACAAAATAATTACTCTTGCAATTGCGGTCTGGATGTTGTAAAACCACCACCATAATGTGGGTTCGTCTTACAAATATCCAGCGATGCTGAGGATAATACTATCGCCCTTTCAACAAACCAAACCATTTGATTGCTCAACTTGGTCAAATTCTCATCTTTGTTTTGATTGCCAGTTTTGCAAGGCAGGTGTTTTTACAGACTTGAAGAGGCAATGGAAGAAGATCTTCATTATGAACATCATTTGCCTTTCTTTTGAGACTATCATTTACTCCATTGGATCTTGCTACTTGTTTAAGAAACGAGGAGGGAATATTTGGAAGATAATTTAATCCATAGGTCCGTGGCTAGAACGAGAGAAAAACATCTAGTTTATCCTAATTTATACCAAGATTACTGTGAGTTGTGAGTTGTTGGTAGATACTCTTTCTGTAGTTTTTTTTTAATACAAGTATTGTAGTGGTACCTTGATTTGGATTCTTCTTACTTACATGTAAGAATTCTTTTGAAGAGACTATGTTTTTATTTTTGATAAAGAGGCCTCCTTACAAGAATTGGGATTAGATTAAACTAAAATGAGGTGTAATAAGATAATCCTTTCTTAAAAACCCGGGAAGGAGATCGCATAGAACATAGTGCGTGCTCAATGTCAAACTTCATTTGTATTCAAAGTTAATTAGCCGTTGCTCATTGTCTCTCTCAAGAGTAACGGGGATATGGCAGCCGGGAGTTACATGACTTACTGTCTATCCTTATCCTAGTATTTGTACTACCTTTATTGGTTGCCCTTAACCCTTGTTTGAGTGTCTTTAGTCTTGAGTATTTTTTCATCGTGGTTGCAGCTCGTGTCTAATACCCACTCTTTCCTTTTAATCTTTCTCTGTAACCCTAAACTGTTATGCAGAATTGTTTTTGAATTATCTCTTTTTCCTCTCTGAGGTTTTTATTTTCGATCTCTACAGCGTAGATCCTGTAGGATTGAACCCAATATAGCCTATTGTAGTGTGGATTGAACCCTAATATAGCCTATTGTAGTGATCCTGCAGGATCACTACAAGTGGTATTAGATTAGGTATTTCCTTGGCACAAATATGGCTGACGACACTAAGTTAAAGCAATTGGATGAATTAACCAAGAAATTGTGTCCCGAATTGTAGGAATTGCGTGAGGAAGTTAAATCATTTCAATATGTTAAAGGAGATATGAGAGACAATGCGGTGATATATAGTTAATCAATTTCAACTTCTTGAGTCCTCTATGGACAGCAGTTTAGTTAAGAGCTGATAGACCGGCTTTTCCACAGGGGAATAATCATGGAGGTGGAACGAATCATCTATGGGAAGATGGGGAAGTACCAGATCCTTTAACTAGCAATAATTTCCATGGTTATCAACCTATTCATACACATGGAATCATTCAGACTCATTAGATGGGTGAAGGTCAGTTTCCATTACAGCACCCTAAGGTCGGTTTTTTACGACGATTTGATGGAACTAATCCGAGGCTTGGATCAAAAATGTAAGAAGTACTTCTTTCTACAACAACTAATGACGGAAGGTGCATGGCAACCCTGTAATTGGATGGCAGCGGATGTTTGGTTCCAAGACTACCAAATAGTAAGGATATTTGTATTGGGAGGATTTCATTATTGATGTTCTGTCAGTTTCAAGAATTAGTCATGATAATATTGTAGGAGAATTCAAAATTAGATCAAACAAATACTGGTGTACAATAACAAAACAATTTTGAATTAAAAGCTTTGATGTTAGCTAAGAATCCATCTCCTGACTAATGATTATTTCATTCATAGCTTTATTAGTGGTGGAGAAGATATAAAAATGGTAGTTCATATGTTTACTCCCGATACCCCTACAACAAGTTATTTTCCCTGAAAGCTCGGATACACTGTCATTGACAAGGCTACTAAAACTCAACCAAGATATCCAAACAGTTGCTTATGAGGGTAAGACATTAACGGTTTCCCATAAGTCTTCAACTCGCTTCCCAATACTCCCTTAGTCACTTCCCTACCACAAGTCCAGATCTAAAATGTAGCCTTTGAAAGAAGATACTTATCTTGAAATGCTGCTAAAGAAAGAAAGGGGTCCGCTATAATTGCGACCTTACACAAAGAGTCATAAATGTTTAAAAAGAGCAATTGCTTACCGATAGTGGGCATTTACGAGGAAGGATTGCACTCGAGAAGCGAAAGAAGATCTAGTCGACTTTTTGTAATTGTAGGAAGAAGTGATATTTATTTCATGCCTTCATGGTAGCATCTCCCTATAACTAGCACAAAATCAAGGGTTTGATCAAGAAGCAAGGACTCACCATCTTGGTGGACATTGGGAAGTACTCACATCTTTGTAGGATCCAAACGATGCATATAAGAGCGAAGGCTTGCTTAGTTACCACCACGCTTTGAAGCTGGCGATGGTAGTGGCAACAAGCTGTGGCGTCAAGCCAAAATCCTCATCAGATTTAGAGTATGCAAGGACATATATTCTGGCATGCCTTGCATATCATGGAGTTAGGTGGTTGTGATATGGTCCTTGGTGTGGAATGGATGCGTGAGCTAAGTCCCTTTGTTTTTTATTTTAAGAAATTGATGATTCGATTTCAACATCAAGGGAAAGAGATTGAATTAGTAGGCCATCAGGAGGAAGCTGCATTGTCTCAAATGTCAAGCACCATGCCGCGGCCCTAATTCGGAAGGCACACAAGCAGTCTTATTGGGATGTGGTTTTCTCAATTACACTACATATACAGAGGTCGTTAAGCCACTAATTGATGCAGTTCTTGAGAAGTTTCCAAGCATCTTGTAGACACATACATCACTGCCTCTTGAAAGAGCTCATGACCACCACATCAACTTAATTCTTCCAATGCTACACCTCAAATATGCTCCCTTACATAGTTACGTATGTACAAAAGGAGGTGATTGAGAAACTAGTACAAGAAATAATCTTAGGCAAAAGTTATCCATCCTTAAACATGGCCCTCATAAGATTCATCTTAGTCAAGAAGAAGGACATAGGGTGGAGGTTTTGCGTCAAGTACCGCAAGCTCGATCCTATCACAATTAAATATAATTACCATATACCAGTTATTGATGAAATTCTGGCTGAGTTATCTGGTGCTACTATATTCACAAAACTATATCTTCTTGTTGGGTATCACCCAGTTAGGGGCTTACTGGACGACATATCTAAACCGTTTACCCATCACGGTCACTATGAATTTCGAGTGATGCCCTTTTGGCTCACTAATGTTCCAGCGACTTTCCAATCACTAATGAATGATATTTTTCGACCATATATCATAAAATCCATCTTGGTTTTTTTTCGATGATATACTTATATATAGCAAAGACATGGCTTTACATTGTCAACATTTGCATATTGTCCTCTTTATATTGCATAGTCATTCATTGTTTGTCAAGCATAGTAAATGCTCTTTCGGTCAACTACAAATAGAATATCTAGGTCATGTGATAAACAAAGATGGTGGTGACCGATTAAAATTGAATGTATCTTGAAATGACCTAGGCCAACTATTATTAAGGGTCTACGTGGATTTCTGGATTTGACATGTTATTACCGTAAATTTTTAAAAGGTTATGGGCTTATTTCTCAGCCACTTATTGAACTTCTTAAAAAGGGTAATTTTACTTGGAATGATGCTGCGGAATCATCCTTTGAGCTACTCAAAAAGGTGGTAACTTCTACTGTGTCCTTATCTTGCCAGATTTCAATAAAGAGTTTGAGCTAAAAACAGATGCTAGTGATGTGGGGGTTGGAGCAGTGTTAATGTAGAGTGGTAGACCTATTGCCTTTTTCATCAAAGGTTTGGGCATCAGGTATAAAGCCTTATCCACTTGCAAAAAAGAGTTGTTGGGCATTGTTTTGGCAAATCAAAAGTGGAGGTCATACTTATTAGGTTCTCATTTTAAGATTTTTACGGACCACGAACACCTCAACTTCTTTATGGAGTAGAAATTGCACACTGTACTTCAGTAGAAGTGGCTCACTAAGCTCTTGGGGTATGACTTCACCCTGTACTACAAGAAGGGATCGGAGAATCGTGTAGTTGAGTACTTTGTCTCGTGTCACTTGTTCTGGTATAAAGAACTCCATCCAAAATGGCAAGCGAAAAGTGATAACTAGCTATGAAGCTGACCCCATTGCACTATATTGGATTCCCAAACTTATTGTCTCTCCCATGAATGTTGAAGGATATACTTACACTAATTTCATTCTTAAGTTGGATGGTAGGATTTATATTAGTACATCTCGTGAGGTTCGACAGAAAATTATGGCAGTTGTTCATTCTTGACCATGAGGCCACTCGGGGATGCAAGCCGATTACCAAAAAGAGCCACCGTATTTTGCTGGCATGGATTAATAAGGACTTAATACAATTTGTAGGACTGCAGAGGCATATGCCAACAAAAATACATGGAGCATGTTAGCATCATTGGCTACTACAACCCACTACCCATGTTCGACCAAGCCTAGAAACACCTTAGCATGGATTTCATCTCAGGCTTGCCGAAATCCGAGGGCATAGATATGATTCTAGTAATTGTTGACCGATTCACTAAGTATTCTCATTTTATCGCATTAAGTCACCCTTATACAGCTCAGGTCTTTATCAACACCATCCTCATAAGTTGTATGGTATTCCCGCAAACATTGTTTAGGATAGAGATGTTGTGTTTCTCAATGGTTTTGTAGGCCTTATTCCGTAAATGGGTACCTCTCTCCATTTTGAAAGATTGCTTATCACACTGGCAGATGGCCAAACAGAATGCGTAAATACTTGTTTAGAGTCATGTTTGCGTTGCATGTGTAGTTACAGATAAGTCAAGTGGGTTTCATGGTTGTTGCTTGCAGAGTGGTGGTTTAATACATCATATCACACTAGCTTAAATCTCACATCCTTCCAGGCTCTCAACGACTATCCTCCATGCCGGTTTGGACAACATCCTACCGCGCATCAACAACCCACTAGTAGTAAGATTATCTCACGGCGAGGAGTCATAGCGACAGGTATACGGCGAATCTCCTTATTTCTCAACATCGTATTAAACAAAGAAGCTGAAAAGGCGTGGATTGAGAGATCATTTGGTCAGAGATCGGGTATATTTGCCTCTTGACTCATATACAAACTGTCCAGCTACCTAAAAAACCTGCTTGTAGGGATTTTTTGGTCTCACAAAGTCTTATAAATAATTGGAGTTGTTGCTTTATCGGCTCCACTACTCCGCCTTCTTCACGGATCCACCCCATGTTCATATCTCGTACCATGTGCTTGGCAGGACTATTACCACGTATACTACTTCCCATCATGGACAAGGATGGTTTTGTTGAAAGTCAACTCGTAAAGTTTTAAACTCTCAAGTTATTGTCAAAGCTACGCTAAACATATTCACAAGTAAAGGTCTAATGGTCTCCATCTGCCCGGTGGGGGATGCTTCTTAGGAAGACACAACTTATCGGATCCTCTTCCTAAGTTCATCTTGAGGACAGGATGAGATTTAGGGTATGGCATTGTCATGTCCCTCTCCTACTATTTGTACTACCTTTATTGGGTTTCCCTTAACCTTGTTTGAGTGTCATTAGTCTTTATATTTTTTTCCGTGATTTTAATCGTGATCTCGTGTTATGCCCACTACTCTTTCCTTTAGTCTTTGTTTGTAACCTTCATTAAACCTTGCATTGTTTTAGAGTTATCTCTTTTTCCTCTGAGGTTTTTGTTTCCAATCTCTACAACGTATATCTTGCCAAGGATTGAACCTAATTTAACATTGTGGTGTAGATCACTACAACTTCTTCTTGAACTACTAATTGAAAAGTCATTTCCAGCAGTAATGAAAACAAAAACATACATTTCTCTTATTTATTAGAATCAAACCACGACTAAACACCACCAACAAAATATACCAGTAAGCCCATTTTACCATTGAATTCAATAGTCAATACCATATGCTCGGATGGTCATATTCGTAACTACAAACATAAATTATGAAGTTCCATATGAGATCCGCAATCGAGTCTTGTTTAGGAAATAACTTACATTCACAAATAATTGAGAACCTAAAAATGGAAAAGAAAAGAAATAAAGTACAAAGTTTATAAATCCAAAAGTACATCCCAATCAATGATAAATAGATCTGGCGTTCAGGCTTGAAAACAGCAACCCAAGAGAGCTGTAGTGCTCTAGCATCATTGATAATTTTTCAAAGTTCATTGGCCTTCTCTTCAAAAGTCCTTCCGCTTCTCTAGGTCCATATTGTCCGCAGTGCAGCTGTAGGAATAAGGCACCAAATAGTTTTATTAACTCTGACAGCTCACAATGATGACCATTCTTACAGTGACGGAAAGAGAGATACAAGCATAACCCCATAAATACCAGCTGTTGGAATAAGATTAACCTAAACTTTCATTGTGAAGTTTGAGGTGATATAGTGTTAGTTTATTCTCATCAAGGTAATAAACCATATATGTATTTCAGGTGTTGGTTTAGTGATCCATCCTCTTATGATGTAATTAGGAAGTCTTATTCCAATGATATTAGAGGATCACCTCCTTACCAACTTGTGAATAGACTTAGATTAGTTAAAAATGACCTTAAAAAATGGAATTTGAATCATTTTGGTAATATAGACCATAGAGTCAAAAATATGGAAGCTCAACTTCAGTATCTGAATAACAATCCCAATGTTATTCAGAATGCTGATACTATAAACAAGTTGAGCAGATCTGAAAAGCATTGGCAGAAAATCCAAGAGGATTTAATGCCCAGCACTATTACTTTGAATTCATAGCTCAATTTCTCTTTTTATTTTTCGATCTCGAATTCAGAGCTCTTCATCACTAATTCAGGTGATTTCTTACCTACACTTCAATAATTAGCGTTCAATAATTCTTTAGGTGTTAGTTTACATTTTTAATTAGGGTAGTTTATCTCAAATTTTATGGAAAATAATCCAAATCTAGCAGAATGGGTTCATCTCTGGTTGGATCTTATTAATTTTGTTGAAGAAAGTCCATCGATAAATCTTGTGAGTGGTACTGATGATAGATGTGTTGCTTGGAGATTTTCTGTTATTGGTTGTCTTGATTTACTTTGTATGAAATTTTCTGAAGCTGTTTTGAATCTGAAAACTCAGTGGAAATTAGTTGGTCAATGTAAAATGATTCCATTACGGAAAGGATTCTTCACGATTAAACTGGATAATGAGCATGATCAAAGTTATATCAAAGCTGGTAAATGGGAAGTTCTTAATCAAAATTTATGGATTAAATAATTGGATACCTAACTACGTCACGTGAAAATCATCGTACAACATCTTCAATGATTTGGGTTCATTATCCTGGTCTTAGTTTAGAGTATTGGGATGAACAAACACTTTTCACTATCAGTAGAGATCTGGGAGAACCATTTAAATTTGATGAAGCTACCTTGAACTATGAAAGTGATTTTATGCAAGTAAGAGTTGATTAACATCGATTTAGCAAAGAATATCCAAAGCAAACTACAGATTAAAACAAAATTTGATGGTTTTATGAAAGATGTGTTACTAAAACAAGATTCTAAATTCTACCATACCGCAAATTGTTGGTCATCTACAATCTAGATACAGGAGTTAAGAAAGCATTACAACTAGAAGCCGAATAATCACAAATAAGTAATTCGCGAATGTTTGGTTCCAAAAACGATGTTCCAAGATAAATTTGATCTTTGGTAAATCATCGAAGACAAAGTCAATCAATTTCTCATTCTTCAAAATACTGTGCCTCCAACGGATAGTAGAGAGTTTTGATATCCGGCTCTACCCGATTCTAAAATTTGTCATAGAACCTAAACAATTCCACATACCAATGATGATGTTAAAATTACTTCACGCAGGTTTGGTTCCTAAATAATGATTGAAGAAAAATAGTTATAAATATGAATGGGGAAAGAGATAAATTTTTGTCCAACAAGAATATTACAAATGGTCAAAGAAAATGTTGTGGAAAGAGTGTCATCAAATACATTAATGGGAATGATGGTTCAGTTTCATAGGAAAGAATTCCTACTACTTCTTGGTCTAAAGTAATTCAAAAATCCAACACTATCTAATACAAAATCCAATCCAAGAACAAAAGAATGAAGCAAAGTCAAATGTAAGAATTCTGAAACTACCAACAAATATAACTTTAGGAAAAATCAAGGAAAGGGAGGCACTGAAGGCCTCCATTCTGAACTATGAAAATTATGTTTTGGAATATAAGGGACCTTAGAAGAACTAGGGATTAATACAAGTTGTGGTCTTTAGTAAATCAGTTTAATCCTTCTTTAGTTTTTGCAGCTGAACCTAAAGTAGTTTGTAGTGCAACTTTCTGCAATAAATTGGATCTCGCATATGAATGCAAAATATGGTGATTCATAATTCAACCTCTAGTAAAAAGGGGAATATTTGGTTATTTTAGAATAAACATCTTCTTATCCTACTGTGGTATCAATGTCAACCCGGATGATTACAGTAAGTATTGGGGGTACTCTTGTTGTTGGTATCATGATCATGTTGGAGTAGTGCAAAGAAGATTCTTATGGTCTCGAGATGGAGTTAGTTGGTGAACCAAAACAACCATGGCTTGCAATTGGTGATTTTAATGTTACATCTTCTCGAGAAAAACTCGAGTAGAATCATGACACAAGAACAATGCTTGAAGCTACTTCTTGTCTAGATACAATCAGGAATTTGTATCAAGCTCTTAATCGGGTCTTAAACATTCTTGGTCCAACTGTCAAGATGGAACAAGAAGAATATTATGTATTTGGATAGAAAGTTGTTTTTAACAACTTATGGCTTCAAAATATTAAGGATGGGGATATAGAAGTTGGCCTAAGAATTGCCTCGAGACCACTCTCCTCTTGCGCGGGATCGTATAAGCATTCCTAAACCAAAAAATATACTGGAAAATATGGATTAATCATCCAGTTTTACAGGTAGTAGTTAAAAGTTGGTCTGAAGAAGTAGTAGACCTTATATTTTGTTTTTCAGAAAGAAATTAAAAATCTCAAAAAGGCTGTGGTTGCTAGAATTGGAATGTGTTTGGTAGTGTTAATGTGAAAATTAAAGAGAGGCGGAGAAAAAGTTCAAAGAAGCTATGAATTTATCTGGATAATCTTTTTTGATAATGAATTGTTAGACATTAGTTGAAGTGAAAATAATCTTAATTCAAAAAGAGGTGCAGCTAAGCACAATGATGAAAATGAAAGCTAGAATCAAATGCGTCAGAGAGGATCTAACACAACCCTTTTTCCATACAAATCTTAAAATTAGGCAAGCCAGAATTTTATTGGTGAATCGAGGATAGAAATAATGAAAACATGAGCGGTCAGGTAAAATCAAGAGGTGCTTATTAATCATTTTGAGCACAAATTCAAATTTGGTAGTTGAAAATATGATTCATTGTATTGAGAACTTAATGAAGTTTTTGAGAATTAAATTTATGAGAAGCTCAAAGGAAAATGATAAAAAAGTTAAAGCAAACTCTTTATTGATGTAACAACCAAGGAGTTGCAAATTAAGGAATTGGTCAGATGGAATTAAGTACCTTACGACAAGTATTTGGGTGTCATTTTACACGCCAGGAAGGGTTAAAATCTCAATTGTGTGACCAATGGTAGAACTAATGCAACAATAAACTGCTACTTGAAAGGAAAATTATTTATCTTTTCATGATAGATTAGTGCTAATAAATTAGTGCTTGCGTTGTTCCAATTTACAAAATGTCAAAGATACAAGTGCTAATAAAGTTATTACTATTTTCTCTCGGTCTCTCCTCTCGTCTCTCTTTAAAGCAGACCTCAAAAATCAACGAAAGAGGAAGAAATAATCATGGTTGTCTCTTCAAACTCTTTGTCTTGAATTTTGAGGCCTGCTTTACCATGATTTTGATTTTGATATATTTTTCATTTTTTAAGTTGAATTATGTAGTTCATGTAACTATAATTAAGACGATTTCTATATTTTAGACTACACGGTTTATGATTCCCTATTAAACTCGAAAGTTTGGTAATACACCATTCTGCTCATTAAGAACTCGTAAGATTTTCCGTCATAGAAAATATTTGTATGGTAAAAAATTTCAGTGATTCGATGGAAGTATTGTCCACCTAAAACGGTGCTAACGTACAATTAAGCATTTGGTGTAAACACGGTGTAACGAAATTAATTAAATTAAAATTATGACTAAGTGTTGTCCACCTTCCTTTTGTAGATTGTGCAGATAACTGATCGGTTAAATATTTGATGTAAATAAAGCGTAACCAAATTTTAATATTTCAACCAGTAGTTATACAAGTGTCCTCACCATAGCTTCTACATTAGAATAGGCCTATCTCGTAGCCAATAGGAAGCTTAGGTTTCATCAATTCCACGCGGAGAGCTTATTTTTCAAGGCCTTTAAGGAGGAAGATTTGTCTTTGAATCAAATCAATCGAAAAACCAGTAAACTGGTTTCGGCCTAAAACGAGAAATCAATGAAAACTCATTCGCTTCTCTCTGCAAACTGGTTCAAATCGCTCTCTCTTATGAAGCACGGATCGATACTTGGATACTGCAATCGGGATGAATCGATACATGGATTCGTCAATTTTTTAAAAATTAGGATACGTGATACGTGTATTTATTAAAAATATTTCATTTAATAATAATTTATATGGATGTTAGTAGTTAATTTCGCTTCCTTCCACAGGTGAAGGTGTTCTCTACATTAAAGGTCAAGCTATTACTAAGGATGTTTTAGTAAACGTACCAAATATTTAGATCAATGCTTCAATGGTTATGGGGCTGGGTATTCAGCATTTCACGCTGGGAGAGCTTGGGGAGGTTTTAGTTTTTAGGGAGGTTGAAGAATTGTCTTGTTAGCAATGACATTAGTAGGGGAGTAGGTAAATTTCTTTTTTTCACATCTAGGGGTTGCTATTCAAAGGGGTTGGCGTGACTTGTTGCTAAACTGCCACCTAAAGTTTTGTACGAGTAATATGAAACAAATCATTTTAGCAAAAACAATCACATAATATTAAAAACAAAATCATAAATACTATCCGGAATATTAAAAAAAAAAAGAATAAGGATAAAACCTATCTAACATCCCGCTCACCCATCACTCGTCAATATTGTCTTCATCAAAGAGCACCACTTCTAGTTTTGCTCGTCAAGTGAAAGATTTGCAATTTCAAATTCTCCCGCACCATGTAGTGGATCAAATGCATCTCCACCGATATAGACATTTCTACTTTCACCTTTCGTATAATTTATTTTTATTAAAAGGAGACGAAGATTACTATGAACAAATTTTGAAGGAGTCCACAGTATCCCAAGTATCTAACATTGTTAAGGTGTCCGGAGCATAGAACGTCACCAATTTTGAAGTATCCATAAGCCTATAGGCTCTCTTTTCTCAATTATACATGGAAACATTAAGGTTGTTCATGAAAATAAAGAAGTAGGAATTTTCGGATCGCAGAGAGATTAGATAAAACCCAGAACAATTCTCGACCAAATTGTACATGCACTAAAAATGAATCGAATTTTTTGGGACTACTCAAAACGGGAGGGGGACTACTTCATTTTTGGGTGGATATTAGAAGTATTATGAATCACCCCTTATCCATATATTTATTTTATTACCAAAATTACCCTTTCTAATTAAGTTAGTGTGATGATTAGTGAGTTAATTAATGGTTAGTGAGATTAAATTATTAAGTTGATTTTTCAAGAAGAATTATTGAGAGGGGAGAAGAAGAAGATAAAGATGAAAATGAAGATATAAGGGTTTTGGAAGAAAAAAAGTTAGATCTATAGTATGATGTTTTGGGTACTTACGGATACTTCAAATTTAGTTAATGGTGATTGAATTGACCAAAACATTCCTAAAATAAAAATGAACAATTTACAAATTGATTTTGGTTTTGGTTAAAAAGTTCTACTCATTTACATATGAAGAACATGTAGCCAAGACTCATACTAACCGTAGTTTACACAACGATTTACGAAACACGAGTGAAATAACTCGCCTTTTAATGGAGTTTTTTGTTTCAGAAAAGTTAGGTTAGGAGAAAATTGCGACGTGAACTAACTAGGGAGTTCAGTAAGAAAAATTTGCGGCGTGGACAAGAATCAATCAATATAGGTTTTCCAGGAAAAGTTGATTTAGAGAAAATAATTCTGGCAGAACTGGCAACTTTTTTTATGACATAACCGAACTTTTAGCGTGAAACAAACTTTTTACGCATTTTAAAAACCAACTTTTTTACGACGTAACCGAGCTTTTACGACGCAACCGAACTTTTCTCTCAAAGAAAAACCTCCATTAAAGTTTAGTCTTGCCAGTTCAAAAAGTTTTCACATAATTCCTAGCAGAGACTTCTCTTCTCCGCAATCTGCATTTCAACTCCATTTTGATGATTACTTCTCATTTTAGGCCAAAAACGAATGACAAGTAATGGGTTTGTGAAAAATATCTTTGTTAATGATTTAAATTAAGTTATTGTTGATGGTGGGTTTTCATTTGAGGTTAAATTTGTAAAAAACGTAAAATCATGCGCCACATCTTGTGAAGACAAAGCTCACTTATAGGTGTTGGATACTCCTCACTTAGATTCACCAAGAATGGATGCATGTAGCAACAGCTGTATGTATGTGAATACATGGAATTCCTCCGTAGGCTGGAGCATGTGGCAACAATCTCTTCACCGTGAATTTCATACTCGCCTATGTATTTCCGCATCTTCCGTTATCAGAGTGTGGCATGACGGTCAGTGTTACTCTTCTTACGAGCAGCACGCAGACCTCCAAACACTTATATTGAAACCGTATCTGAAGTACCTGCAACAGCCGGTGACTCCTGCAGTGTTGTGCTAGCCCGGAATTGAGCGCCCTCTCGGTGTGTATACTGGTTCGAATTGAGCATCCGATCGGCCGCGATCGCCGGTGGGATATGATCGCGGAGCCATCCAACTCACAAGCGCTGATTGGATGACCCCAGATCACCTCCATCACCCCAATGGTGCATGGAATGGCCCAATTCCGCGACATGGTGGCGACATCGGGTCAGCCTTTCGCCGAGAAACCGTTCCTACCGAGCATTATGGGTCGGTGAACCCTGAATTAGGGTTTCGCAAGACATTACATGTGTCGCAAAAGCGACCTCAACCTTGCCACATCTTCGGGCAGTATGGGATGGAGTGGTTGTAGGGATGTAGACTCAAAAGGGCCCAAAGCATGTCAGCACGATCACCAGTGGAGCTCGCCACACACTTGACCAATCGCAGCGAGACCAGCCGTGCTGGTAGGAAACAAATTCAGACGCCTGCAAGCAGAGCATTGGCGCTTGCGGCTTTGAGAAAAGGCCAGGTAGGGTTTCTGGCCATCACGCGCGTCCATCTTCTCACGTGACGCCGAATGGAGGGTCAGCAGTTAGATTGAGCAGTCCTGGGCCATGGCCTATGATGACGCAGCCGTGGCCCACTCACCTCCCTTTCATGTGACAGGCAAGAGCGTGCCATGCTCCGGCTATCTCAGGCTCGCCCACCCCAAACTTGCGTGGGTTACACTTCCCAAATTGCAAATCGACCACCACTCAACTGCTTAACCTAGACGATTTGAGTGGCTTAGATCACGCTTTCATGGGGATAATCATGTATGTGTGGTGAAACACCATCCTACTACCTACACACCGGTATGATCAATTTCAAGACCGACTCAAGACGGGTCGCCTTGAAACGCGCGCCCAACTAGGGATGTCACGCGTTTCAACCCTTTGCGTTAACTATTGTCACAGTATCGATCTCAACCACTAACTTTACTCTGCACAAATTGAGTGATTAGACGCGACCATGGACAAGGAGGTAGCTGGACGCGCATTAACGGTGATGTCAAGGTTTCAGACACAGTGTTCTACGGTCCCTCCAAATCCCTTTCCATGCTTAGTTTCACTAAGTCAAGAGTGATGCTTGCACCTCTTCAAAACCCTAATATTCGTTATCAGCCGCAGGCTTGAGTGTCTCAAAGATCATCTCATCCGTCCAACTTCACCACTATATAACCTCGTCAGAGTTATTTGCTATGAGGCGCCATTACCCATCACTTTACCAACACCATAAATGCAGCACTCGTGATAAAATACACACGATACCTCACAAGTATCGACTTCCCGAATAACACAAATATTCAATCACAAGATTACATGCTATCTTTCGGACCCACGATCCACACATTCCGGTATATCAATCATGTCACAAACTGGGGATACACACCGGGGTATCGGGTCCGCAAGCATATAACAGGCACAGGCAACGCGCCATCACAAGAACGTGTCAAGAAGTCATGGACTAAGTTAGAGATGAACAGAGAAGTGGGCAAGACCGGCCGTGTGACACCGACGCACAACTCCACTACTCCATCACTCCACTCCACTTCACGAGATAAATAAGGCTCAGCTATGACTTGTATAACAGTTCTCCGCCCTATTTCAAACAACAACACAAGTCCGACGAGACATTTAAAACCAAGTGCACATACAAAACGTATTCCCAACACCCGCAGTTGCTTGCATCAATCACAAGCCCGCTTCACCTTTCGCCACAAAGTCATAAGCAAGCCAACACCTTCACAATCTCAACACCTTCTTCGCTTCTCCCTAGTGATCAACCCCATCTCCCACTTCATGCACGGAAACAGAAGTATGGAACGGCCATTTCCTGGTTTAGGCCGACTTGCACAGATTGATCTCTCGAACTTTACACCCACTCACCGGCACGCATTTGTTTAAGGTTTAGATTCATTCTCATCCACACCCCGAATTACCAAATTCTCAGAATAAGCCACCATAAACAGCTTATATATATAGAGGTGACTTCGTGGTTGGTGGTGGTGGTAGTCAAAGGTGGTAGGTGATGGCCTGCGGGTGGTGGGCAAGGCAGGTGGAAGGAGGTGGTGGTTATATATATGTGATTATTAGATTAGTTTTAAATTAAATTAGGTTAACGATACGTTAGTCATTTCACACTTTAGGACACCCTTTATAAGTATAGGGTGGACATTCCTATCACAAGGTAGTCCCCCTCCACTTTTCAATAGTCCCCAGAAAAAGGTTCTAAAAAATTGGACTATAACTGCACCAGGCTGGAGCTAGGACTATGCCCATAACTTTGGGCTTGAGAAAATAGTGGGGGACAGGAAAATAGTGGGACCCAGTTGCATGCTGGCCAGGTTTGGGAACAAGTTATCATTTGTCCGTCAATTTGGCATCAGCATCATTGCTTTTGATTTTATGCATTTTGCTCTTATTTCGTCCACAAAAGGACTCTTGTGGACGGGAATTATCTCTCAACAACAAAGCCTAAAGTAAGCTCTTTTCTTATGCTCAGAATCATGCTTGTGATACAGTTTGCTGTGTCTATTGAATAGGCAGCTGATTTCCTTGGAGATGCATAATAAATACCCTTCACAACTTCTTGAACTGCTTATACCAAAGACTGCTACGGAAGAGATTGACATCTATTGTTGCAATTTTTCTCAGAGGTTTAAGTGAAAAGCTCTCCAGTAACCCAACCAGCTAATGTTTATGCGGGAAATTGACGCAGTAAGTTGTCACCAAATTTTTATCTCAGTAAATTCAAAATCAATGCCTCAATATTCATATACACGACTTGAGTAGGAAACTGACTAATAATACCACACTGAACTTCACTGAATAGCGTATCCACCACACATACGACTACATTTCAGTGCATATGTCGTTCGTTTTGTGCACTGAAATACTTTAGTAGATAACTGAGGAGAGAAATAAAAAAACGAAGTAGAAACAAATTGAGAAGAACCCTTGAAACTTCAGAGGTTCAAGGACCTGACATAATGAGGACGAGAGGGAAAAGAAGAGAAATAACCCAATAACAGCAAATGACACTGTGGAATAAAACTTTGCAACATACAAAGGGAATAAAAACTTCAGATTAAAACAGCAAAAAAGATTACATGAAATACAAATTCCTTTTTCTCCTAGTGAAAAAAGAGTTTTTCATGGCACGTTGCAAGAGTGTCCTTAAGGAGGGCAGTTAATATAAGTTCACATACATGTTCTGACTGGAAAATACCAAATCCAATATCACCATTCCTTAATCTAAGTTCTTCGCTCCCTGCCTGCATAAGAAACTCAAAAATTTTATCGAAGTCCTAGAAAAAGAAAACACAAATTATTAAATCAAATTTACACATAAAACAAAAACGATATTGACAACGTTCAGTGACTGCAAGTTCATCAGGCATAACAGGTACAACATAGATTGTGCACAACCAGAAAGGGAAACGGACTAGCTGGAGTTATCAGTAGTACTAGCTATCTAGGAGTGGAAACGGACTTATATACAGGGCATCTCAATCCATACCAATCAATCAATCGAGTCAGACAAATCACTGTAAATGGGTGCGAGGAAAGTAATTATGCTCTAATCCATGCTGCCGTTATGTATCACATTCCACTTCCCACAAGTGCATATTAGCTGGGCTGATACCAATGAAGGTTCAACAATGGTTACATAGGCCCAATCAAGCTCTGAGCCTAAACGGATCATGAAGCGCAGAAGAGGCCTAGTAAAGCAAATAAGATTGTCGGTATCTTGAAGCCGACAGAAGAACAAAGCTAAAAAGAGATTTGAAAATGAGTTACTGCTGGACATGAATGAAGAAAAGAGGCCAAAGTAAATCAAATTGGGATATGTCGTTAACACGGAAACGACAGACAGTAGTATCTAATTTTTCCTGGCCAGAAAAAAGATTTAAAACGAGTTACTGCTGGACATGGTGGTTTATGTGGCAGACGATCGGAGAGCTAAGCCTATACTACTTGGTCTGGTCACCAGAACCAATTACTCCAACCTTCTCAGGTTTACCAGTCATAGAAGATAGCATTGTGAGAGCTGCAGGCTCAAAACAATTCAGTATTTTGATTACTGTTGAATTATTTTATATAGACAACATCTTTGATGTAAGCCGAGAATCGACTGTAGTTGTTCCATCACAATACCCCCAACCATGAATTCACTGTAGTAGTTCAATCACAGTACAAAGTTTTCGGAGTAAATCATTGAAAGGCGGAAACATCAGATTCTGCTGCAAGTACCGTCCATCCATTTCTTCAGATTCTGAGTTGATCTTTTCAAATTCTCTTTCAATTAGAGACTTCTTCATTTAACAATCTTCTTTCTTTTGAAGCTTTTCCTTCTCTTTGATTTTCAGTTGAAGCTTTTCCACCCCTCTTTTGCAAAACTGCTTTAGTCTTTAGACAACACATTTTAGTAAGATAGTGGTGCAACCCGTAGATAATAAACTAGAGCAAAAGGGAGAATGCTGCACTGTAGCGAAGGAAAATGAAAAAACAAAACAAAAAGAGATGAATCAATAACTGTATTGCAAGGCATAAGAAATGCTGCCGCGAAAGAAACCTTATGCAACTCCAGAACATGCATGGCAAACACTAAAAAATATCTATTTCATGCTGCTGACCCATCTTGTAAACTGGTTAACTGGTTACTAGACATGAGCTATAACCAGATTCTAATTATGCGTACCAAAGAAAGTAAACTGACATAGAACAAGCAATGCAATCTCTATGCCAATTAACAACTTTGATATGAACTTTGAGATTAAAATATACAGCTGAATTGGCCTAAAGTGCAATGCTGCAAGCCGGTGAAAACAAGAACTGCAAGCTGAAAGGGAACACTTCAAACTCATCTACCGGATTTATCAGCGAATGGGACACTTATGCATCCTAAACCTTACAGGCCAATTACTCAGTTTTCAACCAGCATTGGATGTCTAGCACGACTTCAACACCTTAGGTAACATTGTGCAAGTCTCAGATCACTAACCCTAACTATGAGAACGAAACTTAAGTCTCTGATCGGCCGGTTGTGATGTTGAGTATTCTAATTTACATGATTATTAGATTGTAAATCTTTTCATGTCATCGTTACCAATTAACAGATTCTTCGACGTTGTAAAAAGAGGATTTGCTGAAGGGGATGACTGATAATGCATAAACAATTCAACCAGCTAAACCGCCACTGAGCTTCAATTCATCCGCTGTAGCTAGCATCTAGATTAACCTGGTCCATGGAACTCGATCAGAGACTAATTGGGTCTCTGGAACATCGTACACTACTTATTTATTTGGGTTTTAAGTATATCCATCAACTAAGTTTTTATCCTAAAATAGGTTACATTAAAGCCAAACAACAGGAGATACACAATTGGCAAACATTAATATAGACTATGCTTCAGTTTAACAAAATCATGAAGAGAGTGCACTATAAAAGGAAAAAGAAGATCCAAAATGAAAGTGTAAGATTGTTACATTAAAATAAATACCTTTCACTACTAGATTTCTCGCCTCAGTGATCCAAAGCCACTGATTGACCAAATCTACAAAATGAGCAGCTATCAAAAGTAAGCTTTTCACTCCCAATTCAAAGTTAGCGACTAAAACGTTTGGGAAGCACCAAAATACCAAAATCACTTCCCACTGTAGCAAAGCCAAGTTAAGAGGACATCAGAAGCATTGAAACCTCCATAAAATTTGTATTGGTATAACAGGTAAATCATCTTCAACCTCAAGTAATATGTTGGCAACAACGGTAAACAACTTGGTCCATGACTCTCTAACTCCATATTGTTTCATCGCCTACACATCAAGACGATTGCTCAAAAAAAAAAAAAAAACTTCTCCTTCTGAATTAGTAGGAAATTCCATATCTTAAGTAAATAAATTGTATAATGATCATTGTATGAGCTTGAATGATTTTCTCATCTGTTGTTGGTCTCCCTTTGATGAAAGTTGTTTCACTATATTATTGTTTCTCCTGCATGATGCTATCCGATGAAAATAAGTAGTGTTATCTTTCAGACTTTGGTTTCTCCACTCTTTCATTGTGTAGAAAAGATTCTTCACCCACATTTGTTTCCTTGATGGCTTGCAATACCTTTTGGGATTTTAATTTCCCAAGACTTCTTTATCCACACCTTAATCTTAACTTCAACCAAAAAGTAGCACTCAGTGCACCCGGATACTAAATGAACTCCAGCAGCCTGCAAGTAAATTGACAAATCCATGCACTTGAAACCACATCACTTCAAAGCGAAAAGGCAATGGTCCCTGAAGTATCTATCGTATCTAGTAACAGTAGAACATGATCAGAATTAGTCTAGCCAAAGCCATTTGAATAATAAGAGGAAATTTAATCAAAATCTATCGCTACTAATAACCTGTCAAACTTACAGAGATCTGGATGGTTCCATTAATTTGTCCCAAGTAATCTTACTCTTTGTAGGGCAAATTAATCAGTTCATGGCCTAATATGAAGCCATTAAAACCTCATACTGGTAGTAGTAGTGACTGCATTTACATTGAAGTCACTGCCACTCATTAAACAATTGGTGCATCACATACACCTGAACAGCAGACATTCCTAACCAAGACTCATCCCTGAGTTTGATGATTAGGACCATTTACACTTGTTAACAAATATCCAAACCCATCCTCCCCTCCTACAAAAACCAAATCCAGGAAATTGGCATTCCACAGAACTTCAACTGAATTTTGTGCAACCCAATTGCTTTATTTCAGAAAATAATCGAAGCTTTAGAAGTAGCAACGGGACATTCCAAGAAAGGATTTTTATTTTCATTTAAAACTTTTGTCTACCCATACTTCTAACAGGTCTAGAGAAGTAAAAGATTGACAAAGAGAAATACCAAACTCTACATTCTGCTAGTAGTTTCCTGTCACCACCGATTGTTGACCGGTTCTTGTTCAATTTCTCTAATAGGAGATTACAGTGTTGACTCTTCATCTTTAGATTCATCTTTGAGCTCCGCTATTAGTGGGCAAAAACTTGCATCATCTTCTTCTTCTGTAAGAGGGAGCTACGATAATCCAATTTGGGATAAATGGCACGTCTGCTGATTGCAAATTTTGATTTTTTTATTCCCTGTAATATTGTTGTAAAATGAAGTCGTTTGAAACTCCATCACCGAACCTTTCTATTCTCTTCAACGTCTTAGGACTAGGCTAGCTAGGTTGTTGCCTAGAGCCCAATTTGGGTGAGGCCCAACTCTTTTTATTTTATTTTTTTGTCATGCAAGTAGTGTTGGGATATAGTGCCTACCATTATTCTTGTGTGAAAATACTTGAATCCTACTATATGGGTTCAACATATACAAGCCCTCAAAGTGATCCTCCACTATCAACTCCACACTTTCTATTTTTGATATTTCTAAGCCTGCAAATTTTATTTTTTGGGGCTCGGTGTTGAATTATCCGGGATTCGGGACTCAAGACTTTTTTAATAATAAGTGAAAATACCCAAAATAACCTCCAATATTTATTCGTTTTATAACAATAGAAACATAAATCAATTAGGAGTTAGGTTTTAGCTCTATTTTCTTCTAGAACAAGTTGATTTCTTCAAGAGGAATTAGGTTGATTTCTTCTACACGAATTGTTCGTTCAAGAACATGAGTTCGGTACATTGTTGTCGGTGGTTGAAGACGAAACAAAGAAACAAGGATTCATTGTTGCTTTTTCTCAATTTTTATCGATGTTATTGTTGGTTTCGTCGATTAGTTTGAGGCGGTCGTTGAAGAACAAACAAATAGGTTTTGTATCAATTTTGTCTTCTGTTTGATGAATAGGTTTGATTCATTACTTTTCCGATTGATTGTTTGATTTCTATCTTCTACTGATAGATGATTTTTGTTTTTGTTTCATTTTATTGAGTCTCGAGAAGAGGAAGAAGACAAGGTTGGAAATAGAGATAGAGAAATCAACGTAGGTGTACGAATAATTCAAGCTGATTTGGACGTGTTTTCAATTTTTTTTTTGAATTATTTGTTCTTCATATCCGATATGTTAATTTTGCTGGATAATTTGAGGAGTATGAAGAAACAATTTTTCCCAAGTAGAACAACTTCAATTTGATTTTGTTGACATGCTGTTTTTTAGCCACAGGATGTGTAACTTTAGGTTACACATATATATCATGTTGTATTTTTAAGCATGTGTATGAAAGATGCACAGATGTTTTTTAGTTGTAGCATGTGTAATTTTAGTTTACACACATATCGTTTTTTGTATTTTAAGCATGTGTGAGAAAGATGCACATGTTTTTAGTTAGCATGGGGGTAATTTTAGTTTACACATATGTATCTATTATTTTTAAGCATGTGCTGGAAGTTGAAGTTACATATGTCCCGTAACATGTTTATGTGTAAATAGTTGTATCATCAGTATCTTTACTCATATTTAGCTTGCCGCATAGGAATATACTTCTCACCAGGCAACGCCCGAAAGGAATTAAGTCTTTGAATTAAATTTTAAAATTTTGATATTGTTGTGTATGGGATATTTTTAGTTGTCATGGATTATTGTTAGCGCCTTGACGTTAGTCGATTGTCAAGTTGTTAGGCTACTTTTTTCATATTTATTACCCTCGCGTGTTAATAATTTATATCACTCAAGAGTTTAAAGAAACAAGTTTATAGGAATGAAGAAGATTACTCTCTTGGTATATTTTTTTTGAAAGCGGGGAAAGATTTCTCGCCGATCGCGATTTTTCGTTTACTAGCTCTTATATCCATCACAAATAGTAAACAAAAAGACCGGTGTTGATATGTTTACAACATAAGAATGTTCCTGTGTACTCTTCCCCTCCATCTGGTAGATTATTACTATTTAACGGGTGCAAGTAGTATGTCTTAGGTCAAGAAACAATCTTCATTGGAATGTGTTTGGAAGATAAACGAAGCTCTTGAAACCTTACATTGCTCGGATGGTTGCTTCAAAGTTCTTAGTGAGATTGGTCATATGTTCATTGAAGGAGTTAAGCAAATCAATTTGCTTACAATGTTATCTTCAATGGTTTCAAAATGATTATGGCTAAAGTAGCGTTTTAGGTTCCGCATTTAAAGTGTGAAGATGAAAATCATTTGGAAATTCCATCGGCCTATTGATGAGAGAACCCAAATGTTTGATCAGGTTTATTCTGTCATCTAATGCATATTATATATTTATGTGTTATTCTGATGTATATATATTTGGTTTCATGATGTTTTTTGTAATATTGTTTGGTTGAATTGTTTCTGTTTTGTATGTAAACATCTCGAAAGTTTGATCTTATATTACAAACCTGCGTTTGTGGTCTTTGGTGGGCGCAACTTAACGAAGAAATTATAAAAATCTCTAAAAGCCAAACAAGTACTGCTGATTTCACTCCAAATTATAGGATTAACATGGAAATCTGCTCGGTACAATATAATCTTGAGAAAAGGTTTATGGAAGATTTATGGCGTGATGTCAGGTCTCTATGTAGTATGAGTATATTGATGCTATAAGAAACCAACCACGGTAGCGTGATAAAGTTTGAGCAGTAGTCATGATTCAGTGATTTTCATCGCATTGCTGCATGCATCAAGGTCTGGGATTTTTATAAATTACGACCAGTATCATGGATATTTTTCGTAATGGTACATTCAAAGTTTATGATCATGACTCAGGATCAATGAGTGGTAAAATTATGTTTTTAACAACTTCAGGTTTGACAAATAATTGAATTACTAACTTACATTACTTTCCTGGAAGTGTGTAACTAGAAATATCATATTAATATCAGGTTTGTTTGTTTTAGCATGTGTAACATGTTTTGCGATTGTTTTCCATTTGTGTGAAACACCTTCTTGATTATACAAATTTTTGTAAGTTTTCCCCTTTTAACTTTTCATGACAATCAGATACCAGAGACTAGCAAAGCAGGCGGGAGTGGTTTTTGGGAATTTGGTAAGAAGTTATTCAGGCGATGGAGGCAATCACCTTCCTTTGGACGCCATGAAGGACTCTTGCGGTGTTCCTCTTGTCTATCAGATGGGTTCTGACCTTGCTACTATCATTTAGCGAAAAATATACCATCGCTGCTGCAATAGGATCCTAAGTACTACGCTAGTGATGAATCCATTTAAAAGGAAAGCGACATCGCTCTCCACGAAAACCGTAAAGCCATCTGGAAGAATTGAGACTTGTTTATGATTGGGTGGCTGATTACGCCAGACCATCACAAACATGGATACCTATTTCAGAAGTTGTCCAGGTGAGCGAACATCTGGTACTCTAGGGAAATGTTGACCGATTGGGTTGGTTTAAAGAAGATACTGTGTATCTGCTCTTCTTAATCCCAGTTAATTGAGTGTGTATGTGTTTTGTTGTTTGTTGTTTTGTTGTCTTTTTATTTCTTGTTTTGTCACTTTGTGTATTCATAAGTTTTCCATGCCGGATTAGAAAATAATGTGTTTGATAAGCGACGATACGTTGGAAATTGGTACTAATATGGTGGCTCATTATTTTTTTGAGAGTATCAAGAAAGCTTAGCTCTTCAAGATGAAATTTAGCCAGGAAGTATTGGTTACAAATCTCGGTATTTGAATTTATTAGCGAAAAGGTCTCACATGGTGGACCTAGAATACAAAGTTCTTGGCGTGTCAAAAGGTTTGGTTTCTTATGCTTTTTCTTACTCTCTTTATTATGTTCTTTTTTTCCTTTTAGGATTAAATGTATTCATGTGTAAATACTGAATTTTACGCATCTTATTTTTGTGATGTAACTTAAAGATACACATCACGTATATACATTGTAACTATCTAATTTTGAGTGTTTTATATTTTTGTATGTGTAAAAACTAGCAGTTTTTTGTTTGTTTGTTTTTTTCAAGGT
>JAJJWW010015371.1:0-66892 GCA_023531295.1 Papaver armeniacum
GTATCAACGGTCTGTTAGATTTAGATGGATGTATCCCTTTGAGAGGTAATTACCAGAACTTACCTTGTTGTTTAATGTGTAACTTGAGTGTTTTGTTGTCATTTCTGAACTTTTAACTTTTCTGAACGATATTTGTAGGTTGATGAAAGGTTACAAAGGTTTGGTGCACACTAGAAGGTACATCAATAGTTGCATTGCAAGAGAATATGTGTTGCGAGAAGCCATCTTGTACAGTATGGAGGACATATCAAATGATGGTGGTGGGACTCATAAACATACTCGACAGGCCTTTCTAGATGATGATGATGATTTTGCCGATGAGATGCCTTTGAGTACTTCCAAACCTATTACCTTAACTCAAGTACGGTTTAAAGAAGCTCGTAGATGGCTTTTGTCACAAGTAGGTGAAATAGATGAATGGCAGAGGTACAACTTTTTCCACGAGGTTGTTAGATATTTTTTCATTATTGGATTGTCGATCTAATTGTCAGCCGGTGTTCTTTGATTTAGGAAGTATGATTTATATGTGAACATGACAATTTTAATAGTCAAGAAAATCGTTCTTCCAAGAATGGGCCAAAAACCTTTCTCTTATGGTTCACGTGATAAGGTACTATATATGTTAGCTTGAGAGTTGATTTATTTCCTAACATATTATGGCTTTTGTTGTAACTGTTGTCACATGTTCTCTTACAGATGATGTAATCCAAAGAGACAAAATCAATACTCGGCGACTAGTGCAAGGATCCCTCTTCAAGGAGCGTCATTATAAAAAGTACCAAGCCAATGGCTTTGATTTTCAATCCATGATTATGAGGGTTTCGTAACATGTAACGCTGGTGTGTCTAAGAAAGCCATTGCGAGACATAGAGCAAAGTCCACGGACAGAAATTTGGTGGAAGCAAAAATTACCTATTATGGTGTCATTAAACAGATTATCAAGTTGAACTATATGAAATTCGAGGAAGTTATTTTTACGTGATTGGGTCAGAGTTGAAGATAAGAGTAATGGGTGCAAAGTTGATCCAATCTCAAACTCAATAAAGGTCAACTTCTCTAAGATGCAAAGCACCAAGAGAGTGATGGATGAGCCGTTTATTAAAATTGCATCGAAGAGACTCTGTTTTATTCAAAGGATGGATGAAGTGGATGGTTTTGGTATTGCATTCATAGCGAGAAATCCCACTAGTTATCGATCGTAACTTCTTGACAATGACAGCTTGGAAAAACTTTTATGTGTCGATGCTCTAGTTTAGAATCATGTATGTCATCGTTGCAAGTTGTTTGTTGTATTTACGGTGTGATACTTTTTTTATCGATTTGCGAAGTTTTAGTAGGTTCTTTTTATTTAAGAAGTTTGATTCTCTGTTTTATCATATCACTTGTGCTATCTTACTAAGTTGCATTTCTTCTACACATGGATGTTTGTTAAATGTTACTTTACATGTTACTATGGCAGCAGTGGTGGTAGATGAAAATGGACTTCCCATTTCTAAGAATAAAACTAAGCTCGGCCATCTGAAGGGCGTTTTTATTCACGCTCATATCCCTGTCTCCTTCAAATCTTGGAGGGATGTGCCGGATGACTACAAAGATGATGTCTTGACTGAATTGCAGGTAAAAACTTACCTTAGAACTGTCAAACTGTTGCAGATAAAACACTTGTGCTATCTTGATTTATATCAAAATGTTGTTTAGAACTGAAGCTCTGTTTTTTCAGATATCATATCTATTACTGAATATTTGTAAGATAAATTTGATAAAGGGGATGGCTCCTATATGGAGGAGATTTAAGTGGGAGATAAGAAGAGACTACTATGATCCTTATAACACCTATGAGGAAAGGATCACTCATATTCCTACAACTATAAGAGAATAAGACTGGATAAAATTCTGTGACAATGAAAAAGATGAAGCCCAGCAGAAAAGTAGAGAAGAGCATAAGAAGAAAAGGAAAAGATATGATTACGCTCATACTTCTAGTCTCAAACCTCATAGTATGGTAAAAGCTGAACTGGTATGTATATCACCTCATAGTACATGCAATCATAACTTGTAGTTTTTAAGATTAGTTTCAAAATATTACTTTATTTTAGTTCCACATCTCTCTTGGTTGCAATGATTTTGAGAAAAGAAATGAAAAAAAGGGATATATGGGTATCTGTAATTATGAACAGATATGTAGTTTTTACAGCTTGTGTGGTTTCCCAGAGTGATCACATATATTTAAATACGTAATGCTTGAACTTGTTTTGGGGTAATTTGATTTCTTAAATGTTTGTCTGTTATCTACTGCATGCTTGAACTTGTTTTGGGGTAATTTAAAAACAAACATCAAGATTCTAAACCATCATGATTCATGTTCCAAATTGTTAAGAGAGATATTTTAAAGTTGTTTGTGAGAGTGAATGATTGGGGATGTCAGTTCTTGTTGTCCAATAAATAGCTTTATCTCACAGCCTTAATGGAGTAGTCGCTGAACTTTTTAAATTGTAGTTTTTAAGATTCAAGTCAGCATTGGATACAAATACCTCCTCAAACCCAGGGTTATTAATACATTAGAATAACCTGTTTACTTTTGACAAGATGGTGTAAATGTACTTGATTGATTGATTGATTGATACTAATCACTTATCGTATTTATAAATTTAGGAGAGCGAGAATCCTGGAGTGGAGATCACCAACTCTGATGTGTAGATTAAAGCACATATACAAAAGGGTGGGAAAATTCTACCTAGTGCGCAACCCTACTATATGAGTCAGTCTATGCTTTGTTTCTGTTTATATATTGTTCTAATTTATTCAATCTATCTATCTTTACAAAATGTTCTCTACATTACAGGATGACCTTAAGAAGGCGCAAGAAGAGATCAAGGAAAAACTAGATGCGGGTGAACCTGTAGATGAAATGGATACATTGACTAAAGTGTTTGGAAAGGATTCTAGGGGACGAGTTCGTGTTGTCGGTCCTATTTCTCGTACACAATATGATTATTCTGCTCTTGCGCGTGCCAAAGTTGTTGAATTGAAGTGCAAGGATGGAGAACTTAAACATGAGGTGAAGCAGTTAAGTGGCAAGATGGAGGTTTTGCTCCAAAGCTTTGGATCCTTATGTCACATTGTGCAGGACATACAATCTGGAAAAGCATCATATATTGCCTCGAACCACTTTGATAATGCACATGGTCTCGCGTGTTCTTTCATCTGTGGTGGCAGAATAATTTCACCTTCTCGGTCACTTCCACAAGAAATTGAGGTATCACTAGCTCGATCAGCAGTAGGCTCTGATGGGGTCAAATGTTCATTGGTGAACTTCAATAACGAGACCATTGCTGTTGGTCAATTTTGTGCCGGTGAGTTTGGACGCATGCGACTCACGGCTCTGCGGTCGATGATCATGCAAAGGTGTTGGTGGACCTCATACTATTACCAGATGAACCAAACATAAAAGCTAACAAGTTCATGAAGACCTTTAAAGAAATTGGAATTGGAGGCTATGTGGTTCATCCAAAAATCTGCATCCGATATGATTAGAAGGGTCTCTTTTTGGAAATGATGAAGATATCTCAGCCATGAGATATGCTTTTTCTTTATTATGTCGACCATCGTTTTTGCTATTTTTCTAATGTTCACACTTTTTGTATGTATCTTTGAACATCGCGATATGTAATCATATGTTGTTTTGCATAGGTAAACTCTGATGTAGTTGTGCTTAAGGGATATTCTTATGCAAATGTGCATAAGAAAGTACTAATTTTAACCGAGAATGACTTTGATAAATCTTTTTGTGAATTTTACTTTGTGTATGAGTACAATTTTTGTTGTTGTATATGTGTTTTTAGTTGTGCAGGTGATTGCAGTTAAGGTTTGCTGAAGTAATAGGAGCCACCAGGGGAATATCAATCCCTGGTAATTACTTTATCTGTTTCTGCTCATATATTGAAGTTGAAATTTATGGATGTAGTATTACTTGATTTGTTTATGCTTGACTAAAGTTAAGATTTTAACCTTCGATTTTACACTTTCTTAGAAAGGTACAAACACTTAATGATCAAATTCTTTGTTGGATTATGTTGTTGGTGACCTTAATCTGGTAAGTCTCTTTTGTGATCTTCTTGACATCGTCTACAACCATGTCTCTGTTAAAACCAAGTATCACTTTGACCTGTAGGATGAAAAATGGTTTACTACTCATTTTGCTTCTTTTGAATGAAGAATGAATGTTTGAGTTATAGAATGAATGGTAGCTGATGCTCTTTTTTTGCGATCTAAACTTAGTAGTTTTAATACTCACTTTTACCCATATTGTATTATTTGCAATAGCGTAAAACTGAAACCGCAGCTCATCTTTTTTATCAATCATAATCATGGATATTTTGTGTCATCGGTATTTTTATACATGCAGGTGACGTTAAAGGAACCAGAGTCAGCTAAGAATGCTTGTGAAGAAGCTACACCCATGATTAATAGCTGCAGAACTAACTGCAATTGGCTTCACAAGGTGCACATCGTCCCGGGGTGATTACTTCCAACTACATCGAACCAATAAGGTGCAAACATAGAAAGTTACGAAAGTAGGCAGGATTTTAGACATATTTTAATCCCTTTGGCTTGAAGGTTTTTAATCTTAAATGTTAAGGAATCATGTCATGTAAAAACTGACAGTACAAATAATTTTACAATTTTGGTCAAAGTAAATAGTCAGTTTACCACATCATTGGTACCAGCAACAAACCTTGATCGAATGAATGTCAACTGTCAGGTTACACCAAATCTTGTAGAATGCATAATGTCTAGTTTTTCATAATCTTGTGTATTACTTGTTTCTTATCTTGTGAATCCAACATACTAAGTTCAAATGTTGTCTTCTGTCAATATGGTATGCGAGCTAGGTTTGCGAAACTCTATTTCTAAATGCATTGTTTACTTGCTTGCAGACGAAGCGGTTATAAAGAATGTTTAGGACAAGCAGATATTGAATAAAGAAACATGTGGATTCAGGTAAAAGAGTCATCTGCCTATACTTAGCAGTTATGAATCATCTGACAGTTGAACTCATCATGAACACAAGTATCATATACTTAGCAGTTATTTTTGCTTCTTTCCAATGTAGAATGAATGAATGGTTGAATGTAGAAACAATGAATGTTTGATTGACTTATTTTGAATGAATGTTTGAATTGGATTGGATTGAATAACAACATATTCCAGGGGATAGGGTACCTGTAGGGTAAAATAAAAGGGGTGGGAACTAATTTTGACCAGTTCAATGAAGACTGACCTTTTTTTTTCTGTTACAAAAAAATTAGTAACGGCAAAAAAGTGTTACTAAATTTTTACCAGGATAATAGGAGTCGGTCAACATTGACCTGGTCAAACAATTAGTAACCCTGGTAAAAATTTAGTAACGACAAATATCAGGTTACTAAAATTTTACCAGAAAACTGAAGTCAGTCAATGTAGACTTAGTCAATATATTTGTTACCCTATTAAAAATTTAGAAACGGTTCAGGTGTGGTTACTAATTTTCATTTAGTAACCGTGATGTTTCGGTTACGAAAACCGTTACAACCCAAATTAGTAGCGGCGACATGTTGGTTACGGAAATTTGTTGCACCCCTTTTGTAACGGCTTAGGTGTGTTACAACCCTATTTAGTGACTGAACTAAGGGGTTACTAAACGCGAAATATGGTGTAGTGAGTATTTCCTATTACATAGCTAACATCTTGAGAGCAACGTCAGAACCCTTACTAGAGAATCACTTTGGTAAGGAGGTAATGGATAAATTGTTTGGTAGGTGCAAGGAGAATCACAGAATATGCCACCACGGAGAAAACCGAGTTCTCAAACTTAATTATCTCCATGACCAAGCACTACGGGAAAAACAATAATCTACAACCCCAAAAATCAGTTGTCGTACATGTACGACAACGTTTCTGCATAGGTTGCATGGGGGGGTGGGGGTGGGGGGGGGTTGTAGAAAGTCCTCAAATCTATACAACTCTTCAGATAGAGTTGTAAACATAGTTGTGGTTTAGTTTTCTATAATGTTTTTTTTTTTCAGTTGTCAACGTATTTCGAAATTTGATCTTAATGCCTAACACAACTCATACTTGGGTTGTGAAAATAACTCTTATACTACACTTGTTGAGGTTGTAGAAATTTCTTTGACAACAATGGTTTAAGTTGTATTTTTATTTCTTTGACAATTGTGGGAAGAGTTGTATGTCTTTTCTTTGATAACTATGGGAATAGTTGTATGTCACTTCGCACAACTCTAATTATGAGTTGTGGTACATATTGGATTTGGAAAAAAAAAAATTAAATTTTGAGAATCTAAATACAAAATTAAATATGTATTACTTTAATAACCATGTATTTATGCTTCACAAAAAAAAAAGTATTTGAAAAATAGATCATATTTCCAATTATAACCCTTGAACTGGCTTAGTTCATGGCTTGCAATCCTTTTCTAATCCCCAACTACAACAACCTGAACTGCCGTTGTAACCCTTAAACACCATAGGCCACCAGCACCTCCAATTTCAATCCACAGTCCACCTGCAATGTCTCAGACCACCGCCTTCACAACATAAGCACCCACCAGATTCACTTTCTCAACCTATTAGACTTTCATCATCTCCGGTGTTCGTACTTCATAGCTATTCCAGTTCTCAGCTCAACCATCCCCAAATATGCATCACTTGCACAATCCTGTGCAGTACCATCCTAACAAGCAGCAACATCAAACTCCACTTGCATCACAACAGATCCTTCATGAACTAACCGTTCTCTGCAACACAGCCATTGCACCTTGCTGCCATATAATCTCAGTACCTGTAATTAAAACCTGTCCTAACATACATCTAGCCATTCTTGAGCCATCACAAACAATCCAGCTTTATACACTTCAAAGCATCACCTAAGCTGCACTCCATTCATTCACCATGCAAGCACCATTCTTCTCAAAGATCGTGCAGTTGCAGAACTTCACCAGTTATCACTTCCATTCTAACACCACAAATCACCAATGTTTGACAGGCGTGTCTGGCTACCTCCTTTGTATACCTGCTCATAGAATTGAACGTGTTACATGATACATATACATTAAGTAACCGAACTAAAAAAGAATGCAATCAAATAAAGAGAAATAACAATTAAAAAAGTCATCATAGCAAGAAAAATGTTTTAACATAAGAGAGCCCCTTCGACATATTAAGTGATGATTGATATGTAATTCAATATTTTCTATGTTCTTAGTTCATTCAACATTCTTAGCATCTGAATAGACCTCTCAGCATAGATATAACGCTGAAGCCAGGATACCTGCAATATGATAAGTGTGGATTATTACACTGGGCATCCTGTAACCAAATGTTGCCTAGAAAGTTATGGAAAACATCATGACCCAAGATTGACCTAAAACCAGAATGGGATCATATCCCCTGTTGCCTAAATCACTATTGAGAGCAGACTTGTACAAGATGTACTAGACAGATTTTCAAGTAATAGGTTAAAAATAATGAAACGAGTTCATAGGTCTATATTGAGTCATGATCCAGAGCCTCGGTTCATCATTCTCATGAACATCAACCATTTAATAATCTCATTGCAGGCTGAACTATATAAGAAATAGACAACTCCACATTCTGTTAACTGACTAAAAATATTCATCTCATAAAGTGACGGACGAAGTCTTCTCAAATCGTAATGTGTTGACCTTGTTGTAGATGCTTTGTTATTAACTTGAGAAGCACTTCGGCGACTAATAACAGTTTCTACTTTCATATCGCTATCATCCTCAGAATCGTCTCCAAAATCTGAAAATATCTTGGTATCATTTCATCTGCTTAACCTGAAAAGCACCCAATTGTCAAACATCAAATCGAGAAACCAATCAATAAGTACCATATCTTCGGTTCATCAATATTGCAAACAAAAAGAAAAAAATGTTGATTAGTTCGCAACGACAAGATAGGAGTCAGTTACCTTGATGTGGTTTCTTTTGAATTTGTTCCCAAGTCAACATTGTCTGCAACAAATAAGAGAATACAAATTTAACACCATCTTGAAAGATCCAATACAATATAATAACCTCAAGACAACTAAGATGACACAAACAAATATGATAATGTCGAGGAACCTCAAGGACACAGTTCTACCAATAAAGCACACATGTACATCAGAAGGTACACACCCAAACTACCTCAAAATGGATGGAACATAAAACCAAACAACTTTCAAATATCCAAAGAAAAAAAGTAACATAACTAGAAAAACTTCAGTAGATTATTATGTGGTGGACTAAAACAATAACCAAACCTATACACCACGAGAATGAAGGCAATATGTTGCTAATTGCTAAAAAAGAATAGATCTGAACGAAAGAATCTTAACCATAGTTGACTGATGGAAAATGCAAGCTGCTAATTCGTGATTTTTTTAAACAAAATCTAAAGCTAGACTATTTAAATGTAACATTTCACCAAGAGAATATCGATCTACCATACTTGATTACCACATAAAGCTAAGCATTCTTGCTTCTGCACAGAAGATAATTCAAACAAACACATCCACAAAGACATGTAAACATGATATTCTTTAACTACAACCTTATCAAATGAAGGTTTTCAGTAGCAGTATGCTTCACGAACACATAAGAAACAGACAACGCCATTGCAGTACCACCAACACCAACTTGAACTGCTTGTATCTGCTCAGCCATCACCTGCGGCTACAACCTTTGATTCAGTCCATACAAGTTTGAGCATACATTATTACGAACACAAACACCACGGAACCATCATAATCTTCTAATTCAAACCCTAGTTTTGGAGTTTCCACACCACCATCATCACCTTCACGAGAACAATCAAACCCATTTTATCTTCAATCCCATGCGGATGAGTTGAACCCATCTTATATTCAATCAATCTCGAGTAAGATCTTCTCGAACTTCACTTTTTTCCTTCTATTTGCAAGACACACACATCACATAAAAAACCCTAAAATCTAATTGATCAAAAAATAAGTAAAAAATACATTGAAGATAAACAAATTGAACTTCTAATAACTCTTACATCATCATCATCATTATCAGATAACCACAAAATCAAAAAATAAATAAATAAATAAATCAGAATCAAACCATTTAAATTAAAATTACAAGTAAAGAGATGGAAATCATCATAAAATAATCCATCAATTTTACCTCATTGCTGGTGAATCACAACTTCTGACTGTGAAGAAGAAGAAGATGAAGGGAGAAGAAGAAGAAGGTGGTGGTGGTGGTTTCTCGAGGTGATGAAGGTTGGGATGAAGTGGTGGTGGTGTTTAGGTTTTAGATGAACTTTTGAGGGCTGGGTTCATCTTTATTTCTCCGGTTCATGGTGATGAAGATTGACCAGAAGAGATTTGATAGGGAAAAGAAGATGTTTCTTTGAAATCTGAAACCATATATCTACAAAATCAATAGTTACTTTGAGATTCAAAAACATCATTTAAAGTTTCTCTATAAAGATCTATCGATCTCAAAATCACCAGACCCACAATAGCAGATTAATCTTCATCTTCTCGATTTCTCTGAGTTATCGAGCCGCCATGGCTTCGTTTCTTTCTTCTTTGAATTTGAGATTTGGTTTCGTTTCTTCAGATATAAGGATTTCTGATTTGCTTCATACTGAAACTGATTACTTTGTTAAATCACGTGTTAAACAAATCTTGAGTGAGGGTTTTTTTTCTTCTGAGAGAGGCGCAACTTGAGTTAGGGTTTTTTTTTCTGAGGGAAGGGAAGATGAGACGAGAGAAAAGTGAGAGAAAAAAAAATTCCTTTTATCTAAAAGAATTTGAATGGATAAGATGTGGTTGTATGGAGTCATACGGATTATCAAAATATTTGGAAGGTATATATTTAAGTTAAGAGTGTCATACGGATCAAGGAAAGTGTGTTTTCTTTGTGCTTTCTCTTTGTGTTATACGAACTCATGTTTCGGTTTAATTATCAACTTTCGACATGAAAAAAATCCAAAAATATTAATAAATTTAGGACATTGTTATAGACATTTTGATATAAAAAAAAATCCAAAAATGTATAAGAAAGAATCGTGAAATGAAAAATGAATTCGATAATTGGCGTGTTTCTTTGTGCTTTCTCTTTGTGTTTTTGTTCTTTCTCTTTACGCTTAGGTTTGAATTTCCGACTAGTTGCATAGGTCATGAAGTAATTTTTACAAGTCATACAGGCCATGAAGTATCTTTAGTTCACCTTTGGTAAACTCGGAGTTATAAGATTACAAGAGATGGACCACGAAATTCAGGATGGTTCGGACTTCAAACTTAGCTGGATACATCATTTACATCGAATCTCAGTGTTGATTCGAACTTCAAATGTGGTATAACAACATACAAACTATGAGACAAGAAGCTCCGGGAGGGTTCTAACTTCCAACTTAGCATGATACATCATCGAAATCGATAAATATGAAACTCGGTGTTGATTCGAACTTCAAATGTGGTATAACGACATACAAATTATGAACTTAGAAGCTTCGGGAGGGTTCTGACTTCAAACTTAGCATGATACATCATCGAAATCGATAAATATGAATCTCAGTGTTGATTCGAACTTCAAATGTGGTATTACGACATACAAATTATGAACTTAAAAGCTTCGGGAGGGTTCTGAATTCAAACTTAGCATGATACATCATCGAAATCGATAAATATGAATCTCGGTGTTGATTCGAACTTCAAATGTGGTATAACGACATACAAGCGTGAACCAAGAAGCTTCCGGGAGGTTCCGACTTCAAACTTAGCAGGATACATCATTGAAATCGATAAATATGAAGCTCGAGTGTCGATTCGAACTTCAAATATGGTATAGCAGCATACAAACTCGAACCAAGAAGCTCCGAGAGGGTTCTGACTTCAAACTTAGCAGGATACATCATTGAAATCCATAAATATGAAGCTTAATGCCGATTCGAACTTCAAATGTGGTATAACACCATACAAACTCTGAACCAAGAAGCTTCGGGAGGGTTCCGATTTCAAACTTAGCAGGATACATCATTGAAATCGATAAATATGAATCTTAGTGCCGATTGAACTTCAAATGTGGTATAACCCCATACACACTATGAACCAAGAAGCTCGGGAGGTTCAGACTTCAAACTTGGTAAAACGATGAATTCATCCATTTACATGTAAGATTCCTTGGAATATTCTACGAAACCTCAAACAAACCCTATTCTGGCATATTGTATGCATACCATGGCTCCGAGATCGAAAACTGGCCGGGAGTGGACTAATATAAGTCAGAAACTTGATAAGAACGATGAATCCATCTATTTAGAGGTAAGATTCCTTCGGAATATTCTACGAAACCTTAAACAAACCTATTCTGGCATATTGTATGCATACTCTGGCTCCGAGATCGAAACACAGGCTGTGAAACTACTACTCTAAGTCGGAAACTTCGTAAGAACGATGAATACATTCATTTACATGTAAGATTCCTTCGGTATATTCCTTGAAACCTCAAACAAACCATATGCGGCATATCGTATGCATACCACGACTCAGATATGAAGCGACCATGGTGGACTACTATAAGTCGGAAACTTCGTAAAGCGATGAATACATCCACTTACAGGTAAGATTCCTTTGGAAAATTCCCGAAACCTTAAACAAACCTATTCGGCATATTGTATGTATACCACTGGCTTTGAGGTGAAACACGGCCCGAGTGGACCACGATAAAGGAAACTTGGTAAGAGCGATGAACCATCCATTTACATGTAAGATTCCTTGAAATATTTCTTAGAAACTTTAAACAAACCCTATTATGGCATATTGTATGCAAACCATGGCTCCAGATCGAAACCAGGACATGAGTGGACTCTGATAAATCATACTCTAAACAAAAGCCCTAGTTTCAAAAAAATAAACAATACTCTAAACTTGGGTTTGATTTCTTATTGCTTGATTGGGTTTGATATCTTATTTCTTGATTCGGTGGAGGTCATGTTTCAGCTTACTGGGTGAGCCTTGAAGATGGGTAAATTTATGGCCTACGGGTTATACACAAGTGCACGGCGTCTGTTATGAAGCACGGGGCAAATCGAGTCGATCCACGAGACGAGGGTGCTTAAGTGATCTAAGGCTGCTTAACTGAATTCTAAGTGAGGTAACAATGTGACAACGGATGTTGTGCCGTACGGCTGATAATGTTTCAAGTGAACCTAAACTAAGGTATGATAAAGTGACGAGGGATGCTAAGGTCTCGAGTTCCACCACTCACTCTCTACGTGTGCTCAACTAAATTGAACTCCTTGTTCCTATGGCGGTTAAGGGTAGGGTGTCAATTCCACCACCTAACTAGGATGTTTCACCTTATAACACTTCAATTATCAGTGAGGATACTAACCTAGAGTACTAATTGTCTAATGAAGCACAATTAGTCAAGAGAATTAGTTTTTGTGTCTAAAGATTAAGTTTGCCAGCACACACAATACATTTATACCACGACTACAATGCATACATGCATGCCTTGTGAAAGAAATGCATTGGGTGCTAAAATTGAAAGCATAATTATAAATTAAGCATGCAAGGATAAATCAACAGAGCTTGAAACACAGTATGGAATTAGGGTTTCACTGAAACCCTAATAACTAAATTAAAACTGAAAAACAACAGAAATTAAATCTAAATGACACACTGGCTAACCCAGGCGTGCCCAAAAACAGCTTCTATCCCTTCTATTTATACATGCAAGGATACCCCAAAACTACCAAACCCTAATTCAATAAAAAATAGAAATTAAATCATACCCATACCCTCTACTCTCTGAATCGAGCTTCCTTCTTGTCTAATCGTCTCAGAACTCCATGCTGGGGTTGATTGATCGAAACCCTAGTTTCAATTATCTCTTACATAGCCTCTAGGGTTTCGAGAGAGGCTAGGCGAGAGATAAGTGAAGCTAGAGAGGGTGGTTGTTGGCGTATTGTGTCGGGAGGGGAGATGGTGGCGGAGAGGTGGTCGATTTTTGTCGGGAGAAGGATGGTGGTGGAATGGGTTTGCGGAAGCTCTGCCCAACAGAGAAGAAGAGAGAAGGTGGAAGAAGGGAATAGGGTTTGGTCGGGGTATAGGGTGTTGGTCGATTCGATGTGAGGCGGGGACATCAAGGGAATGATGAGACTAGCCTAGCGGCGTTGGATGAAGGCCGGAGTGCGTACGAGCGGCTCGGGGAGGTAAGCGGTTTTGGCTTGATCTAGTGTAGCACGGAGGCGGCGATCTTCGATGCACGTGGAAGCGGCGGCCGTTGGATGAGGGAGAAAGAAATCTCAACGTCTCGGAAGAAAGCGGCTCGGATCCGGGTCGTGGGTAGCTTTAGCCCATGTCTTCCTTGTTGGAGTTGCAAGCGATTATGTATGAGCTTTGGCTATCTGCTCCATAGATGTGACTCAATTCTTGCTCTTTTTGCTCCTTAGTTTCTCCGAGCTTTATTTATTACCTAAAAACACAAAATTAATTAATACAAATATTTATTCTTGAAAACAAAGAAAACACGAGAAACGGATAATATCTGAGTTATAAGCGCAAAGATGAGTAAAATGCCAATAAAAGGTGTATAAATATGCACTATTTGGCACTCATCAAATACCCCCAAACCCGAATTTTACTTGTCCTCAAGTGAAAGCGAGAAATTAAGAAATCCTAACTATACCAGCTGTCGTAGGTCTCTCGAATGCATTTAGCGTATGCACTAAGCCTTTAAACCCCTAGGTGTCCCTAGTGGACGAGTTGTAGTCTCGTGAGGGTTTACCAGAGGTGTACCCACAAAACCTTCTCCAACTTGAGTGTAAAGAGTCTCAAGCATCCTAGAAGCTATGAGGACATAGAGTTTCTGCATGCTAATGTGAGAAGTTAGAACTATCGAAGAGCATTCTCATCCTTAAGTGCTGAGCGAGAAGTAACCATACCATATGAAAGAACTCGGATTCGATTGTGATCATAAGCCTCGACTTCTGCCTCACCATTAGGGTTTTATGATAATTGCACTCAAAAAGATCGCTTTTTAGTCTCTCATGTGTGCAGGCAGGAGTAAAGAGAGAAATCCTGCACACGTTGTAGGTAAGAAGGATAACCTTAGAAATAAAATCACGGAGACTCCTGAGGTGTGGACAAAAAGAATCTTTTGATGATCTCTAAGAAAGAAATCAACCATTAGCATGGGTGGGAGTACTCACTACCTTTTCACCCGATCGGCAATTAACATCAATCTCTCATAGGAACCATAGAAACGTCTTCAATCTTCGGTCTTCGGTCTTCACTTGTTGATGACGAACTTCTAAACTTCACAAAACTTGACAATTTTTAACTTTTCTACTCAAATTCCTTGTTGTTTGGATTTTTCTTCTTGAACTCTCTTTACTATGGTGGTAGCAAAAATAAACTATAATATTTTTTGATTTTTTGATTTTTGATATATATATATATATATATATTTTTTTTTCTTACATTACAAAAAGTGAAAATAAAAATACAAATAATGACACAACTAACTCCATGGACAAAGGACTTTATCACTCAATTTTTCCACAACTTGTATTGTCTTGATTTTATAAATTTTATTAATTCTCATCAATTTTCTTTTCTTTGTTGCACAAAAACCTTGGACTATATCAATTTTTCTTTCAATATTACGATTCTGCTCCGGTTCTTGCGATGATGTGTTTCTATGGGTCTTCTTGATTGAGAGAATGATGCTAACTTTGCAAATCGGTATTTAGAAGGAGTTTTCATCTTTAGACGTCACCCTCATGATTGACAAAAACTAGCACTCAAGAGATCAAAAGTAGTCTTTGAAAATGGTGCGAAGTTGGGTAGCTCACCATTCCTACCAGGAATTTACGTAAGGTGACACACACTCTATGACTTTTCTAGAAAGTTGCAAAAAATTGAAGGTTGGTGCCTCACTTGATGTAAAATGGGTAGTCTCCACTATGGGTGATCACAATTCTACTACCGAATATCTAAACAAGACACCTAATTAAGCCCTCTCCGGTATGGTTAAATCCAACTTTAACGCTCTAATCAACTAAGAAACCCGATTGTGTTCTCCGGTACTTCTAACTTTTGTTATTTCGATCAGATTCTCTATGTAAACATAGCTAGAAGCATGCTAATGACTCTAAAATCTCTAAAAGTTGGAGGTTTTTACAAAAAGAGTTTTGAATTTTTTTTTTTTTTTTTTTTTTTTTAAATTACAAGGTAAAATAAAAGACTAAAAACTCTAAATGCAAATGCACCCCCAAACCTAAATCAAACATTGTCCTCAATGTGTCGACAGATAGGAAAAATTTAAACAGTCACATACCATGAGAACTATGCTGAAAAGAGAAAAGGGAAGAGATTACCGGATGTCGGCGGAGCACGGTTAGAGCTTCTTTAATCAAGGCAAAATCCAACATTCTCAGTGGATATCATATCGGATTAGCATAATATATGCGCATGAAGACTCAACCAATTCAAGAAAAGAAAAAATTTAACAAGTCCTACAAAAATTTACTACTAACAATCTAAAGAGTTGCGGGTCAACCCAATAGAAAATATGTACAAAGACATCAACAGTCATAAAAATGGGCTTTGGTTTATCTGGGAATTTGGTTTCAATGGGATTCATTTGGTTTTGTTGGGAGCTTTGGTTTATGTGGGAAGCCCAGGATTTGTGAAAACTGCACAGCCCAGTTGATGGGTTCTAGCCTAGATGGTCTGGCCCAGTTTGGCCACAGCCCAGATTAGGCTGAAAAATGTATAGCCCAGTTGAGTTTGTCACCAGCCCAGCAGTGTGGGTTATGTGGGCTCAGCCTATGCAGCCCAGGTTATGTGCAAAACCTAGTTATTGTGCAAGGCCCGGCTGTTGTGGAGAGATTGGTAAGGAGCAGAGCCCAGTTTATGCAGCCCAGTTGTTGTGTAAATGAACAGCTCAGTGATTGGGCTTTTTGTTTATGTGCTTCAGCCCAGCAGTTGTGTGCAAAGCCCAGTTTGTGTTAGCCCAGTTGTTGTGGGAAGATTTGTTTGCAGCCCAGTGCACATTGGATTTCAGATTTGTGCAAAAACAGCTATGGCACAGCTCACGCAAGGGTTGGTTTATGCTTTAGCACAGGCATTGTGCAACACAGTTCAGAAGAATCACAGCTCATGCACAGCATAGTTTAGGCATACTCATACTTAATGGAAAGCTCACACTCATTGACTTTGATTTTCAAAGCTCGGACACGAAGTCTTTGGATATTTGCCTGACAGAGAAACCACTCTCAAAGAAATGACACCTGGAGGCCTAAGGTGGCTTTCACGGCCTGAGGCCAAGTGCATGCAGCTATATCACTGGCCAGGCTAAGCATAGGTTGTGCACAAATCAGTTTATGCATAGCACAATAAAAAAATCAGCAAGGATACAACACAGCACAGACCACAGGGCAGATTGGCGGCCACAGTTAAGCGCGAGCGGCCTGAGCAAGAAAAATAAGACAACACAGCTTGGCGAATGACACAGCACAGGATAGCACCACTCACACTAGGTCAAGCATGCATTGCAGGGTCAATCAGGCAATGGGGTTTGCAGCCAACTTGGTTTCAGGTTGTGACCCAACACTTGCGGCGGGGGCTAAGTGCATTCACGGCTTCGGCCACGGCAAGTGAGGCCTACCCGGTCAGCGAGTCGAAGACTCAACAGATCAAGAGAAGCAAAATTACAGGGCAGCCTACTAAGTTGATGTCAACCACCACAGTTGACTTCACTTGGGTTTTCAGGCTATACTCAGGTTTTCTAAGTTTAAGCTCACTCACGGCCTCGGGGGACCGGAGTTAGTCAATTGATTTAGTTCCTTTGGGTCGGTGAGATGCTGTGAGTGAACAACGTATAGCCCTGCTGAAAACACACAGAGGGTCAGGCAGGTTGGTTGCAGTCTAATGCTCAAAATTTGCAGGGTATGTGGTTTAGCTCAGCTAACTTCCAGTCATGCACTGATGCACAGATTTAGCAATGCAATTGGTCTATCAGGCATTCATGGGATGGTTATAGCTCAAACTCACAGGCTAGTTCACACAAGCTTATGCTCAGGTCTTGGGTGCACAAGATTAGGCTAGTAGGTTTAAGCTCATTCACAGCACAGCTTATGCACTGGTCAGCAGAGTATTGTGCAGGCCAGGGGAACTAAGGTCTATGGAAATCAGATTTCAGGGATTCAGACACCCTGACTCAGGCTTAGCATATCGCACAATGAGTTCAGCTAATCAAAGATTTCACTCAAGCGCCACATATAAATGCATCAAGACACCCCGGCAACTAGCTCGGCGAGATTTGGCTACCTTAGTTTTCGCGGATCATAGGAATGGCTAATGAGCACTAGTGCAAGGGGCATACAAGGATGTGATCGGGTAGAGCATCAATCAGTTTGGCTATCAGACTATCATGCAGTATGCAACTCAGGGGGTTTCATGATGCAGATATACCCATTTTAAGCAAGCTCAGAACACAGTAGGAGTTGGCAAGTCAAGTACAAATTGGCCAGTTCACGGCACGGAGTTATGTGCGGCTTAGCTATGCACCAGACCAGGGAGGCACAATGAATGATCACTCGGGTTAACATACGAGGTTTGGCTCAGCCGGCTTGGGCAGTTTGGAGCTCAGGGCTGATGAAATATGCTTAGGGTATGCAACTCAAGTTGACTAGCTATGGGCAGATTGGTTAGGCTCAAGGTTTACAAAGCATAGCAGAAATCACATGGCACAGGGCTGTTGTTTGCAAGGTCAGTTGAACTTGAGTTTCACGAGGCTATGCTCGGGGGTATGCTGGATTTTGCTCAAACTCACGGCTCAATTTGGAGTTAGCGTGTGTATCATGCTATCATTCATTCAATCATACATGCTATCATTCATTCAATCATTCAAGATCTGAGCATGCTTATCAATCATTGAGTAAAAATGTGTTTAACAGAGAAGGATGCTAAGTGCACAGAGGATACAAGCAGGGCAATACACGGCAATACACTTCACACTCATTCCCAGAGGATGCTAAGGTGTGATTTGCACTAGTCAGGTGAGATTCAATTGCACACTTCACACTCATTCACGGGCAATACCCGACTAACCTCTAATCCTGAGCTTTTCCTTGGGTTGGCTCGGCGAGCCTGCAAGCACATGAATAATATGAATGGCAAGGGCTGCTCAGTGTTCAAGCTCTGCGCCTTTTCCTTGGGTTGCTCAACAGCTCACCGGTACCTGTTTACTCAACAACTCGACTTGATTCTCGGTATTGCACTGAGATGAAGCAAAGGATTTGAGTATTAACAGCAGTACATGCATTGAGAGTATCTTGGACTGTCACAGGGGAAAAACAATGCTTATTGGACTGACAGGGAATAAGAATCACAAGTGACACTGAGCTACAGGGTAATGATGCTTACAAGTTACACTATGAGTTACACTTAAATAAACAAGAACAAAAGGAAAAACTACAAATGGAATGATGTAATGACAGGGTGTAAAAAAAAATATAAAATTAGGAAAGAATTTAAACTAAGTTATACTAGCAAAGGACTAAAAACAGCAAAAACAATATAAATATGTACAGGGATAGATGAATCTCAGTGAAGTATTAGCCAAAACTCAGCAGGGCACACGCCAAGTCCCCGGCAACGGCGCCAAAAACTTGGCAGGCCTGGAATATGTGTATAATTTATGGCCTCACAGTATCTTGCAAGTGCACGGCGTCTGTTATGAAGCACAGGGCAAATACGAGTCGATCCACAGAGACGAGGGGGTGCTTAAGTGATCTAAGGCTGCTTATTGAATTCTAATTGAGGTAACAATGTGACAACGAGATGTTGTGCCGTCACTGGTGATAATGTTTCAAGTGAACCTAAACTAAGGTATGATAAAGTGACGAGGGGATGCTAAGGTCTCGGTTCCACCACTCACTCCTCTTTTGTGTGCTCAACTAAATTGAACTCCTTGTTCTATGGCGTTAAGGGTAGGGTGTCAATTCCACCACTTAACTAGGATGTTTCACCTTATAACACTTCAATTATCAGTGAGGATACTAACCTAGAGTACTAATTGTCTAATGAAGCACAATTAGTCAGAGAATTAGTTTTGTGTCTAAAGATTAAGTTGCAGCACACACAATACATTTATACCACGATTCACAATGCATACTGGCATGCATTGTGAAAGAAAATACATTAGGTGCTAAAATTGAAAGCATAATTATAAATTAAGCATGCAAGGATAAATCAATGAGCTTGAAACACGGTATGGAATTAGGGTTTCAGAAACCCTAATAACTAAATTAAAGCCAAAAAAACGAAATTAAATCTAAATGACACCTTTGGCTAACTTGGCGTGCCCAAAACGACTTCTATCCCTTCTATTTATACATGCAAGGATACCCCAAAACTACCAAACCCTAATTCAATAAAAATAGAAATTAAATCATACCCATACCCTCTACTCTCGAATCGAGCTTCCTTCTTGTCTAATCGTCTCGAACTCCATCTTTGGGGTTGATTGATCGAAACCCTAGTTTCAATTATCTCTTACATAGCCTCTAGGGTTTTCGAGAGAGGCTAGGCGAGATAAGTGAAGCTAGAGAGAGGGTGGTTGTTGGCGTGTCGGGGGGAGATGGTGGCGGAGAGGTGGTCCGATTTTTGTCGGGGAAGGATGGTGGTGGAATGGGTTTGCGAGCTGAGCGAGAGAAGAAGAGAAGGTGGAAGAAGGGAATAGGGTTTGGTCGGGGGTATAGGGTGTTGGTCGATTCGATGTGGCGGGGACATCAAGGGAATGATGAGACTAGCCTAGCGGCGTTGGATGAAGGCTGGTGCGTCTGGGCGGCTCGGGGAGGTAGCGGTTTTGGCTTGATCTAGTGTAAGCCTGCGGGAGCGGCGATCTTCGATGCACGTGGGCGGCGGCGACCGTTGGATGAGGAGAAAGAAATCTCCGCGTCTCGGAAAAGCGGGCTCGGATCCGGGTCGTGGGTAGCTTTAGCCCATGTCTTCCTTGTTGGGTTGCAAGTGATTAGCGCGGAGCTTTGGCTATCTGCTCCATAGATGCTTGACTCAATTCTTTCGCTCTTTTGCTCCTTAGTTTCTCCGAGCTTTATTTATTACCTAAAAACACAAAATTAATTAATACAAATATTTATTCTTGAAAACAAAGAAAACACAGAATCTGGGATAATATCTGAGTTATAAGCGCAAAAGATGAGTAAAATGCCAATAAAAAGGTGTATAAATATGCACTATTTGGCACTCATCAGCTTCTAACTCTAAATTTGTTTATACCTTATACGATCGAACCAGAACCTAAGTGTACGTCTGAAGTGGTTCTAACCTAAATTTAGTAGAAGTGAGCAATATTTAGCAGAAGTGCGAAAATTTAGCAGAAGTGAAATTTTTTTTGCAGAAGTTAAAAAAAAATAACAGAAGAGTTTATATCATATCCGTCCATTTTTTTTATCTTTTTTTTTAATTATTTTTTTAATTTTTTAATTTTTTATCTTTTATCTTTTTATCTTTTCAATCTCCATCATAATCGTCCATTTTTTTTTCAATCTATGTCTTTTTATGACTTCAAACTTAGCAGGATAGATCATCGAAATCGATAAATATGAAGCTCAATGTCGATTCGAACTTCAAAAGTGGTATAACGGCATAAAAAATATGAACCAAGAAGCTCCGGGAGGGTTCAAACTTCAAATTTAGCATGATACATCATCGAAATAGATAAATATGAAGCTCGATGTCGATTCGAACTTCAAAAGTGGTATATTTGCATACGAGAATATGAACCAAGAAGCTCGAGAGGTTCGGACTTCAAACTTAGAAGGATACATCATTGAAATCGATAAATGCGAAGCTTCTTGGTTCGAGATCGAAACACTGTCAGGAGTGGACTACTATAAGTCGAAACTTTGTAGAACGATGAATCCATCCATTTAAAGGTAAGATTGCTTGAAATATTCCGAACCTTAAACAAACCCTATTCTTACATATTGTATGCATACTCGCTCAGAGGCGAAACACAGTCGTGAGTGGACTACTATAAGACGAAAAATTGGTAAGAACGATGAATCCATCCATTTACAGGTAAGATTCCTTTAGAATATTCCCTGAAACCTTAAACAAACCATATTCCGGCCTATTGTATGCATACCTTGGCTCAGAGATCGAAAAGAGAGAGTGGACTACTATAAGTCGGAAACTTGGTAGAACGATGAATCCATCCATTTACGGGTAAGATTCCTTTAGAATATTTCTGAAACCTTAAACAAACCATATTACGGCCTATTGTATGCAAACCTTGGCTCACGAGATCGAAACACAGTAGGAGTGGACTACTATTAGTCGGAAACTTGGTAAAAACGATGAATTCATCCATTTACAAGTAAGATGCCTTCAGAACATTCCCCGAAACCTTAAACAAACCCTATTCTGGCATATTAAATGTTACATGCTGTGAAAATGACCATATTACCCTTATTGGAAAAAGTGCAATAAATATTATGGAGACAGTGAAAATGACCATACTACCCTTATCGGAAATAAGTAAAGTAATTCTTCTGGGTTGTGAATATGACCATATTACCCTTATTTGAAAAAAGTGCAATAAATATTATGCAGATTGTGATAATGACCATACTACCCTTATCGGAAATAAAGTAATTCTTCCAGACTGTGAAAATGACCATATTACCCTTATTGGAAAAAAGTGCAATAAATATTATGGAAACTATAAAAATGACCAAACTACCCTTATCGGAAATAAGTAAAGTAATTCTTACAGACTGTGAAAATGACCATATTACCCTTATTGGAAAAAAGTGGAATAAATATTACGGAGACAGTGAAAATGACCATACTACCCTTATAAGAAATAAGTAAAGTAAATGTTACCGATTGTGAAAATGACCATATTACCCTTATTGGAAAAAGTGCAATAAATATTATGGAGACTGTGAAAATGACCATACTACCTTTATCGGAAATAAGTATAGTAAATGTTACATATTGTGAAAATGACCATATTACCCTTAATGGAAAAAAGTGCAAAAAATATTATGGAGACTGTGAAAATGACCATACTACCCTTATCGGAAATAAGTAAAGTAATTCTTACAGACTGTGAAATTGACCATATTATCATTATTGGAAAAAAGTATAATAAATATTATGGAGACTGTGAAAATGACCATACTACCGTTATCGGAAATAAGTAAAGTAATTCTTACAGACTGTGAAATTGACCATATTACCCTTATTGGAAAAAGTGCAATAAATATTATGGAGGTTGTGAAAATGACCATACTACCCTTATCAAAAATAAGTAAAGTAATTCTTACAGATTATGAAAAATGACCATATTACCCTTTTTGGAAAAAAGTGCAATAAATATTATGGAGACCGTGAAAAATAACCAGACTACCCTTATCGAAAATCAGTAAATTAAATATTATAGACTGTGAAAATGACCATATTACCCTTATTAGAAATAATTGCAATAAATATTATGGAGAATGTGAAAATGACCAAACTATCCTTATTGAAAATAAATAAAGTAAAGGTTAATATTCTTCTAAGTTTGGTTTATTTTGTTATATTGTCACTCTAGAATGTAGATTTAAATCACTCTATATATTACATTCTATACTTTGGTTTGCTATGCTATGTTGTTTACACTGTGTCTATATTTAACAATGCCTTGTATGTTTCAGGCAAAGTGGCGCATTTGTTGGTCTTTTTTTTAAGGCTCAGTTTGAAATTTTCTTATATATAAAAGTAGATGTAAAAGATAATCATATATTTAAATGTGAAAGGATGGTTGGAATACCTCACTTGTACACAGGAGTCTCAGGTTTGACTCACCTGAGCCTCATTTTTTATTTTTTCAAATTTTTTTTTTTACAACTCTTATAAGGGTTGTGATAGCAATAATAAAAAAAATAGGACAAAACTACCAATATTGAGAGGAAGGAAGGATGGTTCAGGGCTTGTGCTAACACCTAGTTGGCTTGTGCTCGAGTCTCTCAAACACCATTTCTCCAAATGATATATTTTTTTTATCTTCAACAACCCTTATAAGTGTTGTCGTATAGTTATTCACTAGCTTAACGAGATGAGTTGTTAAAGTCTAAAGGTGGTCACTACTCTTTTCACAAAAATGTTGTGATTTTGATTCTCGTCACAACTCTTTGTTCCTCTTTGGTCCTAAGAGTTGGACGTTTTTATACTTTGACAACTTTTGTCAAACAAAAGTTGTCAAACATACCACCTTTCATAACCTTAAATATACAAGTTGTGAAGTTACAGTTGTAGATTACTGTTTTTCCCGTAGTGAAGGTTGAAAAGTATCTAATTCTGTGATATTATATAGCCTTTATTGTCTCGGCACTTCGTCCCCACACCGTAAAAGGTACAGGATTATGTCATGTGTGTTTGTTAATGTTATGTCATGCGTGAGAGCTGTCTCTGACTAGATGCACCCCTTTGCTACGTCGAAATGTAAAGATTACATGCCTCCAAAAGGTTCCATTCTAAAATAACCATAATAAACATCAGCAAACCCTACATGAATGACGTTGGAAACTCCATTATAAAATCTGTTCATACCACAGAAAGAAAGGGATCACATGTAACACATGGATTGACAAATGGGATCTAAAAAATGGGAAGAGAATCTATTCTACACTAGCCGGCCGATCAATAAATGAGAAAATGAGTCTATTGCCCAAGCATCTTTAAAACATGGTCTTAATTGACAATTAAACATTAGGAAACTGTAATGGATTTGAAACTAATATTCAATAATATGTTCCTCTAACAAAACGTACCTGCAAAAAATGAGTGCGTTTTGAAGTACAAAATCTTACTATTTACCAATCTTAATTTCAAAAATCGAAAATCCGTCGATTTGTGATGATTTTTTATACAAAATAGTAGATAATGGTGTTATAGTCTCGTAATGTGCTTATTTTTGGCAAGAACGTAGAGCTTTGTAACAAAGAAAATATTCTTTTTTTTATGAACCGTAACTTCGATTTACGGTTGTTTATGAGCAAAATTCCAACCGTAATTAGTTCTGAAAATGTAAAAAAATTGAATTTTTTACGTACTTTAGATAACTTTGAGCAACAAAAAGCCGGTTGGGACTAATTTAGAAGTATGCAAATTCGGTTTAAGTGCTGGTTCTTCATTTTGTTGGCTAATTTCTTCAATTGATTGAGATTGACCTTCTCCTCTAAATTTTTTTTTTTTTTAACTCTAAAAATTTGATTTTGGTTTTGATTTTGAGTTCATATAAGTGAAATCAATCATTAACACTAAACTTGATTATCATCACTAAATTAGGTTATCAATTATGAGGGTTAATTTGTCATTTCCAGTTTTTTTTTTTTAGTAAGGGACACTTGAATTATTATATAATGATCCTTTTTGTCATATTATAATGTCACCCTCTAATAAACCATGCCGCCCTATAACAGGCTTGAAAACTAAATGTAACGTTATATTGTCTTTGTTAACAATATAAACGTCTTGTTTTGTACATCTATAACTGAGCACGACATACGTACGCACATCTAAATCAGTGATGGAAGTTGTATACATCACTAGAATGACGACGGAAATTTTTACTATAAAATTTGTTCACACCATTGTATATATATCTTCTACCACTATAAAATTTGTTCATACTATACAGAAACAGGACCACATGTAACTTGGAATTGGACACGGAAACGGGATCTAAAGTTTATTGAAATGGTGTTGACAGTAGACGGCAGATTACTATATGGAATAAGTGAAGTTACGTATTTACATTGATAATCAAATTATTGCGAGACATCTACCAACTATAAATATAAATACTGGGAGTAACTTGCTTAGCTTAGTCTCACACAGAGCAAGCTGAGTGAATACGAGTGTTTGAATTTTTCAGTTAATAATCGATGGATCAAGTCGTTCAAAATGTCCATATGAATGGAGGCACGGCTGAAACAAGTTATTCAGCTAATTCATCAGTTCAGGTCTATCTCTCACTCGCATTTGAGAATAGCTTTAGGATCTGCTAACTTGTCTTCTAAAATAGGAATTTTTGTTTCATAGTTAGGAGTTGCTACCCAAAAAGAGGTTGGAGCTCAGCTTATCGCTCGACTTCCAACCATTTCCCCGACCTCGGAGATTTCTTTTTGAATTCTACTTTGTAATCAAAATGAATACTTAATATTAACAAAAAAAAAATTGTTAAATAAAATTTAGGAATTAGGTTAGGTGCACTAATGTTTAAAATGATCGTAAGATAGTTAATTTCCTATGAATTTTAACAAAGAGTTCTCATGTATCTATGTAATACTATGATTATGATTCTTGTTTTGTTAATATTTTGGCGATTCTTTTTTTTTTCTTTCAAAATCATTTGAGCTTTTTAGGGTTTGGGTCATAAGTTTTAGCATGACAGAGGATTTGGGTCCTAAGTTTGTTCATCTTTGAGTTTGGGTCGTTGACCCGTTAGTCGATTATTGATTTTGGTCAAACCATTAGGATAGAGTTAACTGTTCCATAACTTCACTATTCTCTAATGCTCCAGTACTTAATATTCTTCTCGTAATTACAATCTCCATTAGGAGTGGATTGTAAATGGTTCTTCTTGTCCAGTACTTAATTCGGTGAAACTAAAAGCACACTCAATGTATCAAACTCCACATCAACCACAACGCCAACATTCATCAATTTCTTCGACTCAGATTTCTTCTCATCTTAGGAATCAATAGATTTAAAAAATGGACCTCAGTCTCTAGATGATAAAGTCACACAATGAACTGGGATTTCACATGAATCAGATGGAATGAAGGGGTTACTGCTTATAAGTTAATTGATAGATCCAAGGCTGTGATTTCCGGTTTGGGGTTTTCTTGCTCTATACTAACTTCCACCATTGTTATCATGCGTGAGAACGGAGATGGTGCTGCGCTAAATGGAAGGTTTAGAAGAGGGAAAGGGAGGAGGAGAAGCAGAAGTGAGAAACCACCATTTAAGTGTTACAGAGAGAAAGTTAACGAGAAAGAGAGAGGGGATGCCGTAAGGAAACTGTCGTAAGATGTATGCCGTTGACAACCATAAAAACTTGACTAATGGGTCAACGACCCAAACTCTAAGGAGGACAAGCTTAGGACCCAAATCCTCGGATGCCAAAACTTGCGACCCAAATACTAAATAATAGTATATCGCAATTTTTTTATATGGCAATAGTTGAGGTTAATTGTCAAAAAGAAAAGCAAACTATTAGTTCATAAGTGAAAAAAAACTAATAAATTTTTTTTTTCTCAGTGAGCGATTTTTTATTGTTTTCTAATTAAAAATATTTTGTATACATGTAGCATGTTGACGAAAAACTCCTTACATAATTTGTTTATTTTAATTGTTGGTTTTTACAAATGAACAGAAGAGAGCTATACTCATAACCAAGCCAATAGTAGAGGAAGCAATACTACACATATTATGGAAGTTGTACAACAACATCTCCGCAGGGACATGTAAGCCGAGGAAGACTACTATAGGCATTGCAGAGTTAGGTTGTTCTTCTGGACCAAATGCGTTGTTAGTAGTCTCTCATATTTTGGATATTATTCACAACAAACATTTTGAATCTTGCGGTGTTGCGCCTGAGATTCTTGTGTTCCTTAATGATCTTCCAAGCAACGACTTTAACACCCTTTTCAAGGATGTGGGAAATTTCCATGGTGAATTAACAAGAACCAAAGGAGATAGTTCCGGATCATGTTTTGTTTCAGGAACGCCTGGTACATTTTATGGTCGACTGTTTCCTAGCGAGACTCTTCACATTGTTCATTCTTCCTACAGCCTTATGTGGTTATCGCAGGTAACAAGAACACTATTATATATTTAACTAAATTTATTAGGAGTAATCGTTATTGTCAATTAATTAAATTTCTTCAAACAGGTTCCACAAGGGATTGAGAAGACTAACAAGGGGAACTTTTATATTGCAAAATCAAGTCCCCCATCTGTAGCTGCAGCCTACTTGAACCAATTCAAAAAAGATTTCAGGAGATTTCTTGAGTGCCGTTACGAGGAATTAGTCAACGGGGGAAGAATGGTGTTAACACTTGTGGGTAGGAGCGCTTCAGATCCTACTAGTAAAGAAAGTTGTTCCTTCTGGGAACTATTAGCTCTATCAGCCCATGACATGGTTTCAAAGGTAATACATATATACAGAGCCGTACCAAACTTTTTAGAGGCCCTAGGCGAAAATTGAAAACGGGCCCTGAAAAAAATTCTCTGATCATTTAAAATAAAAGTAGTTAATTTACTAAAAATTGACCTTCCTATCCTCCCAATACAAATTCTTCAATTATTGAATCGTAATAAATGTTGTTCACCATGTCTACCTCGATAAATAATATTGCTAGGTCATTCAATCTTTTTGTGACGTTTGTCGACCGAAGGTAAGACTTCGCCAGTGTCAACTTCGAAAAAATTCTTTCTGCAAAGGCAACTGTAACTGAAATTGTCAATAAAAACTCGTATAAAATTTCTGCATTTTGGTAATAACCTTCCATATTGTTTAAGAAATAAATGCTTCTACCCATGTCATGTTTTAAATAATATTATTGAAGCATGATTCATGTATTTTTCAAGTGCTAACATCAAGAGAATATAACTTGTTTAGCAAGTGAGGTTTTTACTTTTTTATAGTAAAAAATTGGCAACCGATTGTGACCAAAGACAAAATATCTTTGGCCAAACTACTATATGGTGTATAAAATGTCTTACTGGTCCAAATTATATAAAACTTAGCTCAATTAATAAGAAACTCTAGGATTTTGTATAAATTATTATACACCATAGTAGTTTTTTTTTTTCTCCAATGGGTGAAATACATAGGAATTAGTACACATACACACAAATGAGAAGGGAAAAAAAAATGGGGGCCTGTCATTTGGGGGCCCTAGGCGGTTGCCTATGTTTCCTAACTACTTGGTACGGCCCTGATATATACATGGCTACACTACACAATATGCAACAAAAAAGTAGGCATCTATATATATATATATATATAGCTTATAAGCTATGTGTTTCTTTTTCGCAGGGAGCCATTGAAGAGGAACAATTAAATTTATTCAACATGCCTACTTATTTTCCTTCCGTTGAAGAAGTGAAGTCTACAATTGAAATGGAAGGTTCATTCACGATTAATCAACTAGAGACATTTCATGTAAACTGGGATGGCAGTGATTCTAAGCCGGGAGGTGAAAATCCAGTGAAAATAAGTAGCCGTTACACAGCTAATATCCTCAGAGCAGTGACAGAACCCTTACTAGCGGATCACTTTGGGGAGGAAATAATGGATGAACTGTATGGTAGGTTCAGGGAGAGAATTGCAGAATATGCAGCCACAGAAAACTGAATACACTAATATAGTTATATCCATGACCAAGGTTGAAAAAGGTCTATCTCATGCAATATAGTATTGTCTCGATGCTGCAATGCCTTTCCCACTTCCCCGCAAAACCCTCCAAAGTCAAGTAAACCGTCTCATGTCAATGTTTTGGAGTGGCATCTCTATAATACGTAAAGTAAAATATGTATTTCCTCTATTATTTTGGAAAATTATACTGAATAAAATAGATTATTCACTACGTAATTTGATGTAGGTTCCAATTGTGTTATTTGAATCAAATCAAAATGATGCACCTTCCAATTAGCTATGTAGTGGTGTTTATTGTATCTTACGTTCAATAAGAGTGGTACATTTTTGGAGCATGGACGGAGCCAATTGAAAATAAGTGGGAGTGTGGGACAATTGTCTTCACTTGATAAATTGTGTTTACGCAAATTTTTCGAAAACCTCTTAGATTTGTGTTTTCCACCGAGCTTCACCTTCAAACAATTTTATCTTCTGTCCTGGCTCCGTCATAAAATCACACTCTAGCTGGAATTCCATGACAGTATGACAGGATAAAAAGGGCCGCTCGCATTGTGTAGAAAGTGGCTACACTAAACTCGTCTAAAACTGAGGATAGAAGATCCAATTCCAAACCCATATTTGAATGAAGCCCTAAAAATTTTTTTAGGCTAAAACACAAGAAAACATGAGATTGGGTTGGACATAGCAAATCCATCTTGCATGGGTCAAAAAGTAGCGGCATCTAATTTTCTTAACATGGTTGACTGATTTAATTCGTGCAACCATTTTCATTTTTGATAATTGAGAGTTTCAGATCTTACTTCTTACACCAAACTCAAGCAAGTGCTTAGTTGTAAACAAGAAGAGAAAAAAAACATGAGATGAACTATATCACTCATATCAGTGGAAAAAAATTTTGCACTCGCAGTGCGAGTGCAAAAGCAAGTCAGCGACATCACAGTCGTTGGATGTTTAGATATGACATCACAGTCGTTGGATGTTGCAGATATGACATAAGTTCATAATTGTGGTTAAGTCATGATGTCATATCTGCAACATCCAATGGCTGTGATGCTGCGAATTCGCTATTTGAACTCGCAGTGCGAGTGCAAAACTTTTTCCCATATCAGTGGGGTTTTCATGAACAGAACAAACCCAAGTATATCACTCATTTAAAGGCATTAAAAAGTTTAGAATAGAGAGACTAAATTGAAGGTTCCGTAATTCAGGTACGAACCCAAGATTTTTTCTTGGGTAGGGCTAAAATGGCAGTGATTTTCAAAGCGGGCGAAGGCCGCCAAATTTTTTTTTGGAACGAAACGTATAGCTAATGGCTATTGTAATCCACCTATAGAACACTAAATGGATGCACAATTAAAAATAAAAGGAAAAAAATTAATACTCCCTCCGTTCCGTTTTAGTTGATGTTTTAGAGTTTTTCACGCAGATTAAGAAATAACAAAGAGAGTAATTTTTTTCCAAATCCACCCATATTAATACCTTCTTAAAAGTTTAAAACACCTAGTTTTTACTAAAGAATTGACAAAGATGGAGTACATATCCTTCATGGAATATATTTAAAAATTGAATTAATTACCCTATTTGATGATTACATTGAGAATTAATTTTATGCTGTGATTCCAAAGCAGGGGTAAATTAGTGAGAATTTGGGGAAAATACTTAAACTCTCGTCTATTTTGGAACACAAGAAAAACCCTAAAACATCAACTAAATTGGAACGGAGGGAGTAGCAAAATGCGATAACGGAATTTTTTTAATAATTTATAAACGTAAAATGGGAGATATTACGTTGAAGCGTAGAATTTCTTTTTGTTTCTAATAAGATTTAGCTCTTAATTATATCGGAAAATGGGTCATTTGTCCAAATATTTTTAAAACATGGTACAAATGGACGAGTAAAAATTAATATGGGTGAAATGCACACCAAAAAAATAGCAAGGATGAAACTGGATTCATCCTGACTTAAACTTAAAAAATAGCAAGGATGAAACTGGATGCATCCTGATATAAATTTAAAATAAAAAAAATATTTGAAAATGGGTAGGATGAAATTGTTTACATCCTGGCTATTTTTACATTTTTGTCCATTTAAACAGTATCAAAATCTAAATGTCCTTTTCACCCCAGGAATTGTTGATTTTGGTCTTTTTAACCAATTTTGTGTAATTATATCCTAGGTGGGCTGAAAATTAAATATGTAAAACTATAGGGGGATAAAAATAATTTTAGGGTGGGCTGAAGATTAAATATATACTACTGCAGGGGCTAAAAATAATTAAAAAAAATATTCCCTATAGCCCGGGTTAGCCCCTTTCTAGGCCCGTCCCTGCCCTAATTCCATTCTTGCGCAAATTCTCGTACTTGCACTAAATGGTAATAGTGATTGTTGTTGGGCCTGGTCACAACTTATGGTCTAATAGTCCAGGTGTATCCCCTTAACCATTTAAGGGAATTGAATAGCATGTGCCTATGTTAGGTTATAAGAGCATCTCCAACGGGAGTTTCTCAAATTCCAATATTATAGGCCACATAGGATTTTTAAACTTTTTATAAAAAAACTTTTCCAATGGAGATGTGAAGGAGAGTGTGAGGATGACGTGGTGAGTTAGTTATTACCACATCCTCTAGTTTCAGAAGTTCTTCTGGAGGATGTGATAAATCCTAGTCACATGTTTTAACCAATCAAAATAAAGTTAAACCAACAGAAAATAAAAAGTAAAAGTAAAGGAAATATTTCAACCAATTAGAATAAATCTAAATGGATTACAAAACATTACCATTGGAGATGATTATTCTAAAATTCCTAAATTGTAGGGAATTTTTGAGTTTACATTTTAAAATGATGTCTATCTGCACCATCCACTTCGGATACACACCACAATCCATTGGAGAAGCTCTAACATTAGGCATCATGAGAAGTTTGTCTTCAAGGGTGTTATCTTCTCAAGTTGTGAGAAAGAAAGGAGGTAGAGAGAGAGTGGGAGAGAAAGAGAGGTAAAGCCACCATTAGAGTTGATTTTTTGGTGAGATCTAGAAGTTAATCTTTCAAGAAGAAGAAAGGATTCTTAGCTAAGGATCTGTTGGTTAGTGTGGTGAAGATTGATTGATCAATTTCCACATCTCTTCAAAAGGGGGAAAATCTAGGGTTTGTTCAAATCCTAATAATAAGTATCTCTTACTCTTGCTATTGTAAAAATTGATAGTGAATCTCATCTTATTGGTGAATGAATTGTTGATCCATCCTAAGGGGTGAGTGTAATTTAGGCAAATTGTTATCCAAGTGTTATATGCACCTTGAAGTTGTTGTTATCCCCAAATTGGGAGATTTGTGTGTAACCCATTGTTTGATTATAGTGGAAGATTTTCCCGTGGTTTTTTACCCTTCACATTGGAGGGGTTTTTCCACGTAATTGCCGGTGTTGTGTGATTGCTTCATATATCGTCATAATTGTATTATTTCCGCACTGCGTTTCATTGCTTGTGTGGTTTTCGTATTGCACATAGCAGCTCGGATTTTTCAAGTCTCCCCCAATAATTGTTCCATCGTTAATCTTGTTTTTGCAGAAACCTCTATGGCAGACTTCGTCGGTAAGTGTTAAGTATGAATGTTAACCATAAGTTTAGCTAGCTCCCTTGTCAACTCTCTTGCCCATCAATAAAGCGTCCTTACAAACTTTATGAGGAATTGCTAGTGGTGAAGTTGGTTTCACTTTCAACCTCATTGTTTCTTTTACAACAGATTGTAAATATGATAGTAATTTCTTTACGTCTTAAAATTTCAGTATTGGGCGATTCTTGTTGGCTGCGAAATTTCTTTTGAACAACTGGTTCGCATATTAAGAATGCTAGTGCCCATGCGGTGGTTGAAGAAGTACTATCATTGCGTATATGATAACTTCTTCAGGGTACTTTTGCAATTTAAGAAAATGCGAGTAAGTGTTAGCAGGAGGGTTTGACACAAGAAAAGGATGCACCAGAGATATATATTACTCTTCTTTTTTGCTTCTTCAGCAATTCTAACAGGTTTTTTATGAATTGGTAAATACTTTGCATAACAGAAAACCTCAGCAAGTTGAGCCTAACCACCAATATAATAAGAATCTTAAACTCGATCACGCACATCATGCATATCTTGGACATACTTCTCATCATCGAAATCCTGACCATGCATTAGCTTACTGACTAATCTGACTGTTGCTTTCTTGAGATGATCTAGTGGTTTAACGATTCCATTATTAAGAGCTGCTTCTTCTTTCAAGTTTTCAATCAACTTTCTTATATCTCTTATCTCTCTCCCTCTCTTGAAATGCAGATTGGGATTTCGATAAAGCTACGTTCTAAAGACCTTTAGGAAGACTGCCAAAAAATGGACCAGAATCAGAACTTGAAATAGTTCTCCGATTTGCAGTACCATTTTTAGTGACTTCGATCAAATACGGAAACAATAATAACATGCTTCCAGCTACCAGTCCTTATTGTGATTACCATACTGCCGTGAATTTCAGCTAGTCTATGCAAGACAACATGGAGAGCAGTGCCTCCAAGAATGTGCAAGTAATATATTTGGGCCAACATGCCATTTCATTATGGATGTGAACTTAGCTTTTGTAGTTGCAGGAAATCCTACAACCACACCCTTGATAAAATCTATGAAATAATCTAAGAAACCATATTGAAATACTCAAGAACTCTTATTAAAATCTTAGAACAAATACAAATATGTGAGGAAACCATAACTTGGGGAGCAAATAACTTTCTCTCTCCTAAGTTTGTTCTCCCCACTCACTAAAAGGATCCCCTTTACAAGGTCGCTCGACTCCTTATATAGGAGTTTACATAGGGAGGACAGCTAATAAAGCCCATAATTTCGGATCTGACGTGCGTCAATGTCGCGTGGACTTTATTATTGACGCACAACTTCTTTTCTATCGCATGGCTCTTCACACTTTACTCGTGATTAAGGTGACATCATTTGATGCGTCATTCTAGATAAGTTGTAAGCAGTCGTCTTCGCTCAGTCCCGATGATCATTATTTCGCATATCTGATAGGAGTGCGGTATTTTCTACCCACGTTTTGCCTCTTCTCATATCGTTCTTTTGGTAAAGAGAGCGGTATGAGAAATTCTAATTTATTTTGCCGCACCCGCTTATCTTTTCGTATTCTCTTCAGCCGACAGACTTCCATGATTTAAGCTTAACCGTCTACACGTATTGACTTCTTCTCTTTTAACCGGCACGTCTCAAGTTAACCGGTTACTTCTCTTCTCTATTTAATGATTGGAGGGAGGAGAGATAATTTCTTCTTTCCTTTATTTGATTTTCATCTTCTCTGCAAATTTTCATCTTCGTCCCCCCCTTCCAGTTTCTATCTTCATCTTCTTGACGTCTTCCTTCTTGAAGATTGTTCTTCTCCAACTCTATGGATTCCCATTCAAGGTTCGTGTATTCTGTCCATATTGTTACTTTGTTTTTCACTCTTTTAAATCTTTGACTATTGTTGGCAATCTGTTGCTGTTATTCTTATTCCCATACTGGTTTTGTTTCAGCAAGAGTTCTTCCTATGGTAGTATCAAGATTACGGTTTCAAACCCTAAATCTTCCTCAAGTCTCAAAGATGATGAATCTCGCAAGAGGAGGTCTTCGCATAACAAAGGAGTAAGAAATATCTTCTTTTTTTATTAAACAATATTGTTGCATCTATTTCTTATCTACGTTGTTATTCGCAGGATTCTGAATGCGAGATTGATGGTTTGAAAAAGACAAAGGTTAAGAGAGTTCGCAGAGCCCCTTCGCTCAACACTAATCTTGTTACTCCCGATTTCGACTTTAATAAGAGTGACACTGATATTCCTTCTGATACCAATGTTAATGCATCCTCACGAGGCTTGGTTGCCTTAACTCCTTTGAATGTATCTGCTTCTCCGAAAGAAACTTCCGCTCCTAAGGAAACTGCTCTAATTGATCATGTGGTAAAGGAAATCTCCGCTCAAGAGGAATCTGTTTTATTGAACCAGATAGCGTCCTTCTCTTCAAAGAACATGACCGCACCAATTGTGGATAAGATCGTTTCCACTTTTGTGAATATTCCCCTCTCATTAGTAAATGATACACCCGCACCCATTTCTCAAAGCCTTATTCCTCCTGCGATCATTCCTTCTCCTTCTAAAGTCACTTCTTCCCCTGCAAAGGTTGTCTATGCTGATAAGGGTGTTCTCGATGAAGTTGATTCTGCCACTCATACTTTGTCAGATATCATTAATGATGCTCATTCATCCATTAGCGACCCTTCTAAGCTTCGTATATGTGATGCTCTGACCAAGTTGTTGTGTGATTCTCCACAAAATAAACCAACCAGGAGCGAAATCTTTTCTCATCTTGATCCAAGTGTCCACCTTGCCCTTGACCTCCTGGTAAGTACTCTTTCGCTCATTTTATTGGTGTTGACTTGCCACCTCTTTACGTTTACTTTATTTATTCTTTAGGAATCTCGTCGCCGCGTGGTTCTAGCTGAAGGGTTCTCCGAATCTAATAATACTATACTAGAACTCTTCCGTCAGAATACCACATGAGAGAAGGAAGTTAGTAAATTCAAAGGGGAACTCCAGACTGCAATTCTTGAATCCGAAGGTCTTCGCAACAAGAATCAAGATCTCAGAGGTGCTTTTCTCTTTATTTTTATGTCTCATTTAGGAGTAACTTTATTTTTGTGTCCATGTTTTATGAATTTCCTCATGCGTATATTAAGATTTAAACCAGAAGCGCGTTATGGAGAGATTTTGTAATACCCCAAACTTTTTGGCAGGTTTAAGCAAACCCGTTAGGCAAATTTTTGCACTTGTTTGAATTTTTTTTTTTTTATGAAAAATAAAATAGAAATAAATTTTAATGAAATTACAAACTTTTGGTTGGCAACCTAGCGACAAGCTGGGCTCCAACACCTTTTTGAAATTAAATCCAATAATTTTTTTAGTGCCTTTAATATTATGGCAACTTAAAGCCAAAACATGGGTGCCTAAATAGATCTACATGCCAGTATACATGTGGCAGCATAAGGAATGGGTCGAGGACATTTTAGTCTTTTTATTTTCAGGGTGAAATAAAAATAAGAAGAGCGTTCTCATTTATTTTTTTTCTTCTCTTCTCTTTTCACTTTGAAAAAAAACAATGGCATCTCAAAAGAAAAATCAACCACTAACAAATTCGTTTGAAAAATCAAAAAGTTGAACTTGAAGATAGTGATGAATTGTACAATGAACCATTGGTAGCGGTAGGTAGGGGTTACCTTCCTTTGATTTTAGTATGAATCAATTTTATCCTAACGTTATTATTGTTTATATAGCTTGGATCAAATAAAGTTTTGCTTCAAGTATTTTCTTTGTTTTCGAATATTTGGTAGTTAACAAAGAACATCAATTTCGTGTTATAATAAGCATTTGATTTGAGAACATAAACATTAGGGTTCTTCATCCTAAAGTTTGGGATTTGTGTTGAAATATAATTCTTTGGAAATCCATGAAATGGGTCGTTGGAAATCATGGTGAATTCTTGTTGCATGAAATAAATTAATCAACTCCTTTGCATACTAGTTTGATTTGAGGAATTTGGGAATTAGGGTTCATGTTGGGAGATTGGGAATTTTATTGTAATCCATTTCATAAAAGAATTTGTGGATATGTTTTCAAATTATTTTGATTTTTCTGTAGTAGTGGTTTAATCATAGTGATCTATCTCATCACCGTTGCTGTAGTAGTGATTTTGCTGTAATCCATTCTTGCTTGAAAATCTCATAAGCACCGTTGGAGCTATAAAATGAAATCCAACCGTTGGAACTCTGTGATTTTTTGATATGTTACTCTTATATATGTCAGGAGAGCTCGACTAAAATTTCAGGATGCTCAGACATACGGAAGTGGCAGAAACTGCTGAGTTACAGAGCACCCCACTGCAGAATTTGTATAATATGACATAGTTTTTGAGAATTAAATGAGGCAGTTAGACTGCATGAATTCCTTTGATTTTTGGATTTGAGGAACCCTATTTTATGATGATTAACCTGCAAAAGTTTCAAAACAAACGGATCATGGTAAGTACCCCTAAGTAGGGGATTTTCTGCGGTTATGTCTGTCAGAATTCAGTTTCGTTAGAACATATAAGTTCAATCATATCTCAATATTTAGCCGTTACTTTTCTTTAAAAATTTTACACAATGACTTTGATATAGTTATGAATGTGTGGTGAAAAGTTCAGTATGATCCTAGCAGTGCACAATAAGAGTTTCATAAGAACAGTACATAATGTAAACACGTGCTTGCATGGTAAATTTACTGAATTGCGCTGTAAGCATTTGGAGTTTGAATGGTGATGCATGTGCTGATGGTCTAGATGTTTTAAATGGTATTGTATGATTTGAATTTTAACCAAGAGCTCAAATTTCTATCATTTTGCTTATGGCCACCAATTGTTGGGGTAACAACTGTTGGTGTCCTAGTATACTGTGTATGGCTTATGGCCATCAATTTGAGTTGATCAAGGTAAGCTCCTTATACTTAAACGTATAATATTTTAATGTGACTTCTCCATATGGGTTTGGTTGTGACCCATTATGATATATATGTTTTAGAGAAGGGATTGTAACATGCCTGTCAAGGGTGTGACAGAAGGTTGTCTGTTAGTGAAATTTCAATGCGGATTGAATTGCTCATTGCATTATGCCATTGTTCTGTAGAATCTTCCCACACCCTCTAATTGTAAATTAAGATTGAGAATTGTGTTTGTTCATATGCTGGTTCTTGACAACCTTGAGGATGTTATTTTCATAGCTTTTATGGCTCTGTGACTATTTGGTCGTTAACCAACTTTATGCGGGTGGATGAAAAATATGCTATTTTTAGTGCTAGATAAGGATCTATGTTATGAAAACCTTATTATTTTAGTATTCAGTTAGAATCGGTGTACTGGTAAATGACGACACATTTTTTAAACAGAGTGATGCCCGTTTCTGTTGTATTACACCCTAGTCTTGGTTAAGTTTGGTTTTGTGGAAAATCCCAGCATAATCCACTTATAATTTTTCCAAGATATTTCTTTTGGACCTGATGATGGACCTAAATTTGCTTCATAGTCATTAGTATCCTTTGTGAAAGTTCTGTACTGTGAGGGATTATGGATGAGTAAGATTCCTTAAAGGTTAGATTTTTGTTTCTAATGATTGGTGAAAATGTTTTGGTAAAGGATAAAACGAACTAAGGTAGCAGTTATAGTTGATTTGGAAAGAAATCTAGACTATGGTTTACGTTACATTTTCCCCCTTAACTTTCAGATGTTGTACCATATGATTGTATCTTGAACTTGAGTTCATATATTCTTAAGGTTTCAATCTATGTTTCTTGAGTTCATAGGCTTATCCATGTGCTTAATTCCACCATTTGTTAGTTTTTCTAAAGTTAGTTAGTGTCTTAAATATTTTACTTCAATGATAATGTTATTTCTAAGTTATGTACTCAACAAGGATATACCATGAAATGGTTGGTGATGTGATAAGCATGGGATAATTATCGTTGGGAAATTCATACTATCTGTATTATCTAATGGTAGAGATGGTTACTGTGCATAAAACAGTTCATACCATCTAAGTAAGAGATGATTGCTACTCTACAAGTAGTTCATATCATCTAGTGTGAGATAGTTACTACCATCGTGAGTAGTTCATACTATCTAAATTAGATTGACGAACTACGGTTGTGCTTGATCCCTTTGAGCAACGGAGAGGGTACGTAGGCAGCCGCTATGCGGATCAGCACAACTCTATGTGGTTGTTCATATCATCTGAAAGTGTTGGTTGTAGTTCCGACAGTTCATACCATCTGTTCGGAGATGATTGCAACCTTGACATCGGCAACTGGCTGTATAAATTGTTGGAGTTGGCAACTGGCCTTCTTCCATTTTTGGCAACTGGCCATTGTTAGAATCGGCAACTGGCCGCGTATAAATGATTGGGGTTGGCAACTGGCCATTGTTAGGATCGGCAACTGTCCGCGTATAAATGATTGGGGTTGGCAACTGGCCATTGTTAGAATTGGCAACTGGCGCATATAAATGATTGGGGTTGGCAAATGGCCATTGTTAGAATCGGCAACTGGCAGTATAAATTGTTGGAGTTGGCAACTGGCCTTATTGATTGTTAAAATTGGCAACTTGCCATATAAGTCTATTACTTTTGGCAACTGGCCGTCTCTCATTTTGACAATTGGTCGTCACTCATAATTGTAGAATAAATGCTAAGTGTGCTTGCTTGTAATGCAGTTTGGATAATTCGATTTCCTCATAAGAATTTGAAGGTCCGGTGACTTAAGTGGCGTATCGGAGAGTCGGAGTTTGCTAAGCGTACCGAAACTCGGTTCACCGGAAGTCCAGATTTTCTTATCCGTCACAAATTTAGCTTTCAATTTTTCGCTGAAGATGCTCGCGAGGATAATGAGAGGTTGCAGAACCAAATAAATCAATTAATTAATGACCATTCATACTCGCTTGATCAGATTGAAAATCTAACAAATGAGAACATCTGTTTAGCTCGTCAAAATGAGATATTGGGCTCTCAAGTTTCCCATCTATCTAGATTGGTGTACAGTGTTGATTTAAGACATCAAACTTTATCAGATGAGAATCAGGGTCTATTCATGGAGAAGCGATCTTTCTTAAAGAAAGAAGCGATGTTTTCGCGCCATTATCTTATTCTCCAGAATATTTGTGATGATCAAGAGGTATCCCTTCGCACACTAAAGAATTAGCATGATGAGTCATCGAGGAAATTAACCATGGAGAATGAAAAACAAATTTAACTGTGAAGATGAACCAACTTCGAGAACAACACGCACAGCTGAAAGAGTCTCATGATGCCCTTGTGAAAGAAAAGGCATCTCTTTCTCAGGACGAAAAGAAGATTCGATCCCGTCTTAGGGGTTTAGTTGGTGATGATTTTGATAAGGCTATGGAAAGCATGAAGAACAGTGGTTTTGCTTTATCTCAATATCTCTTTTCTCAAAGGGAAGGTAGTCACATTGAGCTGACTGCCTCAATTTATTTGTATTTTGTTTACTCACATCTTACTACTGCGAAAGTGTCGCTTTGGTTATAATTTAATATATTTTTTTGCAGAATCTGAGAGATCGCATCTGTCTACCATCTCCAGGTTAAGACTCGATCTGGCTAAGGTCCATAGAGAACGCACGAAACTATCAGTAGCACTTACCTCTTCCCGAGACAGAGCTAATAGAAGATGTTTGTATCCGGAAAACTTTATGGAGGTTCGCATAAGGAACGCTGAGAAGGGTGTTGCTCGTAAAGCTCATATTAAGACCCAACCTCTCGTAAACAAAGTTTGTCTCGATAACTCGCTTCCTTTGGTAGGTGTGGCACCTCTTGATGTAAGCGAAGATGAGAAACTTCCTGAGCCCGACAACGATTATGAATATGTGAGTGATGATGAAGACGATGATGAACCTTCGCTTCCAGAGAATCAGCCTGAAAAGGACGGGACTGGTGATGAAAAGGACGGGACTGTGGGTGACTTCTCCAAAGATCTACGCTCCGATGTTAATCCTACTATTGGTGTTGGTGCTGAAACATCTCCACTAGATCAAACATTTCTCCCAATGACGCTTAGCTTTTTTCTTTCTTCTCTTTCTTGTGCGTCTGGATGTATTTTTACTTTGAATATTGACTTTTGACTATGTAGAAGTATCTTTTCTATCTCCGCTACTTTTGTGTAAGGTTGTCTTGAATAAGGAAAATAATACCTCCTTTGTGTTATTCCCATACTTGCCTTTTATTATTCTTCTTTGTGAAAGATATCTTTTTGCTTTTTTATTGTGCGATCATGTCCACGCGTCGACTCATTGGCTCTTTTAGTATTTCTTGCAAAACAATATTAGTTTCAATTTCATCTTTCTCATGAGGTCTTATTGAGCATCCCTAAGTAAAGGTCTTATTTTGCCTAAAATATGATTTTGCTTCTGTGAGGCGAAATCACAGGCGGTCTTTACACTTTCATGCAATGACCCGTTGATCTCGCCTTATCATCTTCTCGTATTATTGCATGTGCAGGTTTTATTGACGCGCAAATACGACAAGTCTTAATAACCCGTGAGTAAAAAGCCTCATGATATTTGCGTCTTTTGACACAATTCAGCTCCTTAATGGAGGGTGTCGTCCTTATATTCCCCTTGACTACCCCTTCAAGGAAGCTTACCCCTACCGGGTTAGGGTGGGCTCTTCCCATCCAGTGATGCAACAATCAGTTGTTTTTGCGGCCTCTTATCCATCCACCGATATGGCTTGTGGTTACGAGACCGCACCCTAAGTGGGGTTTCTTTGGACCGAGTGCATCATAGTCAAGACTTGCCAAGAGCGGCCAGGCACGCTCCAGACGCCCCATGCACTCTTGGCTCAACCGTGTACCTCGGCGCCCTGATCAAGTTTCTGCACTTCTTAAGAGAGACCTTGTCGCCTTAATCTTTCGATTTAGGCGCCTCTCCTGGATGAGATTTCGTTTCACCCCAAATCTCCTTGACTCAGGTTTCAGGGTCGGTGTAGCTTTCCCCCAAGTCATGCTTACTAGGTTTTCCCCAATTATGATGTACGTTAGATCTTATCATTGCCTCTTGATGTATGCGAACTAGGGTGCACGCCATGCTTGGATGCCTAGCCTCCCTAGTTAGAGTCTTTACTTATGTTGCCTTCTATTGAGGTCTTATTGTAAGGTCTTATTTTTGTCTTTTTGTTGAGATATTCAGTATGTATAAAAGAGCAAAGTCTTTAATTTTATTCATATGCTTGAATAGTACATCTTTGTTGAGTGTGGAAAATTTTGCCTCTTCAGCTGCGTGTGCTTCATTTGAGTTGCTTGTAATTGCTTTCTTTATGTGTGCGGTGACTATCGCATGACTTATGGATAGTATTTCTTCAAATATAATCTGTTCCACGGATGTTCAAGTTTGCGACCTGTGTTCCTTCCCTCAGGGTCTATCAACTCATAGGATCCATTTCCAACTATCCTCTTTATTATGTATGGTCCATCCTATCTTTTTTCCAGCTTTCCGTCTCCTCCTTTGTGATAAGGCGATATTTCTCTCAACACCAGCTCTCCTGGCTGAAATTCTCTTTCTTTGACGCGCTTGTTATATTCTCGAGCTATCCTTTTGTGGTAATTCTCCATATGTTGTTGTTTATGGGTGAAAATCGTTTCTGCCGATTTCAGTAAATTCGGTGGGTGAGTACTTTATAGATTCAAGAGATCAATCTGTACAAGTCCGGCCTAAACCAAGAAATGGCCGTTCCAGACTTGCTTCGGTCACAAAGTGAAGGAGAAGGGTTGATTTGGGGAGGAAGCAAAGAAAGGTGTTGAGACGAGAATAGTTACGGGGGAGAGTAGTGTCTCGACTTGTATCGAGAAAGTGAAAGCTTGGGAAGCTTGCAAGAGATGAAAGCTTTTTGGAGAGCTTGCAAAGTTGCCTTTTCTGAGAGTGTAGTATTTTTATCCTGGCCGAGACTTGTTGTACGGGTGGAAATAGGTAAGACCTATTTATACAAGTCGAGATTGAAACGTACCCTGGTCTCATGAAGGAAGAGAGTAAAGGGTGAAATAATGAGAGGAGGTGGTAACCGCATGGAGTTAATGGGTGAAAACGTTTTCACCATTATTTCCTCATTTATTTGACCGCTTTATTCCTTTTCACGCTTTCTTAATGTGAGCGTAGTGTAATGCTGCAAGCTGTGACCGCCAAACCAAAACCACGGAAAGCATCCCCGGTTTGTGTTGATATCTCGTTGGTTGCACCTTGAGTGCAAGTGGCGCCTGTTAGTGGCGCGTGTGGCATGTGCCAATGGCATGTGCGGAATGCCTTGGTGGTAGGTTGTATGTTGAGTGTAAGTGGCAATGCGAGCTGCTAGTGGCGTGTGTGGCATGTGCGGGAATGCCTTGGTGGTAGGTTGCACGGTTTGCAAGTTAGGCTACCAACGTGTGTGTTTGGAATGTGCCAATGGCATGTGCGGAATGCCTTGGTGGTAGGTTGCACGGTTTGCAAGTTAAGCTACCAGCGTGTGTGTTTGGCATGTGCGGAATGCCTTGGTGGTAGGTTGCACGGTTTGCAAGTTAAGCTACCGACGCGTGTGTGTTTGGCATGTGCCAATTGCATGTGCGAAATGCCTTGGTGGTAGGTTGCACGGTTTGCAAGTTAAGCTACCGGCGTGTGTGTTTGGCATGTGCCAATGGCATGTGCGAATGTCTTGGTGGTAGGTTGCACGGTTTGCAAGTTAAGCTACCGGCGTGTGTGTTTGGCATGTGCCAATGGCATGTGCGGCCATTAGGGCCGTGGCCTTGGTAGGAAAAGCTACCAGCGAGCATGTTGGCATGTGCCAATGGCATGCGTGGCCGTTAGGGCCGTGGCCTTGGTAGGAAAAGCTACCAGCGAGCATGTTGGCATGTGCCAATGGCATGCGTGGCCGTTAGGGCCGTGGCTTTGGTAAGAAAAGCTACCCGGCGAGCATGTTGGCATGTGCCAATGGCATGCGTGGCCGACTTGGCATAGGTTGTATGGTTCGTAAGCCTTGGGCGCTATATCTGGCATGCGCCAATGGCATAGCGGCTTGGGAATATGGCTTGTGGTACGCGTTGGCATGTGCCAATGGCACGTACGGCCATGGTGACCTAGTTGCACGTTTTGCAAGCCTAGGGTGCTATATTTGGCATGCGCCAATGGCATAGCGGCTTGGAAATATGGCTTGTGGTACAGCGTTGGCATGTGCCAATGGCACGTCGACCATGTTGACCTAGTTGCACGTTTTGTAAGCCTAGGCGCTATATTTGGCATGCGCCAATGGCATAGCGGCTTGGAAATATGGCTTGTGGTACGCGTTGGCATGTGCCAATGGCACGTCACGGCCATGTTGACCTAGTTGCACGTTTTGCAAGCCTAGGGCGCTATATTTGGCATGCGCCAATGGCATAGCGGCTTGGAAATATGGCTTGTGGTACGCGTTGGCATGTGCCAATGGCACGTACGACCATGTTTACCTAGTTGCACGTTTTGCAAGCCTAGGGCGCTATATTTGGCATGCGCCAATGGCATAGCGGCTTGGAAATATGGCTTGTGGTACGCGTTGGCATGTGCCAATGGCACGTACGGCCATGTTGACCTAGTTGCACGTTTTGCAAGCCTAGGGCGCTATATTTGGCATGCGCCAATGGCATAGCGGCTTGGAAATATGGCTTGTAGTGCAGCGTTGGAACGTGCCAATGGCGCGTCACGGCCATGTTGACCTAGTTGCACGTTTTGCAAGCCTAGGGCGCTATATTTGGCATGCGCCAATGGCATAGCGGCTTGGAAATATGGCTTGTGGTACGCGTTGGCATGTGCCAATGGCACGTACGGTCATGTTGACCTAGTTGCACGTTTTGCAAGCCTAGGGCGCTATATTTGGCATGCGCCAATGGCATAGCGACTTGGAAATATGGCTTGTGGTACGCGTTGGCATGTGCCAATGGCACGTATGGCCATGTTGACCTAGTTGCACGTTTTGCAAGCCTAGGGCGCTATATTTGGCATGCGCCAATGGCATAGCCGCTTGGAAATATGGCTTGTGGTACGCGTTGGCATGTGCCAATGGCACGTACGGCCATGTTGACCTAGTTGCACGTTTTGCAAGCCTAGGGCGCTATATTTGGCATGCGCCAATGGCATAGCGTCTTGGAAAGTTGGCTTGTGGTACGCGTTGGCATGTGCCAATGGCGCGTACGGCCATGTTGACCTAGTTGCACGTTTTGCAAGCCTAGGGCGCTATATTTGGCATGCGCCAATGGCATAGCGGCTTGGAAATATGGCTTGTGGTACGCGTTGGCATGTGCCAATGGCACGTACGGCCATGTTGACCTAGTTGCACGTTTTGCAAGCCTAAGGGCGCTATCTTTGGCATGTGCCAATGGCATAGCGGCTTAGTTTGGCATGGTTGCCAATGAGTGTGATATGTAGTTTGGTTTTGGCGTTCTTTGCCATGGTGCGCGATGTGCGGCTTGGTTTTAGCGTTGTTGCGGTGGCGAGCGGGGTGCGGCTTGGTTTGGCATTGTTGCCATGGCGCGCAGTGTGCGGCTTGGTTTGGCATTGTTGCCATGGTGCGCAGTGTGCGGCTTGGTTTGGCATGGTTGCCGTGGTGCGCAGTGTGCGGCTTGGTTTGGCATGGTTGCCGTGGTGCGCAGTGTGCGGCTTGGTTTGGCATTGTTGCCATGGTGCGCAGTGTGCGGCTTGGTTTGGCATTGTTGCCATGGTGCGCAGTGTGCGACTTGGTTTGGCATTGTTGCCATGGTGCTGTGATGTGCGGCTTAGTTTTGGAATTAGGGTTACGTGTCGAAAACCCTAATCCGGTATTTTGAAAAAATACCCCTATTAATTATTTACACACGAGTTAAATGCTCTTAGTTAATGTGTTGCGGGTAACACTAGGTCATGGGGTTTTACGATTTTACCCCTTGTTTAAAAACCACCATCAACAGTTGCATAACAATTTCTCTAATTTCTTCTAGATCATCAAGTTTTGTTAAGATCAAATCTGTATTCAAATTCTTTTCCTATGCTTCTTTTCTGGTTGTAGGAATGATGACCTCAGTTGGTAGCACTGCCTCAACTCCTTATGTTAGGCAAAAGGGGGACATTCCTATAGCCTCTCTCCGAGTTGTTCAGTATGCCCATACTGCATTATGCATTTGTTCGCACCATCCTTTGTTGTATCCTTCCAACTTCTTCTTCAATATGCCTGCAATCGTTTTGTTAGTTGCCTCAACCTGTCCATTGCTCTGTGGGTATAAAGGAGTGGATTTCCCGCTTTGAATTTTGAACGCATTAAGCAGCATTTCTATATTTTCGCCCTCAAACTGTTTTCTATTATTAGAGACTAATTGTACAGGAATTCCAAATCTATAGATGATATTTTCGAATATGAATGTGAACACATCTCAATCTCGAATATGCTGCACTACTTTTACTTCTTCCCATTTTGTGAAGTAGTTGCTACTATCAAGTATCTTCTTTGCCCAGTTCCTGGTATAAATGGACCTACAATGTCAAGCCCCCATTTTGCAAATGGCCATACAATTGTTGATGAGTTTAGTGGCGCTCCAGGTGCGTGTATCTTTTTTCCGTGTCATTGGAATTCTTCGCATCGCCTGGATATCTCTTTCGCGTCCTCATGCATGTTGGGCCAGTAATATCCTTGTATCTTCGCTCTATAAGCTAGAGACCTTCCTACACTATGGTTCCCTGCATCTCCATAATGCATTGCCTTTAAGATTTCCATCCTTCTTTCCGCGTTAAGCATCTAAGTGATAGTCCAAGGAAGGATTTTCGATAAAGCACGCCTTCTCTTAACTCATAATTTGTCGCTCGGCTTTTTAACTTGTGCGCCTCCAATCTGTTTCTTGGTACTTCTCTCTTTTTTAGATATAAGTAAAGTTCCTTTCTCCAATATACACCCTCTTCCCCTGTATCTTCCACCATCATTACATTTGCGTCTTCTTCTTGCTTCTTGATTGAAGGAAAGTTGAGCGTCTCTATTTTGATATACCTTGCGGTAGGATCTATTAACATGGATGCGATGAATGCCAATGCATCTGCGAATCTATTATCAGTACTGCATATATGTCTCCATTCTACATTTGTAATTTTTGCTGATAGTTCTTCGACAAGATGTTTGTACTTTTGTAGGGAAGGTTCATTTGTGCTGTAGATTCCTAGTATTTGGTGTATTACTAGTTGTGAATCACTTTTTATCTTGATGTCTTGCAACTTCATTTCCACTGCAAGTATTAATGCGTGCACTACGCCCTCATACTCTGTCTCATTATTAGTGGATGCGAATTCTAATCTAAATGTATATACTCTGGCCCCCTGCGGTGATATGATCACAATCCCTATACCATTACCTTCTCCATTTACTGATCCGTCAAAAAATATTTCCCACCTCTTTGAATTATGTTCTGTTAATAGGTCTCTGGGATTTCCTTGCTCTTCATCGATTTCCATCATTTCTTCTACTCCTTCAGCTTCTTCTAATGGAAATTCTGCTAAGAAAAACTTGAGACTTTGGCGAAGACAATGTTTCGTATTTGATTCCAAAGTGTCCCACTTGTGCGTTCCATATTTCTATTCTTATTGATCTTTTTGAGTTCTTCATTACATATTCAATTGGTACTTTGGTGAGCACTTTAATTGGGTGAGCTTGAAAGTAAATGCGAAGCTTTTGTGTTGCATATACCGATGCGAGGATAAGCTTTTCTATATTTGAATAATTCTTTTCTGCGGAATTATAAGTTTTGCTGATGTAATAAATTGGTTTTTTCAATTCCTTCATCTAAGCGAAGTAATACAACACTTAATGCAGGCGGTGTTGATGCTAGATATATTAATAACTCTTCTCCCGATTATGCTTTCTGCAAGATAGATATATTCATCAGGTAATCTTTGATACTTTGGAGCGCCTTCTCATATTCATCCGTCCACTCGAACTTGGTTCCTTTCTTTAGGATTTTGAAGAAGTGCTTGCAATTATCTGATGAGCGCGAAATGAATCGCCCTAATGAAGCTAATATACCGTTCAACTTTTGTACGTCTTTTACTGTTGCTGGTGATGGCATATCAAGAACTGTCTGTACTTTTTCTGGATCTACTTGTATTCCTTCCTTTGATACGATATAACCTAGGAATTTCCCTGATGCTACTCCAAAGATACATTTTGCTGGGTTTATCTTCATTTTGAATTGCGGCATCTGTTCGAATATTTCTTTCAAGTTATCAACATGATCACCCGCCTTCTTGCTTTTTACTAACATGGCATCCACGTACACCTCCAGTGTTGTATGTATCCATTTTGCGAATATCTTCTCTACCATCCTTTGATATGTTGCACCTGCATTTCTTAAAGCAAAAGTCCTTCTTGTATAACAATATAATCCCCTAGGTGTGAAGAATGTCGTATGCTCTTGATCATCCTCTGCCAAGGGAATCTAATTATAACCTAAATATCCATCCATTGATGATAGCCTCTCATACCTTGCTGCAGCTTCCACCGTTTGGGGTATATCTGGTAGTGGGAAGCTGTCTTAGGGCATGCTTTATTTAAATCTCTAAAGTTGATACAGATCCGTATCCCTTTATTCTTCTTTGGAACTACCACCATGTTTTCTATCCACCCTGGGTACTTTGCTGGTCTAATTATTTCTGCGTCTAACATCTTTTGCGATTCTGCTTCTATTTGAGGATGGTATGGCGTTGCTATTTTCCTTATCCTTTGCTTCAATGGCCTTGCATTCTTGTTGATACTTAACTTGTGACACGCAATAAAAGGATCTATACCCGACATTTCCTCCATACTCCATGCGAAGACATCCGCATATTCTCTTAATAGGTTAACTGTCTTTTCTTCTTCCTCTTTATCCATCGTAGTCCCAATTTTCAGTATCTTTGTCTCTTCTGTTGTTCCAATATTTATGTCCTTTGTCGGCTCTGCTGCGATGAAATTCGCCTTTGGTTCTCCTACTGGTGAAGGTTCTTTAATTATGTGAGTTGGTTTTCCCTCCTTTTATGGAATCTTGCTTGGTATTTCTTTGCCTTCTTGCACTTTTATCATGTAAATTTTTAACTCCTCCTCCTTTCTCAACTCTTTTGCCTTCCTCTAGCGATCATTTCGCTTCTTTGCGCGTCCTTCGTAATTCCTCACATCTATGATGTTGCAAAGCTTCGCACTTCCTGTATCTCCCCTGATTTCTCCTATTCCACTTGGTATTGGGAATCTCAAGCACTGATGAAGAGTTGATGCTACACCTTTTATTGCATGTACCCATGGTCGTCCTAATAACATATTGTACGGTGAATCTACATCGACCACGCATAATGTTACTTTCGTTTCTATTTCTCCCAATAATATTCGCATGGTTATCTCACTTTTTGGTTTTGTTGTTGCTTTGTTAAAACCATGAATGTTATATGTAGAGCACGTCATATCCGCGTCTGTGTACCCCATTCCTTTGAATGCGTGATAGAATAAAATATCTACCGAACTGCCCGTATCTATCAAGGTTCTATCTATCTCCCACTCTTTTGATTCTTTCGCTACCTCACTTCTTTCTTTTCGCTGTGCAGTTATTGTAATCACCAAGGGATCTGTTCGTCTTAAGTTTTCTTCAAGGATCTCACCGCTGCAAATGTTATCTTCCTCTTTTCCCATTCCTTTAAGGGAGATACTTAATCTACCGTCATGATCTTCCTTCCTTCATAATCACGCTTGTGTATTCTTCCTGTTATTCGTGTTTTGAAATCTGCATCAGAGATATTTGTTTTAGTTATTAAATTACATTGTATTCTTCTGCCTCCTTCTTTCGTTCTAATCATCCTTATTTCTTCCACCTTGATGATAACATCTTCTTGGTTCTTCCCATTGCTCCTTGATTGGATCTGGTGTTGGATTTGCCTATAGATTTTGTTTCTTTCATCCATTTATATGAACTTGACAATTTATATTCTCCTTCTTCTTGTTATTTGTCTTACAACAATATCTTCTTTTGATGAACTAAAGAATCAAAACTTTTTATGAATGGAAATCACTCTTTTAGGAATGAAATTTTATTGAAACTCATAAAGATTGATAATTCACCAACAGGATACATCATTCTGAGCTGTTGTCTAGCGCCAAAATGTAGTTGCAGGAAATCCTACAACCACACCCTTGGTAAAATCTATGAAATAATCTAAGAAACCATATTCAAATACTCAAGAACTCTTATTAAAATCTTATAACAAATACAAATATGAGAGGAAACCCTAACTTGGGGAGCAAATAACTTTCTCTCTCCTAAGTTTCTTCTTTTCACTCACTAAAAGGATCCCCCTTACAAGGTCGCTCGACTCCTTATATAGGAGTTTACATAGTGGAGGACAACTAATAAAACCCATAATTTCGGATCTGACCTGCGTCAATGTCGCGTGGACTTTATTATTGACGCACGACTTCTTTTCTATCGCATGGCTCTTCACACTTTACTCGTGATTAAGGTGACTGTTGATGGTGGATTTTAGTTCAGGGCTAAAATTGTGAAACCAAAGTTATGCGCTGACATCCTGCAAAGGATAGCCACTGATAAAGTGATGAATACTTCTTCACTTTACTAATTCACCTATAATGGAGCATGTGGCAACAATCCCAATATTCTCGTGAATTAAATGCACAAAATTCATCCGAGGTTGGAGCATCTAGCAACAATACCATATACCACTGTGAATTTGACATTATTAATTAATGCATGACCCAGTCTTGTATTTCCTGTACTCATTCCAGGTGCGGCATGACGGCGAGTGTTGTTCTCGGCGGAGCAACACGAATCTCAAGCATTAATAATGAAGCATGTATGAAATACCAGTACATGCTACAACTCTCGGTGTGTTATACTAGCCCGATTGAGCATACATATCTCGGAGTGTTATACTAGCCCGATTGAGCATATTTGAATCTGGATTGTCCATATCAGTCTCAGAAACGATCACGACCATCCAACTTCACTAGCATGATTGGATGGCTTAGATTGAATCCATGACCCCAAGCAGGTAATGGAATATTCACTGCCGACCCAACGCGAGCCCTGCATGGTCGGCCTCCCAAAAAGGGTGGCATAGCTTGCCAAACCGTCCAAGCCAAAGCAGTATGGACGAAAAACCATAAATTAGAGTTTGCAGCACATGTGTCGCAAAACAGTCTCAACCATCCATCTTCGCAGGCATAGATGGAGGGTGTAGATGTAGATTCAAAGGGCCTAGAGCATGTCAACACAAACACCGTAGGCCCGCCTATATACATGACCGATCGATCAGTACCAACTATAATTGGTCGTTCCAGTTCGTGCGCGCAAACAAGGCATGACGCACGGCCGGTGAAACCCTAATTAGGGTTTGAACATCACGAGCGTCCATTTTCTCCTGCACGAATGAAGGGTCCAGGATTAGACTAGGCAGGTCCGGTGTGTATCAACATGACCACCGTGGGCCCAAACTAGGCGTGGTCACACCTCCCAATTGCAAACTAATCTCGACCACTCAACTTTTCCGGACAAATTGAGTGGCTTAGATCACGTTTTTATGGGATATTAAGGTATGGAAGTGTACACCACCAAGCTTGGTCGTCTTGAAACGCGAGCCCAAAGTTGGCATGACGCGCGGCTTTTGCGGCACCAGATTTCTGTTGCAAATTGATCTCGACCACTCAACTTCGCCGGACAAATTGAGTGTCCCAGATCACACTTACATGAGGCAATGAGGTATGGGCGCCTACACCGTCATGCCGTCTACACACATGCACGATCGGCCCTGCCAAAATCGTATCCCAAGCTTGGATTCGACCAAGCTGAAGAGTGATGCTTGCGCACCTCTTAAAAACCCTAATTCCACTAACGGTCGCAGATGAGTGTGTCAAAGATCATCTCGTCCGTCCAACTTCACCGGCTTGGTTATATAGCCCAGTCGGGGAGTTAATTGGTCAGTGAGGCGTCATGGTGATCACCACCCGTCACTCTACCACACTGTGTGGTCGGCCAAAGGAGGGCTTGCTTGCGCAACCTCGAAACCATCACATGAAGTAGGCTGGACATGAGGCTATTTTGAGACTCTCAAACAGCGATGCTTCATACATGCTGAATATACTCGATGCGATACACCGCATAGAATACACACGATACTTCACAAGTATTGACTTCCTAAATAACTTAGTTATTTAATCTAGCATTACATGCTACTTTACGTAGGTCCCACGATCCACACACTCGAGACATCAATCATGTCACAAACTTGGGGATACATGCGGGGTATTGGTGCAGCGATTTCTGACATGCGGCACAACGCGCCATCACAAAAACGTTTCAGGAAGTCATGGACGGTTAGTGATGATGGTAGAAGTGGGTATGACTGGTCGTGTGACACCAACTACACTACTTCATCACTCCACTTTCTCCACTTCCCACGTAATACGAGGGTTAGGCCTAAAGACTTGTATAAATAGGTTCTCATCCCTATTTTCCAAACGAGAACAAGGCAAGTCAAGACAACAGAGGAAAGTGTTGATACAATCGTATTCAAACATCGAAACTGATAGCTTACATCCTGCAAGCTAGTTCAGCTTTCTGATACAAGTCACACATAGCCAACACCTTTACAATCTCAACACCTTCTTTGCGTCCCTCCCTAAGATCAACCCCATCTCCTTGACTTTGTAGTAGAAATAAGTCCGGGAACGGCCATTTCTTGGTTTAGGCGGGATTTGCAGATTGATATCTCGAATCTACAAGCACTCCCGGTGCATTGCATTTGTTTAAGGTTTAGACTCATTTCTCATCCACACACCCCAAATTACCAAAACCGACGAAATAATTTTCACCCATAAACAATTGGCGACCACGGTGGGAGGTTAATCTCTCGGTTGTAAAGTCAATTTCTTGATACCATTCAATCAATTTCGAGATGATTGGTCTTAGGACCGCCTCGACAGTTTCAAATCCTGATGGTTCCTCCAACGGAGATACCCCTCCTCTTGACGGCGTATCTGACGGCATGATCAGGAGATTTACAATATTAAGCGAACTAGCACGGGTACAGGAGATTCACACGAAGAACATGGAGCTAATCAAAGAAGCGGTAAACGGCATACTTGATCTCCTCATCAAGATGACATCAGAGATGAGCGTTCCGGAGACCTCTACACCGGGGGCTAGTTCCCCTTAGATCAACAACTTTACTACGAACCAGAGACCAATGGATAAGGAAGCGTCATCTCTTGTGGAAAGCTTGTGTGAACTCTTGCACCTCTCGAAGAATCAACGGGCAGAGAAGTTTGCTGCAATTAATAAAATAGCTCTGGATGTACACCTGACTCCTTCACGTCCGAAGTCCCTAAGCGCATCGGAAATATCGTAAATAATGTTACATTTACGAGAAGACGACATGATGGCGAGAGGAAGGTCTGGCAAGGCCCTATATGTTACATCAAACATTAAGGGTTTAGAGTTCAGGAGGGCCCTCATCGACACAGGAGCATCTTCGAATGTGATTACTCTCAAGACTCTCAGGACATCCAAGGTTAGCCCATGAAAGATTGTACGACAGCCCAACACAATGAAGGACTTGAAGGAAACCAAACCAACACGTACGGGTATGTCAATCTGGATTTGTCTGTAGGGCCCGTCCAATCAAAGGTGAAATTCGAAGTCATATAGAAGGAGCCAGACTACCACATTATACTGGGGAGACCATGGCTTCATGACAATAGGATTGTCCCCTCGACATATCACCAATGCTTGAAGACTATGCTGAATAAAGAAGTTGTTCGTATTCCTGCATCGTTTTCTCCTTATGCACTAATATGTGGAGTGGAATTGTTTGAACCAAGAAAGGCTCCACACGAGGAATTAGACAAAGTTCGTTGCATCCCACTCCCCACATGGGCATCAATCCAGGAAGAGGACCGACTTGCATCATCGAAGGATAGGCCCCATAATGCATCCTTGCTGACAAGGCGTCTCAATTCTTCTCGCCGCCTAACAGAATGCTACAATAACGACGAGCCACAAGAAGAAGTACTAGACGCTCCACAACAGCTGCAAGATGGTACCAACTCCATAATTGATGAGCTCGACGATGAGGAATCTCCTAGGCCTATCTCCATAAGCTTGACCTTGTGTAAGCATTCATACAATATCCGATCCAAACCGGTCAAACAATCTCCGAGGCAATTCAGGCGCGAGATCAGGTGTTGCATGGATTCCAGAGACTTGAACGAATGCTTCCCCAAGGACGATTTTCCTCTGCCTAACATCGACATGTTAGTAGACGCCACCAGCGGAAACGACATGTTCTCCTTCATGGATAGTTACAGCGGCTATAATCAGATAAGGATGTATGAGCATGTCGCAAGTAAGACAGCCTTTCGAACTCCTCTTGGAAATTTTTACTATACTATTATGCCTTTTGGTTTAAAAAATGCCGGTGCAACGTATCAACGCGCTATGACGGCAATCTTCCACGACATGATGCATAAGCAAGTCGAAGACTACGTGGATGATATAGTAGTCAAATCCAAGACTCAAGCTATCCTTACAATGTCATTTGCCGTGAATCTGTGAAGGAGCTCCAAAACTTCATGGGCAAGGTGAACTTTTGCTTCATTCACCCTTTGAAGAAAGGATCAAGTTTGGCTTGGATCACACTACAACATGAAGCGTTTCGGAGGATTCAACAAATATTGTCATCTCTGAATCATCACAAAGGGTTAGCCTATTATGTCAGCCCAGAAAAGAGCGAGCATGGGACATCTTCAGATCCACTGAATCCGAAACCTCAAGGGATCAGCCTCAAGAAGATAACGATGTCCGCGTTTCATGTCGAGAAAGAATCCGGGCGAATCACTCTATCAGAGGATGGTGCATGTCTACCGTGTTATGTTGGAGAATCTGCACTTTTGGTCATCCTATGGACTTCGTGAAGCTGTTGAACGCTCATCTACGACAACATCTACCCTGCTGAAAAGAACCAGGCCTTCCAGTAATGAAGAGCCTCATCATGTTCGTGGAAGCATACATCCCACCAACATGCAATACAACCTTCAGCCTTGTATAAGCAGTTTCGCTGAAGTAGCAAGAGGAAAGCCACCGAGATACAACATCCTTCGCGTCCAAAATCGCCAACTCCAACTCCAGCACGACTGCCGTAATGGTGAAAAAACGTCCAAGATATTCCATATATGGATCGATGGTAATTACATCAATGAGAGACGCTTTCAGAATTTGTCTCCCGTAGAAGATTTAGTTGCGTTGCCAAAGGAGTATGACTGGGACTGCTTAGCATTGCCCATCTCAAAGATAGCCTCATGAACCTAGCGTGACAACATCTATCAAGTCCAAATCTCTGGATACTCGTGGGCAGGGGATTGTCTCCCTCTTCTCTATTTCATGAAGAAACGTCAAGAAAGCCATCGGTTCCAGTTTATCCATCTAACAATGAGACGAGCTCTACCAATATAAGAAGACTGCCAAGTTCTTGCCCGTAGATATCACGCCTCTCCCTGCCAGTCTCTTCTGATCACAGCTCCTGTTGTTGCTCGTTGATTAATACCATCCATAGCTTCACCATATCAACGACCATTACGTACAAAAGACCCATCGGGCATACAAGATAGAGCCACGTAGACCACACTTGGGGATTGAGGCTCAACATGAAATTCCTTTATCGTCAGTCAAGAACTTCTTCAACGTTCCACCCACTAGAAGCTGCTTTAAACACTCTCCGGGACCTGCTTTCTCCAGAAGATGCTTCAATGCTCTCAGCGGGACCCACACCACGTTCGAACATATAAGGTTCACGTTTGGGAAAAGCAAGCACGCCTAGATCCCACATTCGAGCAAAGGGAAGACCGATGTTGGTTAGCAAGACCGGTGTTCGTCAAGGCAAGACCGGTGTTAGTCGAAGTAGCAAGGATGACACTCGAGCAAGCACATAAATTGTACGGGCAAAGAAAGCATGGCCGGTGTTGATTAAGTTACAAGGCCGGTACTGCTCAATTCACAAGGCCGGTGTTGATCAAGTCACAAGGCCGGTGTTGATCAAGTCACAAGACCGGTGTTGATCAAGTCATAAGGCCGGTACTGCTCAGGTCACGAGGCTGGTATTAGGCCAGCAAACGAGGCCGGTGTTAGTCAAGTCCGCAAAGCCGGTATTGGTCGAGATCGCAAGGCTAATAACCCATCACGCAAGCAAGACTGATATCACGTCACGCAAGTAGGAGGGTATTGGGTCACGTCAGGCCGGTATTGGTCAAGGCCGATCAACGTCACAAGGATGGTATTGTGCCACGTCAGCGAACAAGGCTGGTATTGGGCCACGTTAGCGAACAAGACCGGTGTCGGTTGAAGCAGCGATGTCCGTCAGGGTTCGTCAAATCAGCAAGGTCGGTATTGGTCAAGGGACAAGTCTGGTGTTGGCGTGAGGCAACATGTTTGGTGTTTGGTCGAAGCAGGCACAACCGTCCCCAAAAAATGCAGGCACGCGGCAGGTCCCACTTGATCAGGCATATCCATCCCCAAATTGGTCGAAGCAGGCACAACCGGCCCCAAGCAAAGCAAGCATGCGGCAGGTCCCACTTGATCAGGCACATCCAGCCCCAAATTGGTCGGCGAGGCACAAGGCCCAAGAAAAAGCGGCACGCGGCATGTCCCACTTGATCAGGCACATCCAGACCCAAATTGGTCGGCACAGCACAACCATCCCCAAGCAAAGAAGGCACGCGGTGGGTCCCATGTTCGAGCAAGGCAGGTATACAATCCCATGTTCGAGCAAGACAGGCATAACAAGCCCACGTTCGATCAAGCATGCGCATGATGAGTCCCACGATCGAGCGAAGCAGGCGCAACAGTCCGTTGAGCAGGCACATCAGCCCCACGCTCGAGCGGAACAATCACGAAGAAGGCTCTCGACCTAAGCAGGCATAGCAAGGTCGATCGAAGCAGGCAAGACCGACATCATGCTAGGGGAACCTCGCCTGAACGCCTCTTGAACGTGACATGCTCTAAGGACAAGACGACTCATCTCGCCTGGTAACATCTAACTTTGTCTCTTAAGTTTTATCTGTATATGTCACCATCTAATGCCCACCCCACAATAGTGTAACCATTATGTGCTAGGAAAGGGACTTAATGTTGATGGTGGATTTTAGTTCAGGGCTAAAATTGTGAAACCAAAGTTATGCGCTGACATCCTGCAAAGGATAGCCACTGATAAAGTGATGAATACTTCTTCACTTTACTAATTCACCTAGAATGGAGCATGTGGCAACAATCCCGATTGTGAATTAAATGCACAAAATTCATCCAGGTTGGAGCATGTGGTAACAATCCCATGTACCCTGTGGAATTTCTGACATTATTAATTAATGCATGACCGACCTTGTATTTCTGTACTCATCACCAGGTGCTAAGCATGACGACCGAGTGTTGTTCTCGCAGAGCAACACGAACCTCCAAGCTTTAATAATGAAGCATGTACGAAATACCCGTACATGCTACAACTCTCGGTGTGTTATACTAGCCCGATTGAGCATATTTGAATCTGGACTGTCCATATCAGTCTCAGAAACGATCACGACCGTCCAACTTCACCAGCATGATTGGATGGCTTAGATTGAATCCATGACCCCAAGCAGGTAATGGAATATTCACTACCGACCCAACGCGGGTCCTGCATGGTCGGCCTCCCCAAAAGGGTGGCATAGCTTGCCAAACCGTCCAAGCCAAAGCAGTATGGACGAAAAACCCTAAATTAGAGTTTGCGGCACATGTGTCGCAAAACAGTCCCAACCATCCATCTTCGCAGGCATAGATGGAGGGTGTAGATGTAGATTCAAATGGCCCAGAGCATGTCAACACAAACACCGTAGGCCCGCCTACATACATGACCGTTCGGTCAGGACCAACTATAGTTGGTTGTTCCAGTTCGTGCGCGCAAACAAGGCATGACGCACGGACGGTGAAACCCTAATTAGGGTTTGAACATCACGAGCGTCCATTTTCTCCTGCACGAATGAAGGGTCCAGGATTAGACTAGGCAGGTCCGATGCGTATCAACATAACCACCGTGGGCCCATCTATCTCCACACCCGATCGGCCAAGGCATATCATGCCTGGTTGCTTCGATTCGCACGCCCAAACTAGGCGTGGTCACACATCCTAATTGCAAACTAATCTCGACCACTCAACTTTGCCGGACAAATTGAGTGGCTTAGATCACGTTTCTATGGGATATTAAGGTATGGACGTGTACACCATCTCTCCGTCTGTATACCAGATTAATCGGCCAAGACCGACCAAGCTTGGTCCTCTTGAAACGCGCGCCCGAAGTTGGCATGACGTGCGGCTTTTGCGGCACCAGATTTCTGTCGCAAATTGACCTCGACCACTCAACTTCGCCGGACAAATTGAGTGGCCCAGTTCACACTTTCATGAGAGAATGAGGTATGGGCGCCTACACCGTCATGCCATCTACACACATGCATGATCGGCCCTTCCAAAATCATATCCCAAGCTTGGATTCGACCAAGCTGAAGAGTGATGCTTGCGCACCTCTTCAAAAACCCTAATTCCACTAACGGTCGCAGATGAGTGTCTGAATGATCATCTCGTCCGTCCAGCTTCACTGGCTTGGTTATACAACCCTGGTCAGGAGTTAATTGGTCAGTGAGGCGTCATGGTGATCACCACCCATCTCTCTACCACACCGTGTGGTCGGCCAAGAGAGGGCTTGCTTGCGCAACCTCCAAACCATCACATGAATTAGGCTGGACATGAGGCTATTTTGAGAAGCTCAAACAGCGATGCTTCATACATGCTGAATATACTCGATCACGATACTGCATAGAATACACACGATACTTCACAAGTATTGACTTCCTAAATAACTTAGTTATTTAATCTAGCATTACATGCTACTTTACGTAAGGTCCCACGATCCACACACTCGAGACATCAATCATGTCACAAACTGGGGGATACATACTGGGGTATTGGTCTGGCGGTTTACAGCGTGCAGCGCACAACGCGCCATCACAAGAACGTGTTAGGAAGTCATAGACGGTTAGTGATGATGGTAGAAGTGGGCAAGACTGGTCGTGTGACACCAACTCCACTACTCCATCACTCCACTTTCTCCACTTCCCACGAGATACGAGGGTTAGGCTTAAAGACTTGTATAAATAGGTTCTCCTCCTTATTTTCCAAACGGGAACAAGGCAAGTCAAGACAACAGAGGCAAATGTTGATACAATCGTATTCAAACACCGGAACTGATAGCTTACATCCTGCAAGCCAGTTCAGCTTTCTGATACAAGTCATACATAGCCAACACCTTCATAATCTCAACACCTTCTTCGTTTCCCTCCCTAAGATCAACCCCATCTCCTTCACTTTGTGGAAACAAGTCGGGAACGGCCATTTCTTGGTTTATCCGGATTTGCACAGATTGATTTCTCGAATCTATAAGCACTCCCGTGCGGTGCATTTGTTTAAGGTTTAGACTCATTTCTCATCCACACACCCCAAATTACCAAAACCGGCAGAAACAGTTTTCACCCATAAACAGTGACGTCATCTGATGCGTCATTCTAGATAAGTTGTATGCGGTCGTCTTCGCTTAGTCCTGATGATCATTATTTCGCATATCTGATAGGCATGTGGTATTTTGTACCCACAACTTTATCCCAGCTAGCTAGAACTCCATTAAACTTACTTCAATGCTGCATCGGATATATGAATGATTCAAGAGGTTTCCATTCATCGTTCTCGTTGTTTATGTATTCTTGCTTAATTATTGCCTTGGTGCTTTTTGTTATCTGTTGCCAGTGGCATATGACATATCCGTCAGAAAAGTAATAAGGATCAATATTGTGTTCATAAGTTAATTTTGATCCGCGAAATTTTATAATGAACTTTACTTTTCCGTTCTACTTTTTGGGTTGAAGAACCTCACTTTTAGTGAATTCTCATTTAGAAGAAGAAGAAGTTGAAGAAAAAAATAAAATAAAATAAAATAATACCATTTTTCTTTACGTCTTTTGATTTTTATTCATAAAATTTGAACTTTCTCGTGTCGTTCTCAATTGGAAAATTACCCAACACTATCATTTGCATATAACGTCGGGGTTAGTCTCCCTGTTCACTATTTAGTTTCACGTAGTCACGTCCGGTCTTTTGAATTCTGCTTTAACCTCTGGTGCAAGTCTTATTTTCTCCTGCTTCCCTTTGACGTGGGTTGACAAGCTTACTTATATCCATCCAAGATAACTCAATTTCCGCATCAGAAAATTTGGTTAAAAAGACCAAAATTAAAATTTCCTGGGTGAAAAGGACAGTTAGATTTTGATACTGTTTAAATGGACAAAAATATAAAAATAGGCAGGATGTAACCAGTTTCATCCTGCCCATTTTCAAATACTTTTTCTTATTTTTAATTCGCTATTTTTAAGTTTAAGCGGGATGATGTTTCATCCTTCCTATTTTTTTGTGTCCATTTCATAAAATCCTCCATTTATTTTTAAGTTTAATGCGTTTCCACATATTCCAAGGATGAAGAAAATCAGGTTCATCCTTATATTTTTTGTGTCCATTTCACCCCATAAAATTTTTCGACTATTCGTCCATTTTGAATCCAAAAAAATAATATGGAAATCGTAGAAAATAATATGTTTTTAAATTTTTTTTGGTACAATTAATGACATTATATAACCTGACAATATTTGCGATATTTCCAATTACATATTCCAAAGAAAAATGACATTGAAGAAAACGTCGACACCGATGAAAATTGTTCTAGATAAGTTGCTCGTGGGATATATAGATCAGATACAGTCCCACGTGCATAAGCAACCAACAAAGATATCATCCCACGGATTCCTCGTGCTTTAGCACTTCTAAATCTACTTCTCCTACTTACCACGGTAATCTTTTCTTCTTCTTTTCGGCCGGTACTTTGGCCGCCGGTACAGTTGATCACCGATCCACCAACTGTTTACTTCTTTGGACCAAAATATAAGTCATTTATTATTTTCTATCATTTTTGTTTTTCTTTTCTTCTACTCTAGCGATTCATCCCACGAGCTGCAGTAAGTACCATCCCACGTGCCCTTTTCAGAAGCGCATTTTGTTATGTCACTTGTGGAGTGAGCTATATTTGAATCCATTCCAATTTCAGTAGTAATGGTTTTTTGTCTTTCTGAGCGTTGATTTCTAAACTTCTTCTTCTTCTTCTTCAAAGTTCAAACTTCAACAGCAATCCAAATACAAGGATATCTAAGCAAAGTCGTCTTCATTATAATTTAATAGTAATATTCGCATATGATCTCTTCGGAGTTGGTATGTGTCTTGACTTGTATTTTGGTTCAAGAAAATTTTCTCATTTGACTTGAGACTTTTGGTGTTGTTCTCTGAAAAACCCTTCATTTCTTCTCTTAGAGGGAGTGTGGGAGTAGTAGCTTAGGCTGGGTATAGCTTGAAAACAACTTCATCTCTTTCGGACCATGCAGTATCACCATCAATCGAGTAGTTAATTTCTACTTAATATTTTGTATTTTAACGTTTCGCATTTTCCTGAGTTTGGTAGTAGATATGATGATGACTGTGGCTGCTTTCCTAGTACCAGTACCAAGGCAAGATCTTATCATTGTCTACGTAAATTTCAAGTGTAAATATGAACATTTCGATTATTATGATTGATATTACCATAAGACGATAGTTACATTTTTGGAAATGATGATCTTGATATTCATGGCCAAGTTATTTATTGGAACGAGATGAACTAACATGATGATTCACCACTAGCAAGGCTTATAGACACCCCAAAGAGAAAACAAGGTAAGTCGGTGTTCACCGAGAAAAAAGGAATTGTAGCATTTTTGGAGGCAGAGTCAAATTGCGGTTAAGCTTTAGATTTTGGTCAAACATTTCATCATTTGATGGAGCTTAGAGAAAAAGAAGTTTTTATAAGTCTGACGACTGACCATGTACTTGTTCTTTAATTGGGAAACCGACTCTTAAATACTAGTATGTGATGATAGACAATGTTGAGAGTGTAAAGCTATTCAAATTCATTTTCATAGCAATAACTCTTAGCCAACGGGGATTCTCTTGGTACAAATCATGTGCTACATTTCACTGTTAATTAAATTAATTTTAATTTATACACTCGTGAAACTTGACATACACAGTTTAGATCAAGTAATTCTTACTGTAATAAAATCTTATACTATTTACAAATGCGAATCAAAAAGAGATAGAACCAATCCACTTCAAAAACCGAAATCCTATCTTGTAATAAAATCTTATATACTATTTATAAATGAGAACCAAAAAGTGGTAGAACCAATCGCGGTGGAATCCAATTTACAATACACATATCCAAATGCTAGAACTGCTGGTCAAGGCCATTGGCTCTCCTATTCGGGAGCTACTCCTTCAAAAGCAGCCGAGTTTCTAGTTTTAGATAAAAATCCTAAAAACGGGACCCACATTCTTGCCAAATCAACCATTTTTAGAAATAAAACTATTCCAAGAGCCTCTATGGCGGCAGGAGGACCTACATTTTTAAGTCCCACCTGACCTCTCAAGGTGTTTTTAGATATCAATCCAAAAATCCAAACATCTTCAAGATACGTATGATCGGCGGCATTTGGTCAATCTTTTGGTGCTTAATATCAAAAGGAAGAATAAAGAATCCTAGTATACTACTGGTTCTCTGAACTAGGTCAGTCAAGATTCAAGACATATATCATCTATTATTAAATTCCCAAATACATTTGCCAGTTCCCAAATTTTGTAATCTTTCGTGCAACATATCCCTATAAATTGCGGCATCTAATGAAGCAGAAGAAGCAATTAATCTTCAACCTCAATAATCTCCTCTCCCATTCATCTTCTTTTGATCTTTGTTAGAGCACTGTTTTTGTAAAATGGAGGGAACTTTTTGGTTGATAACTTGTGGAGTGGTAGTAGCATTTGCATTAGCAAAACTACTATTCGGCAAGAAATCATCTCTGTCCACAATGGAATGGCCAGCAGGTCCAAAGACGTTGCCCATACTTGGGAACCTTCATCAATTAGGAGGAGAAGCATTTCATGTCTGTTTGGCAAACTTGGCAAAAGTTTATGGAGGTGTTTTTACCATATGGGTTGGGAGTTGGCGTCCGTTTATTGTCATCAGCGATGTTGATAAAGCTTGGGAAGTTCTTGTTAACAAATCATCGGATTATTCAGCTAGAGACATGCCTGATATTACTAAAATCATATCGGCAAACTGGAAGAATATTTCTCATGGTGATTCTGGTCCGTTTTGGCATAATTTAAGAAAAGGTCTTCAAGGTGTTGCTTTAACTCCTTTTAATGTTGCGTCTCAATATCATTTGCAAGAAAGGGACATGCAGAATTTGATCAAATCCATGAAACAAAAGGCGTCGCAGAAAAATGGGATTTTGAAACCACTTGATTATGTTAAAGAAGAGACTGTTCGGTTACTAAGTCGACTTATCTTCGGCCAAGAGTTCGTCGATGAAGATTTTGTTGTTGGCATGCATCAAGCACTCGACGAGTTGGTTAGTATAAGTGGGTATGCAAGTCTAGCTGATGCTTTTAAGTTCTGCGAAAATCTACCAAGCCATAAGAAAACTATTCGAGCTGTTCACGCTATCAAAATTCGATTCGATAATTTGATCCGTCCGCATATCGTCTCAAATCCTCCTACAAACACTTACTTACATTTCCTTTTATCTCAAGATTTTACAGAAGATGTTATAATCTCTGCCATTCTTGAAGTTTATGACTTAGGTGTTGACAGCACTGCATCCACAACAGTTTGGGCTCTTACGTTTCTAGTCCGCGAACAAAAGATTCAGGAAAAACTATACCGCGAGATCAATAACGTAACCGGAGGAAAAAGGCCCGTGAAAGTTGAAGATTTGAACAAATTGCCATATTTGCAAGCAGTGATGAAAGAAACAATGAGGATGAAACCCATCGCACCAATGGCGATTCCTCACAAAGCCTCAAAAGACACTTCCTTAATGGGTAAAAAGGTCAATAAAGGTACAGTGGTAATGGTAAATCTTTACGCAATTCATCACAACCCTGCCGTTTTCCCGGAACCGTATAAGTTCATGCCTGAGAGATTCCTAAAGGATGCTAATGGTGATGGAAGTTTGGGTGATATTAAGAAAATGGAAAGTTCATTGTTAGCATTCAGTGCTGGTATGCGAATCTGTGCAGGAATGGAGCTTGGTAAGCTGCAATTAGCTTTCGGTCTTGCAAGTTTGGTTAATGAGTTCAAATGGGATTGCGTTGCTGAAGGGAAATTGCCTGATCTTAGTGAAGAACACTGTTTTATTCTCTTGATGAAAAATCCACTTGAAGCCAGAGTTACTCCTCGTATCCATTAATTAATTATATATTTCTGATCCGCGGTCGGGTCAAAATTTGGATTGCTGGCGTCAACTTTTTAACGCATGCAAAGGTGTGATGGCTGGGGTGCATGATAAGTCGTAATCTCTTTGAGTCTGCTGGTTTGAATAAACAAGAATATCAACTACTTTTTATGCTTTGTTTTTATGTATCGTTTAGGACTTTTGTTTGTGCACGTACTTTGTACCTACCTACTACTCCAAATCAATGAATATTGTTGCATCTTGCATCTTACACTCAAGAGTTCCGGATTTTTCCGTTTGGCGGGTACCCAAGTGGCTGAACTGTTTCAAACTTCAAATAAATTTTCTGTAGGCTAATGTAACTTTTTGTTTTTTGTTTTTTTTTGATCGTTCAAAAGGAATTGTATTAAGAAGACTTAGAACTAGAAAGTATAAAGATAAAAGAGAATTCTATTATTGAATGGTATATATTACATTGAGAACCCACAGGGTATATATAGCGATACCGTAACTTGGTATGCAAAGAATAATGCTTGTAAATCAATTCATACTAAATATATCAAATACTAAATATAACCCTAAATACTAAAACTTTCCATATAATTTATTATTACCAATCCTATACTCTAACACCCCTCCCTCAATCTCATGGGGATTGAAAATCACATGAGATTGGCTATGAAAGTTGTTGATGAAGTGCGGTGCCAATAAACGTCCAAGAAGCATAAGAAGAAAGCGCGTCGCCATAAGAAAAATTTACCGATTAGGAGAACCGCCAAAAACAACGAAATTCACAGAAGCGTCGATGGATTCAAAATAGGGATTTGAGAAGAATAGCACGACAGTAGAGAAAAGAGATGATTAGGAGAATAAAATAGAAAAGTTGACAAAGAATAGTGCGTTGACGAAGAACGACAGTAGAGAAAAGAGATGATTAAGAGAATAAATAGAAAAGTTGACGAAGAATAGTGCATTGACGAAGAATAGCGCGACAGTAGAGAAAAGAGATGATTAGGAGAATAAAATAGAAAAGTTGACGAAGAATAGTGCGACAAAGAGAGAAAAGGGATAATTGATTAGGAGAATCAACGTTCTTTGGGTCCACAATCATTAAAAGAATCAAAGGAGCACATCAGAACCGTAGATAAGTAATGAAACTTAGGAAAGGGAGAGGTGGTGTTGCTTGACATCTTCAACAAAATACGATAACTTCGGTTACGAGGTTGGATTTAGAGTTTGGCAAATATGGATGATAAACCTAAAAATAAAAACCTCGTATGAAAAATTAATAATGTTGCAGCGGAAGAAAGATCCCAGCGGGCGGTAGCATGGAAGGCAACCGCCAGGAAAAGAAAAGAACGAGGTGGGCAACAGTAGGATCGAACCCTTGATACCAACTTAGAACTAGAAAATATAAAGATAAAAGAGAATTCTATTATTGAATGGTATATATTACATTGAGAACCCATAGGGTATATATAGCGATATGAATAACTTGGTATGCAAGATTAATACTTGTAAATCAATTCATACTAAATATATCAAATACTAAATATAACCCTAAATACTAAAACTTTCCATATAATTTATTATTACGAATCCTATACTCTAACAAGAAGCACAATACACAAGTTGTGCGCGAGCGAATACACCAAAAACAGAAGAAAAACAACCTCCACCAAAGAAAAAAGTTCCAAGACAAAGGCCTTTTGACAAATCTTGGAAACTAAACAACCATTGTTACTTGCGAACTAAAACAAGAGCGTAAGCTACATTTAAGTAGGATTTTCATCAACTTTTTCCACAGTGAAACCCTTGTGATTTTGGGCCACACCGCTAAACATTTCGTTACGATTTTCCTACGAAGATGGAAAGCTTAACCCCGTTGTAGGCTAACGTAACTTATGGTGCGTTCTTTTGCCAAGTTTTAACCGCAAGCACCAAAAACCATGCTAACGTACTCTTTTGAATTTTGATAGATATCAAACAGAAGGGAAGCGGAACTCAACCATAAAATTCTTTCGAACATCATTTTGCAAACCTTGTCTTACTTCATAACTGTGATTAAGGATCAGAGATTCAAATAATTAGAACAACTAATCAAAGTTGTCGAACGAGTGCATCTAAAATGACTTTTCATTCCACTTCATTTTATACGGCCAATACCGTTACAAAGCATGTGTGAGAATAGGAAGAGTTAATGACGACTGTGGACGAGAAAGATTTAATTTAGCATCGATAAACTCATAACCAAGACACAAACACTTATAGAGAAATTAGGAGAACGTATGTATGATCTTTAACACCATAAATTGCAAAAGGATAACCTGAAATTTTATACTAGAGAATATGCTGCTCTATATTGAAATTCTTAACCCTGTATAGTCTAAAGTTCCCTCCTCCTCTCTTAGAGGAAGAAGAAAAATGATTAACATTCTTACTCTGTTTTGTATTAACCATCAAATTTGAGAAGCATTGGATTAAAGCATTATTTGCTAATAAGAAGAGAATACAGAGAGATTTTTACCAGAAAAAACATTAAAGAGTTTATTAATTGAAAAGGAAAAAAAAAATCTTAAAAAAACAAAATTATGACAACTAGATTTGTTTCTGGGTCTCAAATTATGAATTGAACATGAAAGATGAAGAAGACGAAGAAAGGGGATGAAAAGTTAAGAACATGATTTATAGTAGTACGAGGGAAGGAATGGAACCTATTTATTTATGAAACCGAAATTTGTTCTTTTAATATTTCAATATAAACTTTAGGAAATCCTAGATAAAATTTAATTAGGCCATATCCTCTGCGCGGGTGCATAGGATAACAGGACCCTTTACTAAAACCGATGACAGAAACTGAAGAAACTTAACATAATAACATAAACATATTCAATCCTACCTATTTTTTCTCCCTTCTAAAGTTTGTGCTTCTTCAGGATTTTGAGTTTCTTAACTCCTCTATTCGACCATCTCCCCGAACATAAGTGCCAGACTTAAGAGATACCAAGCTTTCAAAATAATTCTCACCGCTCTTGCATGCAATGTTGTGGACATTCAGTTCTCTAGCACTTCCATCTTCTGGATCATACAAAACTAGCCCACCAGAACCAAGAAATAGAAGCTTCCCATTCTCGAAAGACCATATCAGATCACTTGAAAAAGAAAAGGCCCTTGACAATGCTCTCATGAGTAATGATGTAGGATCTCGTCCAAGATTCTTCAACTCCATATTCCAGCATCAACCAGACTTCATGATTAACAAGTAACCAAAGGCACCCTTTTGACACTCCCAAACTTTCAATCAAATATTCATCATATTTCCAAAAAAATTTCTGGTAATTGCACTTCTTTG
>JAJJWW010015372.1:0-97464 GCA_023531295.1 Papaver armeniacum
TGAACACGGGGATCGGGTTTGGCTTCACGTGATCACAAACAATCTTTACATAGGTTGAATACATGCGAGGTATGAGGAGTATGGAATAAGTATAGACGCAGAAGATAAATCATAGATTCCAAACCCCTCTAGTTTGTCATGATCTCATTATCATCTAGGGGATCGGATAGATGCGGAATACGAATATATAAATGGAACTAACGGTGCAAAGGTGAAAGAGACGACGATATACGTGGTTGGCGCTAAAGCCTACATCCACGGGTCTAAGGGGATACATTATGAAATAAATAGTTACAAAGATGATCACAAGATCTTATGATCATCGAACATATGAACTAAAAACTCACTTACTTCTCCTATTCTCTCTCCTTTCTCTTTTTCCGATCCCCCTCTCGGTGGGAGGGGATACATATTATAGCTAAACTTGGTGGGTCCCTACGACCTTTGAGCTGTTGAAATCTTATCTTCTTGTGTGCACGTGCATTGTAACGCGGGCGTGGTCGCGGACTTCTATGTCCTCCGCGGCCGACTATACCCCGGTTCATCACGTTGATCGACCCTTGTTTCCATCATTTAGTCGTTCGACACGTATTCTACGAGCTACATTAAATGCGGGTGGTTGGGCGTCCCGGTCCCACGCCCGGGTGGTGTCAGTCCCCTTGTCATGTCCATGTCGGTTGGACTACCTCGGCCAGGTTGATTACGTCTTACCTCGTGATGGGTTAAGGCCATCCTTAGGTCTTCTGTGGGACTCGTCTATCTTGGGTGCCCTTTGGCCGACCAGTTGGTCTCGGCCAGATGTACGTTATCGAGTGCCACGGATGCCCTATGTGTCATCCTGTGGGTGATGTCATCCACGTGGGCCTGTTTAGCGCACGTGGCAATGGAAATAAATTAGTGTACTTACAATTTGCCCCTCTTCTTGCGTAGGCGTTTGGGTTTCGTTGGAAGAAGAATCGTGTGTGCGTTTTATCTCCTCATAACTTCTCCAAAAAGGTGCTTTTGCATTTATTGTGCACGTTTCCCACGTCCGGCCATGCTTGCTCTTTGGGTAGTGGGACAGGTTCATGCAGTTCTATATAAAGAGGAGTGAGAGAATGTGACTTTAATTCACATTCTGTTTTATTCTTTGTTCTTGTCTTCATCTTCTTAACTTCCTCGACACCATCGCTTCTTCTCTGCTGCTGCTGCTGCTTGTGATTATGTGGTTCTTCTTCTTGTGGTTATTACTTCTTATTCTTGATCGATTCTTCGTGATTCGGGTATGATCTTTTATTAGTTTAATCACCTTGCTTAAGCTTGTCAAGTTTTGATTTTAAGCGGTGATTTGATGATGAGTTTTAAATTTAAATGTACCACAGGTTTTGAGTCGGCGCTCTTGAGTTGGGTGCTCCATTGGTCATGTTTAGATTTTATTTCTTCTTTTGAGTTAGGATAATGATGCGAGAGTTTAGGCAACCGTTAGATGGAATTTAGGGTTTTCTTCTTTTGCACCCTTTTGTTCTTGAGATTTTCCCGATTTTTGATCTTCTCTGCCTCGATTTGAGTTCCTATTCGTGTTTGTGCCCATGAGACATGTCCCAGCCATCCGCGGGTCCCTTATCAGACTCCTCCGTCAAGCCCTCATCGATCTCCCGGAGTGATCTAATGTAAGGGGTGGAGCTTCGCCCCCACCTACTCGGGGTAATCTTCGGGATGGGACGAACATCCTCATCCTCGGTCAAAGACCTTCACTCGAAGGGGTGATCCTCATGAGGATCTAGGTATCCGCGACTCGTTCTAAAGGTGATTCTCTAAGAAGCAGTGAGATCCTCGTAATGAACCTTTGGATGTGCGGCCCCTCAGTGCACTCGGCCTCACGCGGACTAACCCATCCGTGCACCCAGTTCTAGTAAGTCGACTAAAACTCTTACCTCGAAGAAAGGCTACGGAGATAGAGTCTTGGGAAACTTAGTTCCTCTAAGAGGAAGGCTACGGGTCTGTGGAGGATCTTTGCGGAAGAAGGTTTCGAGGATGACTCTGCCGTTACTTTAGTCCTTTATCTCACGGGTAATAAAGTTTACCTTTCGACACATTGATCTCGAAGCCTTCAAGATGAAGCATGGTCTTGACATTTTCGGGTTCGTTTTTTTATGCGTGATAAAGACATAACTTATGAGATGGTTACCAATTATAAGTATGATGCCTTTCATTTCTTGACAATAGTAGGTGCTTTGAGGCTGGTTTGATGTTACCCTTGTATAAAGGCTGGTGATGATTTCTACTATCGGGTTCGTCTGGCAGCGATACGCAGAAAAGTCATAATCGCGGGGTGCAACGGTTGACGAAACTATCTTCGCCATCTTCGTGAATGCTACCTTCGTAGTAAGGGAAAGCGATGATGACTTGCTATGCCCCTAGATTAGAAAAGGAAAAAGGGTGGTATACTCCACGAGAATTTCAATAGATCCTTTGGAATTATGTTAATAGGAATACTCGTAAGCCGTGGTGCGTGAGTCTACGGAACATTACTTACATTAAGGGGGAAGTTCGCCTTTTGAGCGAGGTAAGTGATTCCAAGATGGCGAGGATTCACAGTGTGAAGGTCTTTATTCTGAGGAGAGAATCAAGCGTGATCATGACTACGAGTGGTCACTTATTGTTCTCGAAGTTGTTGGCCGTGGGCCTATGGTTTGGTCCCTGGTCCCGTGGTTGGCGACCAGCTGTTGGCAGTCTTCCTCATGAAGCTTCTCCCGGCTCGTTACGCGCATTCTTGCCCACAGGCGGATGAGTTTTTTGGTATGGATTTTGTTTATAGCCGTGATGTTGATGATGCGAAGATGAAGATATCACGATCTTTGCTTTGTTCCTCGCGGAATACGATGTTGTTAAGGTGCGTTGTTTGTTTTCTTCATATGTGTGCCCCTACGTTTTCTTAAATAATGTTAATTATGCCAAGGAAGGTGATGCCAACGGTGCTTTTATTATTATGTGTTGTAGGTGTGTAGAGGTAAGAAGATTAATCCCAAGCAATCATGAATTCTCCCCCAGGGGTTCCTCTCATTTCGAGGATGTAAATAGTCCGTGTGTGGTGATGAGGACTCTTCGATAGGGAAGAGCGGGTGAGACTTCTCACTTTGTTCAAGAAGGTGGCGGTGATCGGGCGATTGACGGTGGAGGTGATGATCCGACCCTTTGGTGGTGGTCAAGGTGGTCGACTATTGGTGATGGTCGGGGTGATCCAGCTATTGGTGGTGGGCAAGGTGACCCGACCATTGGAGGTGGTCAAGGTGACCCGCCCGCGGTGGTGGTGGTGGACCATTGGGGTCAAAGGTGATTCGGCTCACCTGGTGGTGGTAAGGTGACCCGACCATTGGGGTGGCCAAGGTGATTGACTCTTTTGGTGGTGGTCAAGGTGACCCGATCATTGGGGGTGGCCAAGGTGATTTGGCCATTGGTGGCTGACCAAGGCGACCCGACCCTTGCTGCAGTGGGGTTAAAGGTGATTCGGATGTTGGTGGTATTGGCGGTGGTAACTTGTCTATTGGTGGTGGTGGAAATCATGGGGGGTTACTCGATCCGCGTGAATGTTATAGATAAAGGTAAGGGACTTGTTCTTAGTAGTGGTGACAAGGATGGGGTGGTTGTTATGAGTTCTCGTTTGGTAAGGTTTTGTATCGAGGCAGGTCATTTGACATGTCCACGGTTATGGGGCTTGTTTCGGACTTCACTCTACTTCCAGTGGTGATGATTGGAGTGTTCTCGAGGATAGGCTGCGTTGGTGACCCATCGCGGGTCTGATCTTTGGGGTTTTGGAGTGCCCTCAGGGGTTTCTTTGGTACCTCCTCCCGGCTTTGTTGGTGGGGCCTTGGTGCAAGGTAATGATTGTGTTGCTCATGGTGGGAATACCTCGGGCTCCTCCTTAGATGATTTCTCGCAATCCTTAGGCTGCGGATGGCGATGATCTTTCATTTTGGCGTGGCTGCGAAAGAAAAACTTCTTTGGTTGTTCCTAAATCCTGCCCCGTGATTGAAGGGAAAAGGGTTCGGATGCTTTTACTCGGAGGTCCATGGAGTTAACCCCGAGGAGGCGGTAGATCGAGGATGGGGTAAAAATCTCGTAGCCGGCGGGCTTGATCTTGTAGTGGATCCTCCCCCTACCGTTCTTGACATGATGGCTATTGTGATGGGTATCAATCTGGTTACCCCCAGTGGTTATTGGAGGTTTGTCTGTTCTTTTTATCCCTGACTTCTTTCGAATGTGATGTGAGCTAACTTCACTCATTTCTTTGATAGATGATGAGAAGTGAGTATTGTAACCACCAACTACAGGCTCTTTAGGGGCCAAATCTCGAAGCTAGAGGAAGCTTCGACATTGTGAAGAGACGCTTTCAAGTGTCGAGGCTTCGGTATCCGCTAAGGATGAAGAAATAACCGAGCTAAAGAGTTTGCTTAAAGCGTAAGGAGGCGACAAAGGCACGGAAGAGGCTCGGCTACGTTGAGTTGGCTCCCGGTTAAGGCCAAGTTAGGCTGTTCTTTGAGAAAATTCCTCATCCATTTCGGGTCTCTGCGCTCCCTCTTCTTTGGTAGTTTCTTGCTCCTTATTTATGACGAGTTTTCGCTTTCTTCCCTCCTCCATTGTCTATCTTGGTGGGTGGAGTCCCCAGTGTTGTGGCCGGAATGAGAGGGCTCGTCAAAGGCGCATTCTTGAGTTAGTTGAAAAACTCAAAAGAGTGAGTCGGTTAAATGGAATGCCCCGCGGATATTCATGTGCTTGCGATGGCCAGAAGAATGGCGTAAGAAAAATATTGCTTGGTAGATTTGCAAAATCGAAATAACCATGATCGCCACTTGTTTAACGGGGCCCTTTTATGGGCAGGACAATCTTGAGCAAGCCGCGGGCAGATTTCTTCCTTAGAAATTAGACTTAATGTTTGGAAGGTGCGAGCTACGGCAGCGCGGTCTTCGCATCCCTCGGATGTGCGGACTTATATCACGGCGTTTAGCCAGAGAGCGATGCTAGGGCAGAATGTAGTGCTCTCGGTAGTGCTGTCCGCGTCTCGGGTGATGTGGCTACGTTGGGTTAGTGAGAGAGACTTAGAGGTGGCTATGTATCGTCTCAACAAGGGTTGGAATTGAAGAATGATGAGGTTAATCGGCATCGGCATTCGGGCTCGATGCTTGAAATGACCTAGCGCAAGTCGGTATGCTCATAATCTGCCGGGTAGATTATGATAAGTTGTCAAATGAATATGATTATCTTTGCGAGAAGCGAGGATTCGCGGTTGATCATTGTGAAGGTATACGTCTTCGTCATCGAGTGTGCTTTGAATTGTACTGTCATAACTCTTTGTCTTCTTTCATTGTTTGAGCTCAAGTCGACTTAAAGCCATGAGATGGAAAGTTTGCCGAAGCTCGAGGCTAAGGTAGTTCAATTGGAGGTCAAGTTAGCTACCATCGGCGGTTTGGCCTCGTCTCGGGGAAGCAGCTGAAGCAAGCTAATCAAAGGATAGACCCACTTTGTACTTCCTTAAATCGAGGCTGAGATGAGGAGCGTAGCCATAGGTCTAATGGCCCGCAAACAAGCAGCCCGAGAAGAGATTAATAAGATTCTTGGTGAGATTGAGCTGGACCTTAAGAAAAACCATGGGTTAACCAAGAATTATACCCGGCGCCCGTGCCCGCACTCCCATCAAGTTCTTGGGCCCTCCTCGGGTGGTAGCGTTCCTTCATCGTTTGAAGGATAGACACACGAGATAACACTCACCTTTCGATGTAAACCGTAGTTAGTATGATAGGGATTGATCTCGGTTGCTTATCCTTTTTTGGCGTTTTTGTTATTTTTACTCTTTGGGCTTGTAATCAACGCATGTATTAGATCAAACTTTGGTTTTTAAATCGATATTGAATTTTGTTGAACTTATGTCTATCATCTTTAACTATAATGGAAAATTCCGTAGTTATTGTAACCATGGACATCAATCTTTGAGTTTGATAAAGTGTATTGTTCGTGCAACTCCGTAGGTTGGTATCCCGGAATCGTCTTGTGACCTTGCACCCCGTTCGCCTAACTCCTTGGCGAGGAGAGGATCAGCATGGGACGGTGGGGGTCCGCCGACGTTTAAAGATATACTCTATTAATGTTCGCGGCTTGTAATATTGCACGGATATAGCCAAGAAGTGCCTCTGGTCATACACTTATAGACATTTATGGAGGAGTTCGGAGGGATTGCATGTGTATGCTCCGATATATTGCGTGTGTGTGTTTTGCACGGGATGTGCCAGCTATATTGTAGTGGGCGTGATTCATGCTTGCGGGATAGCCCTCTTGTTAAGTATGGCGTCAATTCCTAATAACGGTAATTGTACAACAATTTCGTGGTTGACCTTAAGGCCTACATCCATGAGGTAACAATTGCATCAATATTTTATTATGAGGTGACATGGTTTTCAATGTACATTGTGTAAGTAGTATATACATGTGGTTCATATGATGTGTTGTATGTAGGTTGTGGGTTTTGAATAAATCGAAATGTGCGTGGGTAATGAACAGGATATGATATTTGAAAATGAAAACTTGGTATTGATTGAAAAATTAAGGCGCGTTACTCCTTTGTCAGGAGATAGAAACATGTGGATTAGCAAGTCCATTTTCTTCTGTACAGGAAATACGCACGTAAGTGATTGATTATGGGTAGTAGGGTTTGAGGTATTTGGCATTCCACGGATGTATGAGGATTTCCCCTTTCATATTACTTGAGATAGTAAGAGCCATTTCTGCGAATGTCGTGTATTATGTAGGGTCCTCCCAAGTTGGTGCTAATTTTCCCCACTTTTTTCCTCGGTATTGGGGAATGGTCCTCAACACATCTTGCCATACCACAAAATTCCTAAATTTCACTTTCTTGTTATATTCTCTGGCCAGCCTGCGTTGGTAGTTTTCCATTCTTTGCGGTGTGCTTCTCTTCTTTCTTCGAGGTCGTCGAGCCTCTCCAACATCATGTCCGTGGTGAGATTCTTTTCCAGGCTTGTCTTTGTAGTTGGAAGTAGAATTTCCCTTGAGGATGACCGCTTGACTCCATAGGTGAGTAGAAATGGGGATTCTCCGGTGGCTGATCTTCGAGTCGTCTATATGCCCATAGAACGTTATGCATTTGTTCACACCATCGTCCTTTGTACTCATCTGCTTTGTTTTTTAAGAATGATTGCCAAAGTTTTGTTTGTGGCTTACGCTTGTCCGTTGCTTTGTGGGTATATGGGGGTGGATTTGTTTTCGAATCTTGAAGGTGTCGAACAGACAAGTCGATATTCTTTCCTTGTAGTTGTTTTACCGTTGTCGGAGACTATCTCTGCGGGGATGCCAAACTGCGAGATGATGTTTTGAAAAATAAAAGTGAAGACGTCAGAATCCCGTACGGCGATTGCCTTTGCTTCTACCCATTTCTTTGAAATAATCCGTTGCCACTATTAGGAATCTTCTTTTCCCCGTCCACGACACGAGTGGGCCTACTATGTCGATACCCCATTTCCCGAAGGGATCAAGGGCTATCGAAATGAGTTCTTTTTGTAGCTGGGGCGTGGATTCTTTTACCAAATCTTTGACATTCTTCGCACCTCTTCGCCATTCTGGCTGCATCTCGGATCATGGTTGGCCGGTAATAACCAACTGCGTCTTGGCCTTATCCGCTAGGGATCTCATTCCTTTGTGATTCCCTACATCTCCTCTGTGTATATCTTTTTAAAACGACATGCCCCTCGATCGGGATGGCGGCGACGGAGTGGTCAAGAATGATTTTCGGTATAAGGCTTGGTCTCTTAGTTCGTTACATCCTGCTCTTGACTGCACCTTCCTAGCTTGTTTGGTGTCTTGGGGAGTTTCCCGTCTTTGAGGAAAGAGTGTATTTCGATCTCCAATCGTCTCCCGACTATAATAAATGTCGTCTTCCTCCGCTTAGTGTAATATCCTCGTTAAAATGCGTCGAATATGTATTCTCCGACATCCTCGTCGAGAGATGTTTTCTCCTCGGGTTTGTGTTGGTTAGCCGTGCATGTTTGGGAGTTTGATGGATGGTTCGTACACTCTTGTTACCTTGATTGCTTTGACATCCTCGTTTTTAAGCATGGACGATATATATGCCGGCGCATCCGCATGTCTAAGTTCCTTTCTGCATGAGATGTCGAAGCTTGATTTTGGTACTTGGGAGGCTAATGTTTGCACTAGAGCCATGTATGCCATTAGTGTTTAAATCGTACACACATTGTATTCGTAGCCTATTTAGTATGATCGTTGTGAGTCGCTTGTCATGCCCGCACTTCTTGTATCCCTAATTCAATTATCAAGCGGAGGCGTGGATCACCCCTTCATATTCGACGATGTTATTGGTATGGCCTTGAATTCCAAACTGAATGCGTGCACGATCTGTCCCCATGTGGGTGTGGTGATGACGATGCCTATCCGCGCCCCTCATATTTTGGAGCCATCAACGAAGACCTCCCATTGCCGTGGGTTCCGCGGCTCTAGGATATTATTTGGCTTGGTTTTTTCTATTTCGGGGCGCCCATAGCCTTCCATCCTTGTATGCGTACTTCTTCTTCGTTGTCCAAAGGCGGTGCTAGAAAGTGCTAATACACTGCGATTTCGGGAGTGTTGGAGCACATAGTGGATGTATAAATTGACGAGGTATGTGCTCCATTTTGCTATTCGTCCTACCTTTCCCGCTCCTTTGAGGATGGTCTCTAAGGGTGCCTGACATGGGATACGTATATCATGCGTTAAGAAGTACGTCCTTAGCTTTAAAAGTAGACCATCGGCTAGGATTATTTGTTCAATTCTCGTGTAGTTTCGTTCCTTGGAATTGGGGTCTTCTTTGACATAATAGATCGGTTGCTCCTCCTTCGTATGGGTTACGTGAGTGTGCGCTTGCTGCGTCGTCCGTTGCTGCAATGTAGAGTGCCAAAACCTCCTCGGTCTAGGTTTCGAAGGATGGGGATTTCGCTAGGTATTGTTTAATGCCCAAAAGCTTCTTCGCATTCTCGTCGTCCATTCAAATTTAGTCCCTTTTTTCGGTATGTTGAAGAAAGAGTTTGCATCTATCCGAGGATCGTGATATGAATCTTCCCAGCTGCTAGTGATCCATTGAGCTTTTGTACCTCTTTTAGGTTCTTCGGAGACGGCATGTTTGTTATGGCTCCATTTTTTTGGGGTCTACTTCAATGCCTCTTTTTGTCACTAGGTATCCAAGGAATTTCCCTGAGGTCACCCCGAAAGTGCATTTTTCGGGTTCACCTTCATGTGATGCTCTCTCATAGCTCCGAAGATGTCCTTCAGGTCTGGTGGTGGTTCTTTCTTGCTTTGCTTTTTATGAGCATGTCGTCGACGTAAACCTCTAAAGTCCTGCCGATCCATGGCTTGAAAATAGCATCGACCATCCTTTGGTACGTTGCTCCGCGTTTGAGCCGAAAGGCATTCTTACGTAACAATAAAGACCATGGGGTGTGTAAAATGCAGTATGTTGCTTTGGTCTTCTTTGCCAAAAATAGTTGGTTGTACCGGAATATCCATCCATAAATGACAATTCTTCATATCCCTCTCTGCGTCGACTAATTTGGTCAATGCTAGGTAATGGATAACTATCCTTTGGACATGCTTTGTTCGGGTTGGTGAAGTCGATGCGGTCCCGACCCCTCCATTTTTCTTAGGTACTATTACCATGTTGGAGATCCACGTGGGGTATTTGACTTCCTTTATAAAACCGGCCTCTAATAGCTTTCGTAGTTCCGTTTCTACTGCTTTGTGATGCTCTGTGGCCACCTTTCGTATCTTTTGTCGTACCGGGGGTGTGCCAGGCTTAATGCGCAGCTCATGCTGTATTGTCTTTGGGTCTATTCCCGGCATATCGGATAGTTTCCATGCGAAGATATCCGCGTATTCCTTTAGTAGTTCTATCGTGACTTCGCGTTCTTCGTCCATTAGAGTTCCTATTTTGATCTTTCTTGGGTTTTGCTCCGTCCCTATATTGATTTCTTTCACTGCCTCCAAGGATGTGAAAGTGGGCTTTGGTTCCCCCAGGTGGGGAATTTTCTTTAATTGCTATTTGGTAGCCTCAGATTCTTCGCCCTGATTAACCTTTGATGTGGAAGCCTCTGTGCTTCCTCTGAATTCCCCTTAGATAAGCTTTTTCCCGAGATTTCCTCCAGATATTCGTCGATGGCTTTGTCTTTGGATACCGCCTTGCTACGAGCTTTGCGGGTTTTCCTTTTTTCATCTTCTTCGTTGTTGAGTTGTATTTGCATCGCTTGGCACTCTTTTACGGAAGCTTGATCACCCTTTATCTCCATTATTCCTAGGGGGGTGGGAAATCTAAGGTATTGATGATAGGTAGCTGCGACTCCCTTGAGCTTGTGGACCCATCTTCGTCCAATAATGGCATTGTAGGGTGAGGGCGTGTTTACCACGCTGAAGCGGGTGTCAACTTTCATGGGACCTGCATCTACTTGTAGGACAATATCCCCCAGGGGCTTCGTAGCCGTGCCATTGAACCCGTAGATGGTGTAGTGTGAAGTCAGGAGTTGCTCATCGTTAAGCTCCATGCGTTTGAACGTATCGTAAAACAACACATTTACGGAGCTTCCTCCATCGATGAGGACTTTCCTTATGTTGCATCCTGCGATTGGCAATGTGAGGATTAACGGGTCATTGTGATCTTCCATGTCGTCCTCAACATCATCGGCTTCAAAAATCAGAGGTGCGTCCATCCACTCCTCGTGCTCTTCTATTTCCTTCCCGTTTATACTGTAAAGCTCACAGTAATCTTCAAATTGTTTTCTCAGTCGTTTTCCTATTTGTGCCGTCAGGGTTGGCTCTTGGCTTTCCGAGCAGGATATGGAGTTCAATGTGCGGTTGCCCTCGGGTAGTTGGACCTGTTTGCTGCGTTTGGCTCTATCCTCCATTCCATCCTTTTCCACATATTTTTTGAGATCCCCAGCATCTATCAGTTTTTGCACTGCTATCTTGAGATTTTTGCATTTCTCTGTCGTGTGTCCGTAGAAACAAAGTGGAAATCGCAAAGATACTCTTTGGATTCCGCCGTCTTTGGTGGTTGTTTCCCTTTAGACCAGGGCCAATCTAAGTCTTCGCGATCCTTGATTTCCTTCAGTATGCGTGGATAGCTGGTGTTGAGTTTCGTGTAGACCCGGTCTTCGAACTTTCTGCCACTCCTTTTGTGATCGTCTTTTCGATCCTTTTGGCGCGGGCTGGGCCTGTCTACTAGTTCCGCGGAATTTGTCCGTGGGGTTCGTTGTGCCTGCGCTCGGGGTTATCTTTTGAATTTCTTCCAACCTCGCATGTTTTTCAATGATTATCCTCAAATCTCCCTCGGTGGTTGGGGAGGTACCGTGATTTCGACAAACAACGGGCTCATCCTATCAAGCCCCCATTTGTAGTGATTAATACTCACCACGGGATCCACATGTCCAATGGCACGACATACTTTATGCCATCTATCGTGTATTCTCGAACGGATTCCCCCGTACTTAATTGCAAGTGAGAAGAGCTTGTCCATCCCCGTGTTCACGACTTTGTTGTACATGTAGGTGGACGAGAAACTTTTCGGTGGCTGATCATATGAATCAATGCACCCCCGCTTTGAGGTTATCAAACCAAGATAATGCGGATCCTTTCGAGGCTCGAGGGAAATATACGCATAGTATAGCCTCGTCGTAATCCCACCTGGCCATTACTCTGTTGTAATACCGTAGATGAGCTGAGGGATCCGCGGACCCGTCGTAACACTCAAAGGTTGGGACCGGACATTTTTGCGGGATGGTAGCCGTAGCCAGCTGACGTGCAAGGGGGGTAGTGTTGGCTTCCTTCATAATCTGTTCTAGTCTTCCACCTCCTTGCCTGGTCTTGAGTTGATTGATTTCTGCTAGCATTTCCGCGCGGAGGTTTTCCATTGCCAAACAGTGCTCGTCTTGAATGGAAGAGCGTGTCCTTCTTGTGGATTGCGACGCCGTGGTCTCTTCCGTGTCATAGTAATCTGGAGCTTCTGGTCGGTAGTCTGGGTCAGATCTTCCACTATTCCGCGCATTTCTTTGGGGTATCCTTCTCCGGTTAGTTGTTTCAGGGATGTTTCCGAAGATTGTTCCTCGGTCCCTGTTCTGTACCGCTGAGTTGGCTTCGTCTTGCTGATTCGCTAGTTCGGAGCTTCGGAGGATCCTTTCTCTTAGTTTGTTGGTTTTCTTGAGCTATCAGGCCACCGCATCCGCGTACGTTAGTTGATTCCATTGTAACTCCTCCGATTGTTGTGCCAATATTTGCGCTGTTTGGTTCGACGCTTGATTGGGGATTCCTTCTTGTAGTTGAGCTTGTCCCTCGGGGATCGTGGTATTGATTTCGCCTATCAATGGCACGCCCGGCTCGATTATTCCGTTGGATCCTGCTGGTAGTTGTTCGTCTTGTTCATTGTTCGGCGGCATTCCGTAGGGATGGTTCTGGATCACTGATTGCTATAGCCTCCGAGGCTATAGGGTTGCCTGTTACTTTGGAGGCAACCACTTGAAAACTCTTTTTGGTGCAGCGGCTCTTGCGGTGCGGCTCTCTTGCCTCCATTGCGATGTTCCCCGCATCCAAGAGCCACGTGCTTTCCGCCCGATCTGCGTGGGTTATCCGCGGCTATCGTCCTTCGCCCTTTTGTCTCGCTCCTTGTTCTGCTGGTATGGTCCTCGAATGTCTCTTGGAGTTATTTTTGTCTTCCCAGTATCTTTGTTACTTTCCATTGTAATAATGCGCAAAGGACATGAGAGGTAATCCGAGGCCCAAAAGTCCGCGGGTTAGTGAGTTTAACTTTATCTTTATAAACTAGATTTCTAGCGTATGAGATGTATTCGGGTAGTTAGTTTGGCGAATCGTACGAAAGACATAGACGGACGCGGACTTGCCACCCGAGATACGATCCAAGGGTCGTTATTTGCAAAAAGTCCGAATCTTTTGGTGGAAATTTTGTTTGAAATTCTAGTTAAAACCTTGATGTATTGGTAAAAAACAATATAGTCTAAGAGCAACCGTTGGCTAAAACCCGGATCTGTTTGTTTAAAAGCCATACAATGCTTTCAGTCTCTTTGGTAGAAAACACAATAGACATAGGTGTGTATGAAAACGAATCCGTGAATAAATCATTTGCGTTTTTAAATACAAAAATTTTAAGGTTGAGGTTGTGAAGTCACGGAAAAGATAAATCTTTTTTAGGGACAAGGTCCCTGTTTCTAAGCGCCAAATTGTGAACACGGGGATCGGGTTTGGCTTCCACGTGATCACAAACAATCTTTACATAGGTTGAATACATGCACCGAGGTATGAGGAGTATGGAATAAGTATAGACGTAAGATAAATCATAGATTCCAAACCCCTCTAGTTTGTCATGATCTCATTATCATCTCCAGGGATCCAGATAGATCGGAATACGAATATATAAATGGAACTAACGGTGCAAAAGGTGAAAGAGACGACGATATACGTGGTTCGTGCTAAAGCCTACATCCACGGGTCTAAGGGGATACATTATGAAATAAATAGTTACAAAGATGATCACAAGATCTTATGATCATCGAACATATGAGCTAAAAACTCACTTACTTCTCCCTATTCTCTCTCCTTTCTCTTTTTCCGATCCCCTCTCGGTGGGAGGGGATACATATTTATAGCTAAACTTGGTGGGTCCCTACCGACACCGAGCCGTTGAAATCTTATCTTCTTGTGTTCTGTGCATTGTACGCGGGCGCGGTCCGCGGACTTCTATGTCACTCCGCGGCTTCGACTATACCCCGGTTCATCACGTTGATCAGCCCTTGTTTCCATCGCTGGTCGTTCGACACGTATTCTCTGAGCTACATTAAATGCGGGTGGTTGGGGCGTCCCAGTCCACGCCGGTGGTGTCGATCCCCTTGTCATGTCCATGTCGGTTGGACTACCCTCGACCGTTGATTACGTCTTACCTCGTGATGGGTTAAGGCCATCCTTGGGTGCTACGGGACTCATCTATCTTGGGTGCCCCTTTATTTCTGACCGTTGGTCTCGACCGATGGCACGTTATCTGTGAGTGCCACGGATGCCCCTATGTGTCATCCTGTGGGTGATGTCATCCACGTGGGCCCTGTTAGCGCACGTGGCAATGGAGATAAATTAGTGTACTTACATGACCCATTTTCTCAATTACAAATACCATTAATTTTTGAATAGTGATATGTTCGTGACATAAACTGAAAAATCCACCACACCCACCTGAAATGAGTCGATGACTAATTAATGGACTCCTAACCTAGGAATCGGTGGACCAGGTCCGGTTATAGGGATCGGTCCTACACTGCATGTTTTCTGTAGCTAGTTTACAGATTTTTCTGTAAACGAGTTCCCAGTATAACTACAAGTCTTAGGATTTTTCCAGGCATTTAATCGCCGGGTACAGTCCTTGCACACTCGAGTTCCCAATTGAATTTTTCTTTTGCAGATTTACTTGGGAATGTGCTAAAAGCACTAGCGGAAATCGAAAGCTAATTTCTCTTTTCTGATCATGATGATCTTGACTCGCTTTCTCTCATCCTATATGTTTACTTACTCTCTTTTTCCTTTTGTCTTGGTTGCTTGCTAAAGCAATAGTGGGAAAATTGGAGGAATGCTGGTAAATCCAATTGCTTTATTGTTTCTGGAATGTCGGTATGCCCGACCAAAAAAGTAAAAGAAGAAGAAGATATTTCCTGGGTGAGATTTTACACAATTACCAAATGATTTCATCTGATAAGCCTTACATCTTTATTGCGTATCCCTAGTTACTTTTGCTCACAGTTGATTTTTTTTCTTCTTTTTTTTGGTTTTTTGTTGGGCAACTTTTGTCCTATGGTGGTCAACACAATTTGAATTTTTGGGTCCTATGTTCTCCGGTGAGTTAACCTTAACCAGGTGGTGATGTTTAAAGCAAAGCTGTTTGTTTGTTCAAACAGAAAAGGTAGATTGAGAATTTTGTAGGGCACCCAGAAGATCTTACTGGGAAGTGTGCCCGATGTCTTATGGTGGAATCCATCATATTTCAAATGTGGAAAAAAATCATGGAATGTCAAGTCTAGTGGCTTCCAAATTGGTGTTTTTCATGAAAAATCCAAGCAGTGTTCCATGGTTTCGTGTAATGGTCCGTGGAATCCATGGTAGTGCTAATCAGATTAGCGTAAAACGCTATTCAGAATAGAAGACGAAAATCGCTAATCAGAATAGCACAAAACGCTATTCAGAATAGCGCTTTTTTTTTATCCATAGATTTAAAACGAGCCATTGGAAATCTAATGGCTGAGAAAAAAGTGCTAATCTTAATAGCGTTTTGTGCTATTTTGATTAGCGTTTTTTAGTGCTATTCTGATTAGCGCTCAACGCTATTAAGATTAACGTTTTGTTGTTCCACCACTACACTTGCGCTTCCATCCACGATTCCAAATGCTGAGGTGGCGTGAAGATGGAAGATGGAAATCTTCCACCATAAGACTTGGTCTTATTCAGTAAACATGAAACGGAAAACATGTAGAACGGATCGGTGACTTTTGCTTTGGAAAGATGCATCTAGCCTAAAATCCACTGCAACCACCAAAAAGCGACAATTTACTCCTGATCACCATAGGTAAGGAGTCGGTGGACCAGGTCCAGCCTGCATTTATCTGTAATGTACAAGAACAAACAATATTGCTATGGGGATGCACGAGGGACCGAAATGCTGGAATTAGTTGCCAAGTACAACAAACAAACAGTCTAGGACCTCCTCAGCACCCGGTGCCAGTGGGTTGTTGATCTCCAGATGTTTAATCGCCAAAAAGTAGCCCTTGGATTCGGGTTTCCAATTCAATTTTCTGTCGGCAGATGGCGCTATGGGAGGGACACTCATATCTTGGAAAATGTAGTAGTCTAAAATGAAAGTTCATGATGACGGTTCCTTTCTCTTTTCTCAAGATGGCCTCACCTCATTTTCTCTTGCTCTATATACGTGTTCTTACTCTTTTGTCTTGATTGATGGCTGAAAGCCTAGAGCAATATTAGTGGGAACATTTGAGAAACTCGAGAGGACAGGATGATAGGTCTTCAATGTCAAATGTAATGTCAGTGTCACTTGACATGGTAGTACTGTTCTGCTTGCCAAATTTAAAACAAAACTTGTTGGAAATATGTACTCCTACTATGAGAGGCAGAGAGGGTCTCTTTAATGCATGGCGAGCAACTCAGTAATGGAACCTCCTGACAGTATTAACAATATCGCCGACAAGGTGAGCAACATTCTTAGAGCAGAGTTTGTCGGTTAAGCATCCACTTCTTTATCAACAATGCTTAATTCACCCTGAGTGAGTTATCCCGCATGACCCAGTCACGGTGGATCCCACCCAGCCCTAGTAAACCGCTCCTACAAAACTCCTGGTGGGGCCCACCTTGACTGGGTCACGCAATATAATTCACGGTCCCCAGTGCCTAAAGCCAAGCATAGGCCTGTCAACGGATGAATATCCGTCGGATATTTTGGAATCCGTATCCGATAGGGTAAGAACTACCGGATATCCGATATTCGATAATATCCTATAGGATACTAAGAATCAGATATCGGTTCCGATATGATAAGGTTATCGGATATCGGATATTTATCCGATAAAATCCGGCTCCGACAATAAAACTTAAAAATCTTGTAAAACATGTTCAAACACATAAACAATCTTAAAAACATATTCATAAACTGTCTCTTACTCTCACACACACGAAAAAAAAAAACACAAAAGCAAATGCTAAAGAAAGCAAGATATCTAGGGCTGTCAATTTGTAATCTGTCACTGTCAGTCTGTCACTCTCTTATCTCTGACTCTCGTCTTCATTCTTCAATTTCCACATCTGCAATACAAATTTACAACAAGTCAACAATAAAATTAACAAATTTACACTACAGGCAACACAAAGTTACCCACTCATTTGGTATCCCCTAGGACTACCAATAACCGATTGTGATTTGTGAGAATAACAAACGAAACTATGCACTTGAGTTTAAGCAAATGAAAAGAAATATTACCTTCACTAAAGTAGTCTCCGCAACCAATCACTTACGCACAACAATGCTTCAACAACCTCTCGGATCTAATGAAGATGCGCGGTGTCGTAAGCACTCTACCACCAACACAGAACATTGATTCGGATGCCACACTGGTGACTGGAACAGCCAACAAATCCCTTGCCATCTTTGCTAGAGTTGGGTACTTACCTGCATTTAGTTTCCACCAACTTAAGATATCAAACAAATACTCATCTTTTGGAGAGCCTTTGGGCAAAGACTGGTTCTTCTAAGTACATCTCGATTCAGATTCTGCACCTCATAGTCATTGTTTTCAGGTCATAAACTCAAAGATAATCGGGATCAAACTCATCTAGATTGTCTCAATCCATCATACTTGAGCTAGAGATGAGAGCTGCGGCAATAGTTTTCAGCGGCATTTGAGTTATGTGAATCATATGCATTGAAGAGATCTGTCAATTGTGTTCTGAATTTACCATACTCCGTTGTATAATCATTGTTTCCATAAAATTTCTTATAACGAAACTCTACCCATCTTGCCTTGAACCTAGGATCTAACACAACTCCAATGCTCATAACCAAATTGCTTTCATGCCAATATGCATCGAATTTTCCCCTCATCTTCAACCCCATTTTTCCTCGATATACCATAACCACCGATTTCCCATTGCTTGATGCACTCCGTTAACTTGATATACCCCATTGAAGTACGTATTTGCGTTGGATACTTAACCCCGCAAACTTGGTTGAAACATCATTAAAAACCTCTAAACATTGACAAATAACTACCCCTTGTTGCCACTCATCTTCACTTGGTAGACAGTAGAAATCACGATCGCCTCGCCGAATCTTTCAAACGCTTTTTTCAATTCTATTGCATTCTTAAGCATAACAAAGTTGAGTTCCACCTAGTGTCCACATCTAGACTAAGTGCCTTTCCGGTCAACCTACATTGTGACACCGCGTGTCGAACCCTCTTTCCTAGCTTGTGAAGCTTTGATATACTTAACACACTCTCTAATTGATAACACAAACTTAGCCGCAACTTCCATACCATCTAGTACAACCAAATGAAGAATGTGGTTGGCACACCTCATGTGAAACAATTTCCCATCAATAACTAAACAATCCTTGCTATCTAGCCATTTAATCAAATTTCTCATCATAACACCATTGGTAGCAAGATTATCACAGCTAAAGCAAGGAATTTCCTATCTATGTTCCATTCAAGAGTGCAAGTTTTGATACATTCTGGTGAGAACATCTCCCGTGTGTGGTGATGGCACTAAAATATAAGCTAATGTTTTCTTATTCAAGTTCCATTCATCATCTATGTAGTGGCATATTTACACAACAATACCCATCTTTAGTATGCTTAGTCCACATATCGGTTGTAAGACTACATCTAGAAGTCAAGTTATCCAATACTACTTGCAATTCTTGTTTTGCATTCACGAAAAGCTTCATCAAATCACTCCTAGTTGTGTTCCTACACATGATCTTAGTCAGCTAGGTTCAAAGACTTGCGTAACATTCTAAAGTAAAAATGTTGAGCCATGTTGAGAGGATAATCATGCTTAGCAATCATTTTAACCATGTATTCCCTAGAAAACTCAGTAGGTCATACTTATAATTAGCTAATTTTGCGGCCTTGGTTACTGCTTTGTTTTTCAGTGAAGTGGAAATCTTCATTGCCCGTGCTTGTTCTGTTCTCTCTTTTGGGCAGATCTTTAGATGATTAGATAACCACGGAAGTACCACTTACACTATCTGCGTCAACTTCCTTATTACAATGATGGCATGTACCTACTGTGACTTCCCTCACATGTTTTTTGTTGTGTCTTACTTTAACATCCCTTTCAAATTCATCCCACACCCAAGAAGTTGTTGCTCGAAGTTTTTCTTCAAAGCAAAAGTTATCGTGGATCCTCCTCTTCAACTTCTCTATCTTTATCATTCAGATGAGAGTCCGACATGGTAACATTAACCGGGTTCTCTTCATTTCGGTAATCCCTATCGTTACTAGTACCCGGTGTTGAGCCAATTGTTGAAGCTTGAACACTTGGTGCCAGAGGCATCCCAGAAATGACGGCATTTGATTGAGATTGAGGCAAAGGGTTGAATTCGAGGTCTTGCGATTTGGCTGCAACTTTCTTGGTAGACTTGAGTGGTCTTTTAAACATTTTCACAATTTCTGTATCAAAATTAAACACGAGAATATGTGTAAGCAAAGATCTATCCAAGTTAATAATGAGAATATGTGTAAGCAAAGATCTCGGCAAATATCTAATATGCCACAAAAAGAGAAGAGATGGGGGAACAAAATGCATAAGAGAGACTTGATGTCAAAGACATGTGAAGACATTATGGTACTCGAATAAACACTAGAGCTACAGAGATTAATATGAGTGTCGACATCAGCAGCAATTGTAAAAAGAGATTACACTTCTATTCCTCATGTGCATACTAGCTAGTAAACTACTTGAAATTCGAAAAAAGATAAATCCTATACTAGTAAACTATTTTAAAACGCTTCCATCAAATGCATTGCTAGTTTGCTACTATTCGCTTACTCATGAAAGCCTATATCGCATGTCAGAGATGGTAAGGGATTAGATGGAATTGATGAGATAACTACTACATGAAGGACGCGTACCTACCGGAATGAAGAACGCGTACTTAATGGGTTATCAAATCCATTTGAGTAATCATAAGAGTTCAAGAATTATGTTTGAAATTTGCACCACACATATTATTGACAATTAGATACTACTTGGATTGTAAGCAAAGATCTCGGCTACAACTCCAAACGTGAGAAACAAGATACTTGAACTAATTAAGAAGGTGAAGTACCCGAGTAGGAGTTTTGTTGTAGCTTTTCGTGGCAGGAGTCGCAACTTCACCACCAACTTTGCTTACTTGAGTCTCTTTCTCCAGTGACAAAGATGAATCCCTTCACTACACTTTCAGCTGATAGTAGTTTGTTCTTGATCCAAATCACAAATTTATTAGTAGGAGCAAATTCAAATTAGACTAGCATGCAACCAACCCACCCATCGAATCATCCACGTTGCAGGATTCGCAACTAAAGCTAACCCCTTTGCACAACAATACCGTGCAAAGTTAGTGCAGCCTAGAGATACAGGGGACTTTGTTCTTCATGGAACTTAAAAATTTGTGAAGTTATGCACCACAAAACACTGAAAAATACTAATAATACATGATAAGCTTTTAAGGGACATGAGAAAACAACATCTGGCTAACTTCACATCATTTTTTAATCAAAATACTAATTACAACTTACATTCTTCTTCTTTGTCGTTACCGGAGTTTTAACACCTTTCCGGGAGCCTGCAACAAACATTAACAACAAGAGATTAACTTGATTTCATGAACAGGGACAATGATTAAACTAAAAATATAGGAAGAAATGGTGATAACAAGTCAGATCTTGGATAAAAATGAAAACCATGAAACCGAAAATCCTGTAAGAGGGAGGAATTTAAATCGAATCGATAACAACCAGTATCTATTCCTTCGTATCTATTTCATCTTAACAACAAGAACAAATTTCAAGTATTAATGAGAATCAATAACTATCTTATTAATAGAATCAAACCCTAACTATCAATATTAAGTTATTCAAAGAACCTCATATTCTAATTCAATTTAAACCCATCTCAAATCTTTCACCGAGAAACAAATTCCATCCATACAGAAAACCTAATTTTATACTGCAACACAGAAACCCTAATTTCATAATAATCGAACATAGAAATCGAACAAATTAAAAGAGAAATTATTAACAACATAGAGGGGGGAGCGAATCAATACCGATTGAGTGATTAACATGGAGTTGGAGAGATCGGGCAGAGGAGGGAGCGAGAGTGAGGAGGAGAACCGAGAAGAGAAGAAAAAAGAAAAGGGAAATCGTAAATGAGTTCGACTCTTGATCTCTAGACTCCACACTAGAATACTTGGTATGGGAAAATTACAAGTACGCCCCTACTTAATCGGATATCGGATATTAACCAAACGGATGGAGCCCAATCCGATTCCGATAGGTTAAGGGGGAAAATATCCGATAAACATATCCGATCCGATATCTCGATATCCGAGCAAAAGGGATAAAATCCTATAGGATCTCGAATAATCTAAACGGACTCAGGATATCGGACATATATTGACAAAGCCTAGGAGTGAAGGTTGAAGATTGAAGATTGAAGATTGAAGATAAAAGATTATAATTGAAATCATTCAAATCAAGAAAATGAGGAAACAAAATGTTAAATCAAATGAAGTAGAGAAGTTTAAAACTAAAGAATGTAATGAAAATATGGAGTATAGTTTAATTACAAAAACAATGATTAATGAATTCCATGAAAATATCAGAGGAAGAATACATAAACGAGATTTTGAAGGAAAGAAGATTGCAACAATGAAGAATACATCGCCTTTGAAAGATTGGGAAAAACAGAAGATAACATTCACAGCAGCAGAGATATCACGAGAGAATCTAAATCACACATCACCACTAGTGATTACGATAAGCGCACGCAAGGAAGGAGGAGAACCAGCAAAAGCAATGGAATAATGGGCGATAAATAGAACTTTGGTGGATACAGGGAGTTTAGTGAGTATAATGTTTTACCATGCTTACAAAAAATTGGGGTACAAAAATGAAGAAATGATTTCCCCAACATATCATATCCATGGTTTCGGAAAATCTATAAAAAACCTAAAGGGAGATAAAATTACAGTGCAGTAGGTGAAATTGAAACACAGGTGACATTATGTGTAGTGGATATGGAATCGCCATACAACGTATTGTTGGGGAGACCATGGGTACACGCAATTAAAGCTGTAGCTTCAACATTTCATCAATGTATCAAATTCCCAATGCCAAATGGGATTGATGAGATTAGGGGAGATACTGATAAAGGAAGGATGTATTATCAAATCGAGGTAAAATATTATGAAGAACAGGTGAAGAAGCGAAAAGATCGCAAAAAGATGGCAAAAGCAGCAAAAAAGGAAGAAGAATTTAGAATTTATATGATAAGAGAAAAAAAAGGAAAAGGGATACCTAGCGAAATCTCGGAAGAAGAGAATGAGTTTGCGAAGGAAGTGAAAGGACCAACGCCTATGGGAGAACCGAAGGCCAGCTACATCGCAGCGGAGCTGACAAAGGAAGTGAACGTCGGAACTGAAGAAGAACCCAAGATGTTAAAAATTGGGACTAAGATGGAAGCAGATGAAGAAAAAAGAATTGTTGATTTGTTGCGAGATTACAAAGACATTTTCGCATGGGATATGGATGAAATGCCTGGTATAGATCCATCTGTGGCGTGCCATAAATTGGAGATTGACAAAAATGCAAGACCATTCAAACAAAGAATTAGAAAAATCGCAACGGCATATCATCCTCAAATAGAAGAAGAATTGCAGAAGATGCTAGACGCAGGAATCATTAGACAAGCAAAATATCCCAAATGGATAGCAAATATGGTCGTAGTCCCAAAGAAAAAAAAAGGGATAAGAATTTGCATAGATTTCTTGATCTAAATAAAGCTTGTCCAAAAGACTGACTTTCCTTTGCGGATATTCCGCAAATGGTTGAATCGGCGGCGGGGAAATGAAAGGATATCATCTCTTGATGGATACAAAGGCTACAATCAAATTCCACTTAGGAAGAAGACCAAGAATATCTTTGCTTTCTTCGCTCCAAGAGGATTATCTTGTTATACAAAAATGCCATTTGAGTGCGAAATCTTTGGAGCAACATACTTAGAAGGATGGTAGAAAAGGTGTTCGCGAAATAGATACACAAAACACTAGAGGTATATGTGGATGACATGTTAATAAAAAGTAAAGAAGCAAAAGACCATGTACGGGATTTGGGAAATTTTTGAACAAATGAGGCATTTCAACATCAAAGTAAATCCCGAGAAAAGTGTACCTTTGGAGTTGCATCGGGAAATTTTTTAGGTTACATTGTATCAAAAGAAGGAATACAAGTTGACCGGAGAAAATACAAGCAATTCGCGATATGCCAACCCCAGTGATGGTAAAAGATGTGCAGAAGTTAAATGGAATATTAGCTTCGCTAGGAAGATTCATCTCGCGATCATCCGACAAATGTAAGCATTTTTTCAACGTACTCAAAAAGGGAGCGAAATTTAGATGAACCGATGAATGTGAGAAAGCTTTACAAGGAATAAAAGAACATCTAATGGATATATCAATTTTACAAAAAGCGAGAACCGGGGAGGAATTATTAATCTACCTTGCGACAACCTCACATGCACTAAGTGCAGTATTATTACGAATAGACGCAGGAGTGGAAAAACCAATCTATTACATCAGCAAAACCTTCAATGCCGCGGAGAAGAATTATTCAAAAATTGAAATACTAATTTTGGCTTTAGTCTATGCAACATTCAAGCCGCATATACTTTCGAGGCACATACAATTAAGGTAATGACAAGAATACCAATTGAGTCGGTAATGAAAAATTCAAAAAGGTCAGGTAGGGTTGAGAGGTGGAATGCTCAAGTAAGTCATTACAAAATCAAATATGAAACACTATCTTCACCAAAATCACAAGTTGTTGCATATTTTTTAGGAGAGTTTCCTTTGGAAGAGGATGAAGCAGTGGAAGAAATGATGGATATATAAGAAGATCATGGAGATCCAAAAGATTTATTAACTGAGCCAAACAGATGGGAAATATTGGTAGATGGATCGTCAAATGGGGAAGGCAACGGAGTTGGGATCGTTTTGATTTCGCCAGAAGGCAATAAAATAGCTTTTCTTTGATTGGAGTTTGCATCTACCAACAATGAAGCAGAATATGAAGCTATAATACATGCTCTGTGATTCGCAATAGAAATGAAGTTGGAAAATGTGAGAATCACCAGTGATTCACAATTAGCTATTCGCCAGATAAAAGAAGAATATACTACAAATGAACCATCTTTGAAAAACTACAAGAAACTTGTTGAAAAGTTGTCGATGCAGGTACCAAAAATAAAATGGAGACATATATCAAGGAGAGATAATAGACTCGCAGATGCTTTTGCCTTTATATAAAGTATGATGACGGATCTAGCTGCGAGATACATAAAAATACAGACACTTCTATCACCATCAATCAATAAAGAGGAAGAGCGGAGGCGAGATGTGATGCTAATAGAAGATGGAACACAAATGCTCTGTGATGAAGATTGGAGAGCGAGAACTTCATGCATATCGATGAAAGGGAAACACCAAGAAGCAGTTAGAGGCACACAAATTAAAAAGCCGTGCAACAAATTATGAACTAAGAGATGGGGCAGCATGTAAGAAAGATCCTTTAATGGACCCTCATTTAGATGTTTAACACGAAGAGAAGGAGAAATAATATTAAAGATGTTGCACGGTGGGGATCTTTGGCAATCACGGTGGTGGAAGATCCTTAGCACATAAGGAAAAAATGCAAGGCTATTATTGGCCGTATATGCATGAGGATGCGAAACAAATATCAAGGCGTTGCGAAGATTGCCAAAGGCACGGAAAGAAAATACATGCTGGGGGGCACCATTAAATTCTTCAACAAGTGTATGGACTTTTGGAAAGTGGGGTTTATACATTGTGGGACCATTTTTACCGAGGCAGGTCGAGAAGATATCTAATTGTCGCTCTGATTATTTCACAAAATGGGCGAAGTAAAAGCGGTACAACACATTCGCGATAAAGATATCTTTACCTTCATATTCGAGAATATTATATGCAAATTTGGAATCCTTTTGAGTTGGTATCGACAATGGGAAAGCAGTTTGAGGACAAAATATAGAACTTTTGCTTAATGCATTTCGGATTAAATGTGGGAAATCAACTCCTTTATACCCAGGAGCCAATGGACGAGCGAAGCAACAAACAAAACAATCATGAGAATATTGAAGAAGAAGTTAGAAGGACATAATAGAGCATGGTGTGAACAAGTGCATAATGCAGTATGGGATTATAATACAACCAGGCGAGAAGCTACAGGAATGTCACCTTTGTGTTTAACATATGGAGTTGAAGTTGTACTCCCAACAGAAGTTATGATTCCAACCACAAAGAAAGAAGCTTGGGAGAAAAATCTTAGTGCGGGTAACATTTTAATCAATCTAGATGAATTAGAAGAAAAAAGAGAAAGAGCACTACAACATATGGAGAATTATCAGCGAAGATTAACCAGAGAATATAACAAACGTGTCAAGACACGAGAATTTCAACCAGGCGATCTAGTATTGAGAGAAACGCCAACATATCAGCGAGAAAGCGGTGGCAAGCTGGCGAAAAAATGGGATGGACCTTATATCATTAAGGAGATAGTTGGAACAGGGGCATATAGATTGATGGATCCCGGGGCAAAGATGTGGGCCTGATTGGATAGACCATGGAATAGATTATATTTGAAGAGATATTACCCATAAAAGATTGTGGCAAAAGATTAAACTGCGAAGTACTGAATGGATGAAGCAAAATGAATTTATATAAAAGTTTTTTGCAAAAGAATGATTGCGAAATTGCATAAAATAAAGAAAGAATATGCGAATATCTCGCAAATAAAATAACAAGTGATAATAAAAAATGAATGATTTATACGAATGGGACGAACCTTTATGGCGTACACCCTAGTTCGCGAATGATATTTCTCAAAGAGGCAAATTTAAGACCTAAAGTGCGTCATATAAGGGGTATCTCTTGACATGGCTCGGGGAAAAGGTTACACCGCCCACGAAACTGAGTCATGGAAATTTGGGGTCAATAAAGCCCATCCGGGAGAGATACCTTGGATTTCCAACTATATATATAAGGTTATACCATGGTTGGACGACCGAGGATCTCTTCCAAGGAGTCAGTGTATGACCAAGGCTCCGAGGAACACGGTTGAGCCAAGAGTGCACAGGGCATTTGAAGTGTCTCGGCCATTCTTGGCAAGTCTTGGCACATGCTGCACTCGGCCCGAAGAAAACTCCACTTAGGGTGTATTCTCGTAACCATAAGCCATATAGGTATAAGGGATAAGAGGCTGCGAAAAAAACTGGTTGTTGTTAAGACCGGATGGGAGGAGCTAGTCTTGTATGGCCGATGTACGCCTCCTTGAAGGGGCAACCAAGGGAGATGATAAGGCGGCACCCTCCATTAGGGAGATGATAAGTGTCTTAAGACGCAAATGTCATGAGGCTCTATTTTCGCAAGAAAATTTAGGCTTGTCATATTTGTGCGATGATCTGAAGAGGCAATAATACTAACGCGAGGATAAGACGAGATCAATGGGTCTTTACATGAAAGTGTACGAGGGCGTCCTGCGATTTCGTCGCAAGAGCGGCAATGTCATGGGGCTGTAAATTCGCAAGAACTTCTAGGCCTATCATATTGTCGCAACGAAAACATCCTGCAGAGGCAATAATACTAAGAAAACGATAAGGCAAGATCAATGGGTCTTTACATGAAAGTGTACAGACGTCCTGCGATTTTTTCGCAATAACGAGGGGTGGCAGAATAAGACCTTTAACTAGGAAGGAAAATAAGATCACACAAAAAGAGTAAGCGAACAAGCTTGCGAGAATGAATTTGCAAATATTAATTCAACAGCAGTAATCACAACAATGAAGCAGGCTATCACTTTAAGAATGACTTGCTTAATCATTTGAATACAAACAAAACCACACAAGAAAAAGTCATTCATAAGATAGTAAGAGGAAATAAGAGAATTTTTCAACAGTAGACTCAATCTTTCTTATCAAAAAGTGCACCTCAGAAGGAATTGAAAAGCGTCTTATGCAAAAAGTTATGCAGATAAAGAGGCTAGAGGATACAAAATTACAAAAGAAGTTTAACTCTCTACATTATTCTTTTCGCTAGAAGGAGATGTTAAACACTCTTCAACAATTTTATCAGCTTCAACAACTTTCACATTTTCTTCAGTTGGTTGATTCTCGCCAGAACCCCCTTCACTTGGATCATTATTGACAGCTTCATTATTAGAGGGGACCGCCTTTTCATTTGCGACATCCTCGCCACTTTCGTACTCATAGTCACTATCAGGAAAATTAGGGATTTCATCCTCTTCAACTTCCAGAGGTTCGATAGATACAGGGTCGAGAGATTTGGACAATAATATATTATTCACGACAACTTATGCTTTGAGATGAAATTGGCGAAGGAGTGCCCTCTGGTGATTTCTACTCTGGATATCTTTGGAGTGAGTAAGATAATCCAATCTTCTTTCGTCCCGGTCGCGAGACTTAGCAAGAGTAGAAGCAAGTAACGCCTTCTCCTTGCAAATCTTGGCATAGTTAGACTCCAGAATAGAAAGGGAGGAGCGAAGATCTTTCTCAGACTCTGCAAAAACAAGGAACAAAAGGAGTTATATAGATAAAAGATTTGAAGACTTGATAAAGGGAGAATAGATGAGGCAGTCAAATTCTATGACTACCTTCCTTTTGCGAAATAAGATGTTGGGTCAAAGCCAAGCAACTATTCTCCAAGTGATCCATGGCATTGTCAAAATTATCTCCAACCAAACCTTTTAATCGAGAGTGCAAACTCTTTTCTTTAGAAACAAGCAAGTTATTTTCCTTAGCAAGGGAAGAGTAGGATTCTTTTAACTTGGAATATTGGTCTTTCAGTTGGCTGGTTTTCACACTTAAAGTTATTCTACCCTGAATAAGTTTATCCCTCTCCATGATGACTTCTTGAAGTTTACTTCTCGGAAAACAGAGAGATTGTTCTGTTCATTACATATTTTCGACAGACATCAAGCTGTTGTGAAGCAATCGCCACCTTGTTTAACAAAACTCGCTTCTCTTGAGATAGAGTTCCATTCTCATCTGATAAGGTTTCCAAATCCAAATTAGATTTACTCAAAGAATAAGAGAGATGAGATAATTCATTATTCAGCGAGTCTTGCTTCGAACTAAGTGAACATTCTCTTGGGTAAGATTATCTATTTGATCAACAGTGTATGTATGAAGATTATCTAACTGGTTATATTGCTCCATCCAAACATCTCTGTCCATTCGAGTTTCTTCAATGAAAGATTCCAACTGATATATCTCCATTTTTCGTTTCTGGTTTAAAGCTTGAAAGGTGAACAAGGTCTTCAAAAAAAAATGTGAGGGAGATAATACCTTTTAATTCTTCGTTCTTCTTTCGAAGATTATCACGATCCGGCAAAATGTTTAGAAGATTATTCTTCAATACCTTAACTTCTTGTTCTAAAGACATTTGCGACATTTTTTCAGAACCGAAATATTTACTCAAAGACTCGAAAACGCTAGATCTGATGGGATCAATGGAGGTCTTCTTGACATCATTCATGATGTCTGATAAACTTTGAAGGCTACATCTATTCCCTCCAGGTTTTCTTTGGTAAGAGGGATAGACCCAGATGAAGAGGTAATGATGGGAGTAGAAGGAAGAATTGAATCATCCTTGGTCATAGAAATGCCAGGAAGAAGAAATTTGATGAAGATTAATGGTAAAAGTAGAAAGGGGTTCATCCTGAGGAACTTCATTGAAGGAAAATTCAGGAATATCGACAGTGGCATTTTCAGAGATGGCGAGAATAGGAGGAGGAATTGATTTATCCTGCGAATATATCGCAGGAGAAGATGGTTTATCCTGCGAAGGAGGAATTGATTTATCCTGCGAAGATATCGCAAGAGAAGATGGTTTATCCTGCGAAGATACTGTAGGAGGAGTTGTAAGCTTGAATCCAAGAAAGGAAATAGAAGACTCAATATTTTTGGAACGACGAGGTTTCTTTGGGGATCTATCAATATTTCTGTCATCCTGCGAATAACAAGTCAAATAAGAAACAGAGGCAACAATATTGTTATTAAAAGAGTAAGTGTTTCTTAATACCTTGCTATTCGCAGACTTCCTTTTAGTAACAAAGACTTTTGGTCGCGAGCCCACGGGAACATTAGGGTTTAGAACTGTGAACTTGGTATTAGAATTGCTCTTACTGAAACAAAAATAGCGTTGGAATCATTAGAGAAGGAATAATATCAGGATGAAACAATTTCAGTAGAAAAGATCAATCACAAAAAAAGATCAATTTCAGCAGATTCAACAAACCTTGATGGCTCCATAGAAACAGTAGCAGAAAAGAGATAAGAACAGTAGCAGAAGAACAATAGCCGAAAGATAATGAGAAGAATTGCAGGAACAAAAACAGCAATAAAAAGTTGCAGACGATGAAAAAGACAAAGTGAAAGAAAAGAAACACTTTCATAAGGAACTCCTTAAATAGCATTAAATGTGCCGGTAAAAAGAGGAAATTTTAGACACGTGTAAGCGGTCATCCCTAATTCACGGAATCTTGTCGGCAAAAATTGATGAAAAACAAATGGTTGCGGCATTTCAAAATACCAGTTCTCATGACATTCTCTTCTTCGCAGAGAAGACATGAGAAGAGGCAAGATGTAGGATCAGAATATCGCGACATCAATACCTCGCGAGATCAATAAACGACAGCATTGCGAAGGTGTCGCAGATGAGTAATATAAATGACACAATGAATGACGACAGCCAAAACACGAGAAAGATGTGAAGACCTAGCGAAATCTAAGAGAGTTGCGAGATCATGTATTTGTACACTTGCGATATTTCGCAAGCCATTCCCGAAAATAAAGGACAACTTAGATGTCATCCATTATGTAATACCCTATATAAAGAGCCGAGCAGGCCTATTGGAGGGGGGATCTTTTTCGAGTGTTGAGCAAGTCATTAAGAGAGAGAAAGTTTATAGTGATTGTAATTTCTTTAGTTCTTTTCCATTTTATCTTGTAAACATTCAAGAAGTTAATCAATAAAAAATTATAATTGTTCATCTTAAAATGGTTTGATTGAGTGGATTCTTGTGAGGGGTGTAGTGTAGGATTTCCTGCAACTACATCTCCTTCACTTTGTGACGGAAGCAAGTCTGGAACGACCATTTCTTGGTTTAGGCCGGATTTGTACAAATTGATCTCTCGAATCTAAAGTACTCCCTTGCAGTACATTATTTAGGGTTTAGACTCGTTTCTGACCCACTCACACAAAATTACCAAAATCAGCAGAAACTGTTTCCACCCTCAAACAATTGGCGACCACAGTGGGAGATTAATCTCTCGGTTACAAATTCAACTCTGGTTTCCATCCTCCTACCAGCGAATGGGTTTCAGGAGAATTGCGTCTGGGGACTAGGGATTCTCTGCCTTACCCTGGATCATCGTGAAAGTGTTCCACAGACAACAAAAGAGCGACTGGGGACTTCGCACAGCAATGAGGGCGTCGCGTGAAAACTCAGATTCACTCCCTGAAAATTCAGTTTTGGTGAAAGACCCTAAAACGAGTAAGTTTGCCAGATGATATTTACATAACCTGTCGTTTGGATTTTCACATTTTCCATGGAAGTCGATGACCCAATCATCCCACGGTTTCTTATCTTTTCCTTCACGTGCAACATTCACGGTTTCACAATTTTCCCGGATAATTTGCTACTTACACTCGGAAATTCAGAATTTAACATACCAATTGATCAAAAGGCTATTATTCCAAAATAATGCAAAACTCTTATAAAAAGAAATCATCTATCAGTCCAAAAAACAAGAAAAAACCGAACCATAAACTAGGCGTTTCTTCGCCTTTCAAAAAAAAAATTAAGGAAAGGAGGTTCATAAAAATAAAACGCTCAAGGAAAATCACTCAACAATGGCTCGTTCTTCTTGGAGAAAATGTCTCTCACGCTTTGAAGAGACGCCTACTTAGCTTCAACTCCGGGGACATCTTCTCGATTTTTATCTCTTGTTGACTGATCAAATCCGTGGAAGGACTATCAACCGTTTCAGCCTGAAGTCTTTGGATCTCGGAAAATCCCTTGCAGAACCAGGAGGCATTAAACTCAAAGTCCATGCACATATCCCGGTGAAACTTCCAGCTTGAGATCACATCTCAGGAAACAGTGTGACCAGTCACGTTGCACATATGATGAATTGAAGATAAATCTTCTTCCACGCGCTTGACCAACGCAAATCGGCTAGTGAGCTTTTTGGTTGTGGCAATATGTCCGTATTTTTCCCATATCCTGGTATACAACTCTGCACGCTTAATTTGGTACTTGAAGCCTCCAATCAACATGTGGCTTTCATGGGGAGTCAAATATGGAGGAGTAAAAATGGCGCGCAGAATCTGAATATGTGACTGGAGGATTCCCGGCTACGATTGCGCCAACAGTCGCCGGAATACTTTCCACCATCCGGGTCGTAGTGTTATCAACCTCTATTTCCAAACCACCAGCAGGCGCGGTTTCCATGGTTGGATCTTCATCGTGACGGGTCCCCACCTCAAGGCCATCTTCGGAAACGATTCCTCCCTGCGAAATTACGTTTTAGTTTTGTTTCAAAAAACAAAAAGAAGAAGGAGGAGAAGAACGCGTAAACTTACCGACTCATTTGCGGGCTCGCCGGAGGAAGACTCAGCGTTACTTTCAGAAGCGTTTTCATCATCTTCATCAATGGCTCAGTCACCAAACGGATCAGTTACCAGTTATCACACAACAAGGAGTGACTGGGGACTTCTCGCAGTCAGGACGGCGTCGCCCGAAAAACTATGGTGTACATACCTATGGCTAGGGTTTGCACCAACAACGGAAGAGCTAACAAAAAGAAAAAACACAGAGATACGTACCTGGAATATGTTCACCTGCTTTATTGCTACCACTCTGCCGCTAGCACCAAGACATGGAAATAAAGCCAATAATACGAGCGTTAACAGCTTGCGTCCTTCTAGCGCCGGCATCTTGCATTTCTTCCATCGCTAACAGCTTACATCTTTCCAACGCCAGCAGCTTGCACCTTTCTAGGACAACTTCTCCGCCCATAGCCGATTGCACCGACAGCTCCGCGTCCCAAGCTGAGCGACCGACGTTGACGGCTCACCAAGCCAAGATGGAGCACGCCGAGCCAATGCTAGCGGATCCACTTCAAAAACCAACACCAGCGGCTCCATGTCAAACCGACGCCAACAGCTCGCGTCCTAGCCAACAACGCCATGAGCCATTCCTTAGCCGGTCGGGGCAGCGCCATCCCCCTTTTCCACAGCCAGCCAGACTACCGTCTCACGGACCAAGTTGTAGTGCTACCACTACCAATCAGTAGCCAAAGTTGCAGCGCTGTCGCCAACACTCAATGGACAAACAAAATTTATGCCAAGCCGCGAATGCAGGGATCGCAGATTCTTCATGCCTCCTAACAAAGTGACGTTAATACGCCACTGTCAACACCGAGAACGCAGAAAATGTTCCTTCAGGTGTTACACCTCCAGTCACCAGAGCCAAGGCTGCTGCTGCCCCAACGTTTCTTCAAACATGACATCTCCAACCGTCACCAGAAGCCGCTCCGCTTCAACATTCTTGTAGTTGCGGGAAATCCCACACTACACCCCTTACTCGATTTTGCTTAATTAGTCCATTGAAAGATGTAAGATCAAGAATATTTATTGATTGAATCCATGAATTGTTTACACAAGAAAATAGAATTACACTTAGAAATTAAAACACTCTTAAACTTTCTCTCTCCTAATGACTTGCCCAACAATTCCAAAAAGATCTCTCCTCTCACAGATTCACTCAGCCCTTTATATAGGGTAATACATAGTGGTAGACAGACTAAGCTATCCTTTATTTTCGGGAATGTCCCGCGAAGTGTCGAGATGCACGAGACATTCGTTCTCGTGACACTTCTTAGCCTTCGCCGGATCTCATGTCTTCAATTGTTTTGTTTGTCGTTTATTCATTGCGTCGTTTATTTTTAACTCCTGCGACTTCTTCGCGACATCGTCGTTTACTTATCCGCGAGTCTTGTCATGTTGCGATATTGTGATCCTACATCTTGCCTCTTTTTCCTTGAATATTGCTTGAAGAGCGATCTTTAAGGAAAAATCCGTTGTTGTAGTAATCTTTGATCTTTGTTGATGAAGGAACGAGCGGAAGAATCTGTACTTGAAAAGTACGTACTTGCCTCTATTCTTTTGCGAAGTTAGAAGCTTCTTTTAGATATATACAAAGTATCGTCTCTGTCTCTCCTCATACTTCTCTGCGAAGGGAAGAGCATCATGAGAGTGATTCCTTTGATTTGCCATAGCCGCTTATCTGTTTGATTTTGTACTTTTACACGGATTTTGATTATTAATGTCTTTTCTTGACACGTCTCTTTCAACCGTTTATTCTTGACCGTTCATGTCTCTTCTCGCATTAAATGACCTCGTTTTCTCGAGGATCTTTTTCCCTATATATATTTTTCTTTTCCTCTCCTTTCCATTCTTTAGTTTCTTTCGCAACTTCTCTTTGATTCTCTCCTTCCGCAATTTACGCACGCTCTTTGCAAATCTTTTCTTCGTCTTTTCTAACGCGATCCTAATCTTTAACCTCCCATCCATTCCCATACCGATAATGGCTTCCATTAGTCGTGCGAAGGTTGGAGTTGAAGAAGCTTTAGCCGCGAAGACTAAAAGTAAAGGCAAAGCTTGTCATTCGCAAGGGTAAATCTTCTGCTCCATTAACTAAGAAGCGAAATATTCAATCTTCTTCTCGCCTTAACTCAAGCTCCGAATCATGATGAGGATAACCATGATTCGAATCTCTCTCTCGCTAAAGAGATTCCGTTGGCCGGCTCTCCTATGGATCGGTTATTTAGCATCTTCAGACTCTTCCAAGGAATGGGAGATGCTCCCTAGCTTCCCTTTGCGGTACTCTCGCAAACGTGTGTAATCTTTGCTTTACTAGAGGGCAATGATTCTTTCAATGGAGCCTCTAGAATCGTGTCTCGACTTCTTGAATGCACTTGGGTCTTTGGTATGTATGCGAGTCACATTTCCCTGTTAATTTTGAATTTTTAAATATATATGTATTAAGCTGTTTTTACATTGTTTTCTTTCATAGGTTGGAAAAACTTCTTTTGTAGTTGCCTCGGACCTCGAGAGAAGACGCAACAATCTTGAAAAGAAGAACTCATGAGTTGAGCAAGAAGATTCGAGAATTAGAGATCGAAGTTGCGTCATCTCGCGATAAAGACGAGAGAATTCAAAGTTAAATACCGAACTTGACTCCCAAAGGGATAGGGTGTCCTCTCTTAAGAACGCTAATCAGCAACTTTATGGTATAAGATTTCACTTCCTTTTATTATTTCTATCTTATCGGTCGCATACTACTACCTAACTTATTACCTTCGCAGATGTATATAATCTCTCCGATGAGGCTATTCTTCTCCATACATTTCCTGAACCTATGGATAATGACCTTCTTCTCGCACACCTCAATCAATCTCTAAGTAGTTCCTCAGATAAAACTAACCTCCTTTCATTAAAGGATCTTCAGTCCAAACATCAGCTTTTAGAGATCGAACACAGATCTAATTTAAATTTAACTAATCGCTTTAAACGAATGTACCTTGATTAGAAGAAAATCAAGACTTTAAGAAAGAAAATTAGTGATCTCATAGATGAGAACGATCGCATTACTAACGAGAGGTGCACGGGCGTTAGCGAATTCCACAAATCTCTTCTTGGTGTGCAAGTTGAACGAGATGAACTCCTTCATCGGACTACTATGCTTAAGCGGCGAGAAGAGCAAGTTCGTTCTCTTCTTGTTATTAATAATGATGATGAATTCGCACTTTGAGGCTGCGAAAGTTTTAGATAATGCCGGGAATAACCTAGGTGTTGATGTTAGTCTTCATGCCGAGCATACTTCCTTGATTAAAGATATGATATCGATAGAGAAGGTTACTTATTATACCTTACGCTTCTTACTTACGTAGTATTGCTTGTAAATTATTAACTTGTTGTTTCTTATTTGCGAGAATCGAGAAGAGGCTTCGAGGTTAGAATTAGAGAGCTTGAATGCGAAAAGAACAACTCGCAGAATTTTCCGGCGAGAATTGAAGAACTCTCAAAGGCGAAAAACAACAACTCGCCAAGAGTCTCTCCCTTCGTAATAACAAGTATTCCAAGTTGAAGAAACAATTTGAAACAACGAGTGGAGAACTTTAATAATGATCTTTGTTCGTTTTCGCAATGGAGCCATGGAGTATGTTTGTAAGGACCAGAATATCCCTCTGCATTCATATCCCTGGCTTCTTGAAAAGGTTCCTAAGAATCTACCTGTCTCCGATGTTTCTGATAGTGAGGTGGAGAAGAAGAAAATTCAGCGATGAGAATAATAAGGTGAAGAATCGGATGAAGGAGAAGAATCACCAAAGAGATAACTCTTTTTGTTTTCTTTATTTGCTTTGTAATATCCGTACATTTACGTATCTTTGTTATGGTGAATTTCTTGGATTTTTTCCCCATGAATTCAATCTTCACTCCCCTTTTTGGTAGTTCTTCCTTGTAATATAATTGGCTAACATTATTGATGTATAACTCTTTCGTCAGAAGATGAATAACAATATTCCATCTTTTCCATTCCCATACTTGCCTCTGTTATTTATCTTCAGATGGAAGATTTTAGTTGTCTTCATGTATTTGGTTGGATAATACTTTTATTGTTGTTGAAATGTATTATTGCGACGAGGTCGCAGGTATCTTCATAGATCAAGAATTTTACTTGCCTTGCCTTATCTTCATAAATGTATCTTATCTCTTCTCATTGCGACAATGTCGCAAGCCGCCCTTATATTTTCAAGCAAGGGCCCATTGGCCCTGCCTTATCATTTTTGTGTGGTCTTCCGAGTTAGACCTCCCTAATTAGAGGTCTTCCCCTGCCACCTTTTATTGCGACAAAATCGCAGGACGTATTTACACTTGCATGTAAAGACCCATTGATCTTGCCTTATCATTTTCCGAGTATTTTTGCCTCTGCGGGATGTTTTAGTTGCGACAATATGACATGCCTAGATATCCTTGCGAACATAAAGCCCCATGACATTGCCGTGCGTAAGGAAATCGCAGGACGTCCGTACACTTTCGTGTAAAGACCCATTGATCTCGCCTTACCCTCGCGTTAGTATTATTGCCTCTGCAGGATCATTGCACAAATATGACGAGCCTACGTTCTCTTGCGAAAACATAGCCTTATGACATTTGCGTCTGTTTTGACACCCCCCCTAATGGAGAGCGTCGCCCTTATCATCTCCCCGGTTGCCCCTTCAGGAGGCGAAACATCGGCCATACAAGACTAGCTCCTCCCATCCGGTCTTAACCACAACCAGTTGTTTTCGCAGCCTCTTATCCCTTATACCTATATGGTTTATGGTTACGAGACTGCACCCTAAGTGGAGTTTTCTTCGGGCGAGTGCAACGCATGCCAAGACTTGCCAAGAATGGCCGGGGTAGGTTCATCCATCCGGGCACTCTGGCTCAACCGTGTACCTCGGCGCCTTGAGCATACACTGACTCCTTGGAAGAGACCCTCGGTCGCCCAACCAGGGTATAACCTTATATATAGTTGGGAATCCAAGGTACCTCTCCTGGATAGGCTTTCATGGGCCCCAAATTTTCATGGTTCGGGCTTTAGGAGCGGTGTAACCTTTCCCCGAACCATGGCGAGAGATACCCCCTTATATGACGCACTTTAGGTCTTACATTTGCCTCTTACGAAATGTTATTCGCGAACTAGGGTGTACGCCATAAAGGTTCGTCCCATTCTTTTGCGCATTCATATTTGTTAAATCATTCAATCATTCATATTTCATTATTTCTTTGATATTTGTTTTGCGAAGTATTAGCATAGTTACCATTTCATTTGTTATATTTCACTTTTCTTTCTTAGTCGAATTCTCATTTTACTCTTGGCTGCGAGATTCTCGCACATCATTACCATTTGCTACTTTGCATCTTGCTTTTATTGATTATTCACTTCTTATGCCTTTTGTTCCTCATATCTTTTGCTTCTTTATTGTCATAATATTGGTGTCTGTCTCCGGGCATTCACCTCGCGAGATATGTTCATCCCTCACTTCTATAGCATCTACCATTAGTTTTTCCTTTCTCTGTTCATTTCTCACATGTTGCTTCCAACCCTTTCTTTTGGCATTTCTTTCTTCGCAACTTTCTATATCGACCTCATGACACTGTTGCGACTCCTTCCAATCTCCCTGTATAATACCAATGCCGTTTGGATGTGGAAATTTTATACATTGATGGAATGTTGACGCGACCCCCAAGATTTCATGAAGCCACGGCCTCCCAATCAGTGCATTATACGGGGATTCCACGTCAACCCACGAGAATAAAACATCGGTTGATAACCCTTGTAGAGGTATTCTCATGTGAACCTCTCCCTTTGGTTTGTTTGCGGTGCCATTAAAGCCATATATCTTGTATGTTGAGGGGATCAAATCCTCATCCTTTCCTCCCATCGTCTTATAAGTATGGTAAAAAAGAATATTCAGGAACTTCCGGTATCGATTAGGATTCGGTTGATCGCCCGGCAAGCACGCCTCGTCATCTTCTCCATCAACTGGTTTTGGGTTAATCTCTAGTTTCACAACCAACGGGTTATCATGTGTTTCTCTTCCTTTTGGCATTTCATCTCACGAGAGAAAGAGATAGTCTTCACTGCCACTTCTCTAGCTGCGTCGTTCTCGCCGAGCTCATTATTTCTTTATCATTAGCATCTCTCGCAAAGACTCTCCTGAGCACGTTGTCATGAAAATCTTGATTGTGCGATAGGAGTGGACGATAGAGTTGCGGTTCAAATTTCTAGCTTTTGTTCCAATTTCTATAACAAATGTTTCCTTTCCTTTCGCCGACAACATTCCGTGCATCTCTCGGTGGTGGTGGTAATGTTTGCTTTGTTTCTTCTCCCTTTAGAAAGTGATTTAGCTTCCCCTGATCAATCATCCTGAGAATAATTCTCTTTATGTTTCTACAATCGTTTGTCTGATGTCCATGGAAGCGATGGTAAGAACAAAACTCATGACTTCTATCACCTGGTGGTGGTTCCATTCCCACGTTCCAAGGTCTTTGGTACATTTTCCATTACAAGTATAGCTTCCCAGATCTTTTCAACACTAGCATTCGGTGGGGGCATCCTAATCTGTTCCCACACTATTGCCGACTTCTCTGTCCTCCACGGTTATTTTGCCTTCGTCCACCATAAGTTTCTTGCACATGATCTAGCCTCGAATCTTATTATTGTTGTTACGGTTGTAATAGTTCCTTTCTCGTTCAAACTCTTCTTGATCGTGGCTTCCCATCGCTACTATCTTCTGCTGTCCTCATCGACTTTCCTTGCTTCTTTTGTCCTTGCGAAGTTCTCGCCTTTTGTATTTATGAATTGAGGTAACAAGCTTGCGTTCGCAGCATTCGAGTTTGTGTTCGCTGATTTGGATAAGAATTCATTTCATTCTGTCTTTCTTCTAAGGCAATATATTCTTCTGTAATTCTGCATGGTTACGCCATCGTGATTGTATTTTGATTCTAAAAATTTGAATGTATAACAAGTTAGTCGCGAAAGAGCATTCACAAATGAGAGTATGAGATATCTTTCCTCAACCCGTCCCTGCCATTTATTTACACATGGTCCTCCATCTTATTGTTAATCGCCTTAAGCTCTCGCCAACCCTTTGTTTCAACCCGAATACATCTTCAATACACCGGTCGCGAAGAGTTGTTACTTATGTATGCTCCCGGGGAATGTGGCTTGTAAATGGTTAAATGATGTGATTGTGTTCCTTGGTAGACCTTCAAACCACTTTAGTGCTTCTCCTATTAAGCTTGCCTTGAAATATTTGCACAATATGGCATCATGATTCTCCCATTATAACATACATCTCATATAAGCCTTAATATGTTGTATCGCACGGGTTGTTCCATCAAAGATGTTGGTTAATGCGGGTAGATTGCACTTAGGAGGTATTCCTCCCATCCGTACTTCTAGCGTGAAGGGATTCTTCGCGGCTTCATGATGGCTTCGTCTAACTGTCTCCTTCCTCCTTCCCTTCTACTATTCAAAGTAATCCTCTCATTTCGGCCCGTTCTCTTAAGATTTGTTCATTTGCCTCGAATTTGATTCTCTTGGTCTTTTTAGCTCTGCTTCTCTCCTTCTTCGCTCGTGCCTATTTTGACCTTCTGCTCGTTATTTTCTCCTCTTCTTTCCCGCGACGCTCTTCTTCGTTTCTTTCGTCAATTCGCACGCCATTGTATCGGTTGTTCTCTCTTCTTGGTTGCCTCTCGGCTCTCATCATCCGCACCCTCTCATATTCTTCGTTAATATTTCTATTGGTACGATTTTGTTCCCTCCTTCTCTCGCGGTTGTCATGGTTATTCTGCCGGATTGCTTCTTCCATCTCTTGATTTTCCATTTCTGCTCTTATTCTTTCTCTTTCGCGAGCTAGTCGCGCTTGTTCAATGTAGCGTCTCTCTATGTCATCCTCGATCTCTTGGTTTCTTCTCAATTCTTCTCTCTCCGTGCAAGATTATTCTCCCTTGGTAATTTTGGGTCATTCGGTTCTTGGAGTTGCATGTTTCCTTGATTTTCCCTATTCCGCTCATTTTGAAGATTTTGGGCTGAGGAATATAACGATCTTCTATTTCCCAGTTCTCTCGCCATGCTCTGTATTCGGATTTTGTGTTTCTTCCTCGGTACTTTCGTTGGTAGAACTCTCCTTCTTTCTTCTCTATTCGATCTTGAACTTGATCTCACGCTACTTCTAGATCTCCTACTTTGCAATCTCATATTTTCCATCCTCAATTCATGATTTTGTCTTGTCAAGTTTGCTCGCTCCTATGCTTCTAATCGTCTCTCTTCGTGTATTGTTTGTCTCAATCTTTCTAATTTGCCATTTCTTCGTTTCTGGATTCATTTCTCCATTCACCCTTGTTCGCCTCCTCCTTGTCCATTGTTCACCCATTCTTTGCTCCTCTTCCCTCTCGTCTTCGAGAATCGGACCTCCAAGTATGTACACTCACTCTGTCATAATCCATAGCCGCGTTTGCTCCGGGGAGATCGGTGGCTGGTTTTGATCTTCTCCATCGTTTCTCATATTCATCCTTGACGATTCTCTGTTTCATTCCTCCTTTCTCCAGCCAAGTCTCCCACTTCTTCTTACAATCGTTGGTTGCTCTTGTACATTTCTTCTTCTAGCCATCTTTCTTTTTCAATGAATTCTTGAGTATCTTTTCCAAATCTCTTCTCTGTTAATCCAAATTCTTTCCAATTTCTACGTCAATCACTGCCAATCCCTGTTTCTAGCGCATATGTAGTTGCGGGAAATCCCACACTACACCCCTTACTCAATTTTGCTTAATTAGTCCATTGAAAGATGTAAGATCAAGAATATTTATTGATTGAATCCATGAATTGTTTACACAAGAAAATAGAATTACACTTAGAAATTAAAACACTCTTAAACTTTCTCTCTCCTAATGACTTGCCCAACAATTCCAAAAAAGATCTCTCCTCTCAAAGATTCACTCGACCCTTTATATAGGGTAATACATAGTGGTAGAGCAATTAAGCTATCCTTTATTTTCGGGAATGTCCATGAAGTATATGAGATGCACAGACATTCGTTCTCGCGACACTTCTTAGCCTTCGCCAGATCTCGTGTCTTCCAATTGTTTTGCTTGTCGTTTATTCATTGCGTCGTTTATTTTTAACTCCTGCGACTTCTTCGCGACACCGTCGTTTACTTATCCCGCGAGTCTTGTCTGTTGCGATATTGTGATCCTACAATTCTCTCGGGAAGACGCTCCGCTTCAGCATTCTTTCAATAAGCTGCTTCAGGATCCGAAGCTGAAGCTTCAGCGTTTTGCTCCATAAGCTTCAACATCCTCTCCGAGAGCCGAATCCGCTTCAACGCCACTTCTTCCTGCCAAATATAGTGTCGTAGCCACCACACTCCTCCTCCTGTCAAGGATCGTGATCATGACCAGCCAAGGATCGTGAGTTGTGGACACTTTTTGATCCATCTCGCTAAACCTCGTAGCCGTGGCCGGTTTACTCGCTTACGCATCCAGCCCAATCCCTTTGCTTCCATGGACGCCCGTGCAATTCCAGCCGACCTATTTTGTTGCTATGACAATGTAGTCTCTACGATCACAACTGCTTCCAAGAACCGCTGCTCATTTGTTGATACTAGCCAGAGCTTGACCATAGCAACAACGCTACAGGGGTAGTCCGTACTTCTCCATATTTCAGTTTCACATGGAAGAAGTGATAGAGTCACCAGTACGGATGCGAGATGGTGATATCTTTATCATGGTCAACCCACCGACCATACCAGATATAAACATGTAAACTACATATGGGGACTATCAGCATAGGACGCATTCACTCCCCTCAACCTGGTTATTTCTGATTTCATCATAATCACTGCCGAAGTTTTACGAGCCGCAGGAATTTCTCAACATGAAGCCGTACATGTGCATCGAAGACTCCAAAGGCACGCCACAAAGATGCATTAACATATTCGGCCATGCCATCAGATCTAACATAGATATAACCGGGGACTACTCACTGCATCCTATTCCACACGATAGTCCAAGATTCAAAAGCTGGTTCGAAGGATATCTCTTGGAACAAAGTCCTTGAAGACTTGATAGCAGCACAACGACAACAGAATGTCTCCCAACACATATATTACATCCCGTGGCTTTGGAAGATTTCTACCATACAATCATCCACAACATATCATCATCGCGATCAGAAGGTCCAGACACTGAACAACCTAAATTCAAGGATGGACCGACAACGCAACTACAATATCCAAGATTAGCACTGACATAATCGTTACAACATATATTTCATCCATCCATCCCAAGAATGCAATGGAGTTTGGTAAATTTTGGAATCCATTGGATAGACACTGCATAGCGTCTCCTTTCCAAGCCGACCAATGCTGACATTTCCTTTCCAAGCTGACCAACGCTGACGGCTCCCTTCCAAGACGACCAATGCTAACGGCTCCCTTCCAAGTCGATCGCTAGCGGATCCATTCCAAGCCGCGCAATGCCTGCGGTTCCCATTCCAAGGTAACCCATGAATAAACCAAGCTGACATCCTGCATCTCAACCAGCAACCGTATCTACTATTTCACGGTCTAGCCAGTAACGACGCAAGTAGAATTCGTGCAAGGCCGCCAACACAAGGATCACGGATTCTCAAAACACTTTCGAAAAGGGTTAGACGAATCTTCCTAGCCATCTTTCATGACTTGCCGTTTCGATTTTATCCTTGCCTGTCACCATCTTATGCTTACCTTGCAACAATTCTCCTGTTCCGAGCTAAGCAGGGGACTTAATGTTGATGGTGGTTTTTATCTTAGGGTTAAAATCGTAAAATGTACATATGACATGACGTCACTATGAACACTAACGCATTTATTGAATCAATTAGCATGCCTATGTAAGAATTACCAGGGTACCTTTTTGTTTTTTTTTATATACATGTGTCATTTTCCACGGCAGAACCCTTAGTATTGACCGACAACATCTTTGTATATACCAAACCCTGATTTCTCACCATCGTGTCAATGGCAAACCATGCCATCCACGTCTTCGCGCCAAGGCAAGCCAACCATGCCAGCCGCACCATCGTGCCAATGGCAAACCATGCCAGCCACGTCTCCGCGCCAAGGCATGACAACCATGTCAGCCGCACCACCGTGCCAATGTAAAACCATGCCAGCCACGTCTCGCGCCAAGGCATGCCGACCATGCCGTAGCACCACCGTGCCAATGGAAAACCATGCCCGGCCCACGTCTCGCGCCAAGGCATGCCGACCATGCCAGCCGCACCACCGTGCTATTGGAAAACCATGCCCGGCCACGTCCCGCGCCAAGGCATGCCCACCATGCCAGCCGCACAACTGTGTCAATGGAAAACCATGCCAGCCACGTCTCCGCGCCAAGGCATGCCGACGATGCCAGCAACACCACCGTGCCAAATGGCAAACCATGCCAGCCACGTCTCCGCGCCAAGTCATGCCGACCATTCCAGTCGCACCACCGTGCCAATGGAAAACCATGCCAGCCATGTCTCCGCGCCAAGGCATGTAGAACATGCCAGCCGCACCACCGTGCCAATGGAAAACCATGCCAGCCACGTCTCCGCGCCAAGGCATGCCGACCATGCCAGCCGCACCACCGTTCCAATGACAAACCATGCCAGCCATGTCTCCGTGCCAAGGCATGCCGACCATGCCAGCTGCACCACCGTGCCAATGGCAACCATGCCAGCCACGTCTCCGCGCCAAGGCATGCCGACCATGCCAGCCGCACCACCATGCCAGCCACGTCTCCGTGCCAAGGCATTCCGACCATTCCAGCCGCACCACGTGCCAATGGCAAACCATGCCAGCCACATCTCCGCGCCAAGGCATTCCGACCATGCCATCCGCACCACCGTGCCATTGGCAAACCATGTCGGCCACGTCTCCGCGCCAAGGCATGCCGACCATGCCAGCCGCACCACCGTGCTAATGACAAACCATGCCAGCCACGTCTCGCGCCAAGGCATGCCGACCATGTCAGCCACACCACCTTGCCAATGGAAAACCATGCCAGGCACGTCTCCGCGCCAAGGCATGCCGACCATGCCAGCCGCACCACCTTTCCAATGGAAAACCATGCCATCCACGTCTCCGCACCATGGCATGCCGACCATGCCAGCCGCACCACCTTGCCAATGGAAAACCATGTCAACCACGTCTCTGTGCCAAGGCGTGCTGACCATGCCAGCCGCACCACCTTTCTAATGGTAAACCATGCCATCCACGTCTCCGCGCCAAGGCATGCCGACCATGCTAGCCTCACCACCGTGCCAATGGCAAACCATGCCAGCTACGTCTCCGCGCCAAGGCATGCCGACCATTCCAGCCGCACCCCCGTGCCAATGGCAAACCATGCCAGCCACGTCTCCGCGCCAAGGCATGCCTACCATGCCATCCGCACCACCGTGCCAATAGCAAACTATTCCAGCCACCTCTCCATGCCAAGGCATGACGAGCATGCCAGCCACACCACCGTGCCAATGGCAAACCATGCCAACCACGTCTCCGTGCCCAGGCATGCGACCATGCCAGCCGCACCACCGTGCCAATGAAAAACCATGCCAGCCATGTCTCCGAGCCAAGGCATGCCGACCATGCCCGGTAGCACCACCGTGCCAATGGCGAACCATGCCAGACACGTCTGCGCGCCAAGGCATGCCGACCATGCCAGCCGCACCACCGTGCCAATGGCGAACCATGCCAGCCATGTCTCCATGCCAAAGCTATGTCGGCCCTACCACATGCCGCTGGCTGCCAAACGGAGGGTTGCAACGATCAACAACTACCCTTCTATCTGAGATGCAAATCTCAGTCGTCTAAGTTCGCCACCTAACGCATGGAAACTTCTATCCCAAGGCAAAACATCACGGTTTGTACCAAAACCTAATTTTGGCCGCGCCTAAACTATGCCAAAGCTTGCTGGTCCCCTACTTTCATTGACCAATCAGGTTGCTCCAAACCTGCCACGGTCTCCAAAGAAGCTAGCTTCCCAAAACACGCTAGCTTCCCAAAACATGCTAGCTTCCCAAAACGCGCTAGCTTCCAAAAACCGCGCCAACATTCCGCACGTGCATACCAAAAATCCATGCCATCCATGCCGCCATGATACAAGCGCGGCTATGCCACCTCGGGCCCGCAACATCCCTCTTGAATTCTTCTTGAGTTTTACTGTCGGGCTGTTTTCACCTCCCAAACGAGCTCAAAACCTAAATATCTTGCGTAGGGAGATAGGAAATTCTTTTCCGGTCGAATGGAGGGGCGGACCGTCAAAATCCGAGTCTGTACGAGAATTTTACAGCGATTCTAGTAAAGGGCGCTAATTAAGGTTTCAGCATGCCAAACCCTAATTTAGGACAAAGTTGCCAGCCTACAAACGAAAAGTGGCCACGATTAACCACTTCCCTTTCTCCTGAGATGCAAATCTCAGCCGTCCAAGTTATTCACCCATCGCGTGGCAACTTCTGGCCCAATGCCAAAACTACACGGTTTGTACCAAACCCTAAATTTTGGCCGCACCTAAAACATGCACGAGCATGCCAAAACCAGACCGGTCATGCCCCTGGATGCCAAACGAAGGGTTGCAATAATCAACGACTGCCTTTCCATCTGAGATGTAAATCTCAGCCACACAAGTTCGCCACCTAACACATGGCAACTTGCGGCCCAAAGCCAAACATCACGGTTTGTACTAAACCCAAATTTTTTCCGTGCCTAACACATGCCAAAGCCATGCACGACGCAGGCTGCCAAAAAGAAGGGTTTCAACAATCAACGGCTACCCTTCCTCTCAAGATGCAAAATCTCGACCATCGAGGGTCACCACCGAGCCGACAAGTCTCCCAAGCTCAACTTGCCAAGCAACATCAACATGCTATACGTTTTCCACGAAAACACTCGAGACATCAACACATGTCACAAACTGGGGGATGCTCATTAGGGTATTGGTTTGGCGGTTTACAGCGTGCGGCGTACACTACGCCCGTTACAAGAAAGTGTCATAAGAATGAGTCGGTTAGTTTATACAAGGAGTAATGGTGAAACGTTTCTTTCATTATGGAACATCAATTCCAGGCGTTACCCGTTACCACCTCCTTCCACTTTACTCAGCCGTTCCCATTTCTTACGAGACCAGAGTACGTTTTGTTACGACTTGTATAAATAGGTCTTACCTATTTCCACCAAACAATAAGTTTTGGAGTGGGAGCATACAACACTCGAAATCACTTGCTAGCTTTCCCATCGTTAGCTTTCACTTTCTGATACAAGTCAAACAACTACTCTTCCAGAATCAACTATTCTGGTCTCAACACTCTCTTCGCTTCCCTCCTTAAAACCAACCCTTCTCCTTCACTTTGTGACCAAAGCAAGTCTGGAACGGCCATTTCTTGGTTTAGGACGGATTTATACAGATTGATCTCTCGAATCTAAAGTACTCCCTTGCGGTACAATTTTTATGGTTTAGACTCGTTTCTCACCCACTCACGAAATTTGAAATCAATGAAACCGTTTTCACCCCCAAACAATGGTATTGAAGCAAATAACACGACTTCCAAGATGGTTTCCAAAGGAATTTCTGGCCACAGCTGCTGGCCGCATCACCATTATTAAAGGTCGCATCGACATTAATTTTGATGACACAATTTGGAGGAGATTCCCATGAAGCTGCATTGTTCTGACTGACTGCAATATTTGAGCAGAAATTTAAGGCATTATGAAGATCAAATAACTTGAAGTCTTGTAAAGCCTTCTGTATACATTGGGGGATCGATGGTTGAGTATTATTGAAGACTAAATCATTCTTCATCTTTATATGTTCCACAAAGTGCAAGAAACTAGATTCAACATGATACCTTGATCAGGATATGATAACCGGTGTTGAATAATTTGTCGCAGATTCAGACCAGCAATCACTTCTATAAGTATCGGACTTTCCTGTAAAACTGTCAATGAAAATTGACATTCGAAGAGTAGATGAAAGACCGTCACTTCTTCTTTATTACATAATGGACAAGCAATGTTTATCTGATTATTAAATTTACTAAGATTATGATAAACTACCAGACCTTCATGAAGAACTTTTCATAAGAATATTTGTATTTTAGGTTGAATCTTTATTTTTTCCCAAACTAATTTCCAAGGAAACTCCGATTCTGAAGAACTTGTAGTTGTATTATCCATCAACAACTCGTATATAGATTTTGAAGTAAACATACCTGAAGGAGTTTTCAGACAGATTAATTTATCTTCCACCTCAGTATCTATCGGAATATAGATATCCAAGATAGCCTCGACTTGATTCTGAGGAAAAACTTGAGAAAGAAGTTCCAAGTTCCATGACTTATCTTCATGATTAATAAGATCTGATACCCTTGTAACGTCAACCGTGGCATTTGGAAGTTTTGATGGCCTAAAATCCGGGATCCCTGGAATCCATGGATCATGCCAAATATGGATGTAGTTTCTAGATCCTAATAACCAACAACAATTATTTATGAAAATATTCCTTAGTGAGAGCATATCTTTCCAGGTATTTGAGTCAGTAGGCTTAGGAATACAATCCCAGAAAGAATTATGTTGAAGATACTTTGCAGAATAAAGTTGTACCCAGACTGCATTCGAATTTGTCAGAAATCTCCATACTAGCTTCGAGACCAATGAAATATTCACAAATTCCATATTTCGGATGCCTAAGCCACCATCTTCTTTTGGTCTTTCCACCTTCTCCCAATTGATAAAGTGAGCTTTTCTTGTGTTTACATCATGACCCCACCAGAATGCACTTTGAGTTCGAGACAATTCTTTTGTGACTCCCTTAGGAAGAATACAAGTACCCATACTATAATTAGGGATTGTTGATTGAACACTTTTTGAAAGAACAGTTCTTCATATAACCATCTATTAGAAGTAGAAGTACCTTTACTGAAGTGAATTTAAGACTTCATATAATTTATTATATGCCCTGAAAAAGAAGAATAAGTATCCAAAATACACTTGAGATGATCCACATTTGATTCAGAATTATTTCCAAAGAAAAATAAGTCATCGAAAAACATCAGATGACTTATTGTTGGAGCATGAACATTGATCTTGTAACCACGGTAGAAACCGTTTGATTCAAAATTATCCATGAAAAGGGATAGTCCTTGAGAACAAATGATGAATAATGCAGGTGATAAAGGACATCCTTGACGTAATCCCCTTCCACTTTTAAAGTTTCCATAAGGAGTACCATTTAAGAGAATAGAAAAGGTAGAAGAAGTAACATAGCTCATAATTAGATTTTGAGAATGCCTATGAATACCCATTTGATGAAGCATAAAGCTTAAAAAAGACCAAGAGACACGATCATATGCCTTCGACATGTCTAATTTAAGGTCAAAGAATCCTTGTTTAGATTTAGACTTATTAGAGTGAAATAACTCTTTTGCAATAACAACATTGTCGGTTATCTGTCTATTCTTAACAAAAGCATCCTGAGACCAAGAAATAAAGTAACTCAATAAAGGACCAAGTCTGACAGCTAAAATTTTTGCCACAAACTTATATGAAACATTGCATAATATAATGGGTCGAAATTCCATAGCCGTAGTAGGATTCTTGACTTTTGGGATTAAGCCTATATGAGTATGATTAAACTTACTTGGTATTTCTCCCGTGTTAAAAATTTGTTGAATGAACTGAATAGTATCTTCACCCACAATTGTCCAATATTTTTTATAAAAAAGAACCGAAAATCCGTCTAGCCCTGGAGAACCCAACGAATTCATATTCTTGAAAATTTTCCAGATTTCTTCACCAGAAGGAATATCAGACAAGGATATGTTTTCTTCATAACCCATAGAATAAGAAGAAACTTGTAAATTTGAAGGAGCTTGAATGTTCAAATCTTCTTGAAACAAGGTTTCAAAAAATCGAATAAGTTAATCTGCAATTTCCTTAGGATTAGAAATCCATTGTTGATCACCTGTTTGAATACAGGAAATTTTATTATTTTTCCTTCTTTGTTGGACTGAAAGATGAAATTGTTTAGTGTTTTTATCTCCAGTTTTCATCCAAATTTGCTTCATTCTTTGCTCCCAATAAGTAGCTTCCATGATAATGTAATCATTCAATTGAGCTGTTGTGGATTTATCTTGATGAATCACATTAGGGTTAGGAGATAATGTTTGAAGATGAAGTAATATTTTCTTGAGTTTCCTGATTTATTCTTTATACAGCCTATCTTGTTTTTGCTCCAGCTTTTGAGAAATTTTCCAAGAGAAGTAAGTTTAGTAATCAAATTTGCAGGGAGATTGATATTCCAGCTTTCCAGGACAACTTTTAGAAAATCAGGATGTGTACACCAATATGCTTTAAATCTATATGTCGGGGGATTTATATCTATAACTCTACATGTGTTGAGAAGAATAAGTGAGTGATCGCTGGAGATTCTCGGCATATGTAGGACACCTAATTTCTCAAACATTAAACACCAATCTGGAGTTGCAATAACTCTGTCAAGTCTTTGTCTTATTAGACTTTGAAATTGTCTGCCATTGCTACAAGTATATGCAGGACCCGAGAAACCCAAATCCAACAGATGATTTTCATGAATAAAATTGTTAAATTGAGATATTGTTGTGTTTAAGGATCGATCACCTCCAAATTTTTCTCTCACAGAAGAGAGAGCATTAAAATCTACGATGAAGCATTTAGGACCAGAGATGTGTTGAGAGTAAACCGATAAGCTTTGCCAAAAATTACCTTTATCTGATCTATTTGGTGGTCCATATACACAGAATAAATTTCATGCAGGATAAGGACTTGATTGTTTAATTTGCAGGTGAATCAGATTTTTAGAAGAAAAAATAACTTCTGCATCAACATTATCTTGCCACATTAACCAAAGACCACCATTGCGACCTATCACTGGAACGACACAATGATTAGAATAACCAAATCTATGAAGAATAGAATGAGAAGAAGCTTCCGATAGCTTTGTCTCCGAGAGAAAAACAATGTCAAGTTTAGAGATTCTTAGGAAAGATTTTAATGTTTGAATTGTTGGGTCATTCCCTAACCCCCAACAATTCCAAGCAAAGACTAACATGGACCACGCGGCCTACCAGGGATAGCCGCCATCTCCCATTGATTATATGAATTCTCGATGATTCTCGAAGCCATCTTTGGTTGTGTGGTTCCAGTATGTAATCGTGCTCCATCCAACATTCGTTTAGCACCTCTCGGATAGTTGTTGGTAATTGGCCTCGGAATAGTGGCATTGCTAGAACTCCTAGCCAACGATTTCCAATCACGTTGTTTGGTAGCCTTACTTGATTGTCTGGGATTCTATAAAATCCGTCCATTGTTACCACTCTATGGTTTGTTGTTGGACCCGGATAGAATTTGATGAAGGTTCTCATTGATAGACTTGTTTAAGACTTCAGTAGTAGTAGATTTCTATCTCTTGATTATAAACTTGAAAGATTCAGAAACCTGCACCGTTTTGAAGCTATTATATTGGAAGTATGTTGATGAATCCTCTTGATTGTAAGCAATGCTTTTTCCCTTAGATAATTCAGAGTTCAATTTTTGAAGAGATTGGTGTTGAGTTGTTGATGAAATTTCGAAAGCTGAATTTTGGGCAGTTACGGAAGAAAAGAGATCATGCTTCTGAGAATGAAAGTTTAGTGAGTTGTTAACCGTCAGATTGGTATTATCCTGACGAACCAGATAGTGGTAACTGCCTGAATAAGTTATCTTCATAGCAGTTACGTGAGTCGGCTGATGAAGTGGACTATGTGTTCCTAGTCATCAATGAGTTGGATTGATGACTCATCATCCCCGTGATCTCCATTGAGTTAGTTTTTCGAAAATTATCTGAATCCTCAAGTTCTTCTTCCTGGTAATCATAATATTTGAAATCTTCCATTTCTTTAGCATTGTTATTCAGAGAAGCATTGATTGTACGATTATATTAGGGATAATTAAATCATACGTCTGTTGATGAAGTTCTGGTGGAAATCTTGGTGAACTTTATCTTTCAAATGATGAAATTTAGGACGCATTTTCATTAGATGACCTATAAGACCACAGAAAGTACAGAACCTAGGAAGTCTCTCGTATCTGATTTCAGCCGAGATTTTTTGATCTTTAGATATAGGAAATGTAATGGAGTCTCTGAGTGGTTGTCTAACATCAATTGGCAGACGAACTCTTGCAAATTTTCCCCAGTTCCTTAATTCTTGGACAATTATTATTCTTTGGCTTCCAGCGTACGAAATTAATCGTTGTATGAATTTTCTGTCCAGATAATTAACTGGTAATCCATGTAGTTGGGCCCAGAATTCTACTTTGTCAAAAAGATATTCATGTGGCAGTTTGTTTGGAACACATCTTTCAAGAGCCAATAAATCATCTTTAGTAACCCATGGAGATGACTCCATGATAAATTCCGAGTATGAATGGGACTCAAATTTAATAAGAAATGTGTCTGAAGTAAATTCAGAAACGTAAAATTTCTGGTTAAAAGATCTCTAGAGTTTTTGTAAGAGTTCTCTAACATTTGTTATTTGGAATGTTCTAGGAGATAGAATAAAAAGTACCAAACAGTTCTGATAATTATTTGATGAATTTGGTAATGGAGTATCAATGTTGATCTGTTTTGATGGAGTCTCTTGATTGAGAAGGTTTGCAAATTGCCGGATCATGTCCATATTTTGATTTTGTTGTTGTAAATTGGCTTAAGAATGTCGAGACATTTTAAAGATAGAAAGTAAGGAGTTTGTACAAATGCCAAAGCTAGGCTAGGAAAGTTTAAAATTTCTGAGAATGAAAATAATGGAAATCTTCGTTGAAATACGAAGAAATCCAAACTACTTTTGATCTACAGAGGGTACGGTTGTTTATGTAATAACAATTAAATAAGAAGGATTTAAATGATCTGAGATTGAATTTAAGAAAGTGAATTAATGGTGACCATGACGAAAGATAACTACCTTGGTGCTTTTATTTAGTCCATAACTATGGTGTAGACATTTTAATATTCACCATCTATTACTTGATTTCGCTTAATAAAAGACCCTCTATGTGTCTTATAAAAGCTAAGTGTAATGTAACTGTGAAATTATCATGGTAGGCCTTGCGTATCAGCTTTTGATTGATTAAACATCTTATCATGCTATAATCATATTTATTATTATTTTATCGGACCGAAACCACTGCTATCGTTCCAGTTGAGATAAATGAGATGTAAAAAAAAATCTATGGTAATACTTCTTTTTATAATAGCACGGTGATCAAACTAATCATCACGATTTGATCAGTTGTAACCCATAATTATTTTACCGATAAAATTGAATAATTATGTTGTTATAATGTGGATGATTTCTTTTCTCCAAACTAAATCACTATATTTTAGGAGGTTTTAGATATGATTTATATTTTCTTTCTTTTTTAAGATTAAAAATTAGATTTACATAAATAAAATACTAAATTGATTAAGTAACAAACGCCCGTTCCGAAACAACCAATATGATCGTTTTGTTATATGCACACTCTTCAAAAGAAGTGTGCACAAAATTGGACTCGGGAAATTACAACAGAAGAGAGGGGATAATAACCTAGCAGGTTCACCACCAATTTCCTTTCCTAATGCTATTTATTAGTTTCCTGAATCATTACCGATTCTTATACAGTTTCCTTTCTGAATTATAAATAGAAATCATTTGACCAATTTATATGTCTAGACTGATGAGGTATGCATTCAATTATCTAGTTTGAATCACAGTGCGGAACAATATTTGTATATTTTAATTATTTACATTGTTTATTTTAGGGCGCTGTCAAATTCGCCAACAATTCTTGCTGAATCTGATGAAGAACAAGTAAGTAGTAATTTAGATAGCCAAAGTTTAGATGATCCTTTTTGAAAGTTTCATGTCAGCAGATGTTTAACGAATGTTTAGATTGTTTCATGATAGCAAGGAGTACAATTTTTTTAAGATGGTACAACCACGGGATTGTTAGCTGAAGATAGGGCGAAGACAATGTTGACTCTTGTATTAAGATATTCTAAACCCGAGGATTTGACCGTCTAGGATATATCTTCCCATCAAGGCATAGGTACGGAGGTTTTCTTTAAAGAGCAGGGCATTCTGAAGCATCTGTTGATCTTACGGTCTTGGACGGGTATGAGATTGTTGATGACGATGGTTCCATGCCAAGATTACCAAATTTTCGTGAATTCGCTCTTAGAGAGAAGTTGAAAATTATGTCGATTGATGATTTAATCAGATAAATGGTCTCATAATTTTTTGCTCTGGATTTTTGATGATTCTTGAAATTCACCAGTTTCACACTGCCTATTATAACTAGACTACCGATTCCTATGATTCGCCATTCTTCTATACAATTTTCTCTCGGACCCTGATCATCTTCCCTATTCCTCCCGCTTTTTCTTTGTATCTGCAGGAAAACCACAACACACCTAAATAACAATCTCAAGATGAAGATGAATCTAAGCCATAAAAACCATAAGAGAGAACACGTAAATAATATTTACACACAAACAAACTATGTCATCAAGAACACTAAAACTTCATTTCAATATGATGATGTTATTGACAAGATTAATGAAAATGCTTTAAATAAATAACCTCACCAACATATAACCTCACCAAAAATTCACTCCCTCTGAGATATTTCTCTCAAATATCTTAAGGACTTTCAAAAAAACTTCATTGCTCTCTCGGACTTTATATATGCAATTTATATAATGAATGACAGCTCATAGTTCCCTTTGCTATGTAGACACACTCTTCACGTGAACTAGACTTTCCTCGCAAGATAATGAATGATAAGTCAGAATTCTCCTTGCCCACTACTCATGCTTTCCACGTGACTCAACCTTACTTCGTCAACACTGCGACTTTCTTACATTCCAATCCATCTTCGTCGCTCTCTTTATCGTACTTGTCACTATCAGCACTGATTTGACGTCATTGCTTACTTCATTAGTGACCTACTTCCTTTCTGTTCGCGGGTAAAAACGGTTTGCTGGTTTCCATGTAAAAATGGTGGTGCGGACAAGTGCTCGATGAAGAAAATGCTCAAAGGAGCAAATCGTCTTAACCTTTAAACAAATGTACTCCTCTGGAGTACTTTGAGTTCAGAAGACTAGTATGTAAGACCTTGGCCTAAACGAAGACAATGGCCACATTCCAGGTTCTATTCGGTCACAAGTGGAAGGAAAAGGGTCAGCCTTTAGGGGGGAAGCTGAGATTGTGTGGAGATCAATGGAGATTGATCGTTTGACGATGTGATGTGTTGAACTACTTGAGAGATGACTTCTCTGTGTAGACAAGATAAATATTCTGAAGGTGTTTGATAATTCACTGTAGGTTTTTTCTTACGTTGATCTTGTTAACCTTGGTTGTCGTAGTTATCAAATGATAGGTTGAGGAACCTATTTATTGCAGCACATCAATCTCCTGTTAGTGGTGACAGTTGAAGGAAGTGGAGGAATGGGTAAGTGGTATAACGTGCAAAAAACACTTCCACGTTGCGTGAAAGACTTGGTTGATTGACCATCTACTATTTCATTTCCTCCTTCAACCGTCATCACGACTTACCACAACTCACCTTTGTGGATATACCTCACATCACATGTGATGTAGGCTGCTAGACTGAACCCTAGTGATATCCCCCCCATGTGACATGAATTGATGTCTTATCATGTGTTTGTCTATCTTGCAGACGAATTTTATGTGGTAAATCTTTGACCTAAATAGACAACGAGTCTCGATGGATGAACTGATCAGTCGAAGTTTATGATGATCAATGAAGGATGAAGTGTTTGCTGGAACAACAACATGACTTGTGAACCGTGAACATTGAATTAGGTCATTGATGTCCTTGACATATCATTATGCTAGTTGAAGCAATAATGATAGTTTAATGACTTGGACTGACTATCATAACTTAATGAGATTGCTAAATCGATCATTATCTATTATATTGATGGGTCGAGCATTTTACAAAAATTAATTTGAAAATAGTCATTGTTGAATGATCATAAAAGTTGTTTGTCATCCATAAGTAGGGCTGCACATGAACCGTCTCGTCCCGTGGAACCGCAGAAAACCGAGAAACCGTATCGATATCGTCCCGGAACCGCGGTCACATGGGACAGGTACAAGTACCAAAAACTGGTATCGTGCCTAGAGTAGGTACAAGTAACGGTTCTTGGCTATTCACGTCCCATCCCGTCTCGTAGTACCGAGGATCTCTATCCGTTGATGTTAGGGTTAAATCTTGGTCGTTATTAGTAGGGGTTATACCCTTTCCCTATCGTATTCTCCTCATTTCCTGCATATTCTCTGCTTCAGAAACCCTTTCCTTCAGCACTGTCTGGGTAGATTAAGCGTTTGTCTTGGTTGGTTCTTCATAGTCCAAAATTACTTCCGCAAATATCAAATAGAACCTTCCATACAATCAATAGAGTTAATGATGAAGAGAACTATTGTAATTATTCCTAGTGAATTCAATTGTAATGTTATTTCTTATCAACATGGATTATGAATTCATTGCCAACCATTAGTTCTCATACTCGTCCGGGAAGAACAACGAAATGTCCCGAATGTCTAGAGAAGATGGAAATGGAAATTGTGGACAAGGATGTTCATGACACCAACTTTTTTCATGTACCATTTCGCGTATTTCAAGATAATAATCATGTGTGCTACAGGAATCATCTTTTAAATCATGAAAAAAGGTACTTGAAAGGAATTCGTATCATAACATTTTTTTTTACATATGCTATAGGTAAAGAACCGGTCCCGTCCCATACCGAGTTAAACAGGTACATGTCCCGTCCCGTACTGCACAGGTACAAGTACAAGTTACAGGTACCGGCCATAGGGAGAGGTACACGTACTGAGCTAGGCGAAAACCCGTATTGTCCCGTCCCATGTACTGCCGTATCCATAAGTCATGAGTCAGTCGAATGACGAACAAAGAAATTATAATATTAAAATAATGGTCGACTGACGAACTTATTGGATGGGTAGATAAACCAACTGACTGATGAGTCAATGAAATAATGATTGTTGAATCAAATTCTCGAAGGTTGATGGTTTAATCAACATGATAAATATTGCTTTTCCGAGCAATTGGCAGTTCAATCAATAAAATATTGATTAAATATGACCAAATATTAATTAATTAATTAATTAAAATATTGATTGCTAGATCAATATAGAAATATTAGTAACCTGTCCTGAATTATGCATAACAGAGAATTAAGTTCAAAACCCTAATTTTGATCGATAAATGATTCATCAATCATTCAACCAAAAATAGATAAGCGAGGGACCGGTCGTAGGTGGTCATGGACTGGCCATGTGGCGCCCTAATGCTCGACCGAGCATTCACCAAACTCTTTTGCAGAGCAGTTGATGAAAGGATCACTAATCAATGTTTTATATATTATAATTATAATAATGCTATTTTGAGCATTAAGTTGTAAAACCTAATTATGGAGAGAGCATGACCAGCCAAGGGGGTGTAGAAACTGACCCTAGGTGGTTGTGGGATCAACTAATGGTCGATGGATCAATTTCCAAGTTGTTGGGAAGAGTTTGAATCAAATAGAGATTCTAGAAGATTAATTAGGTCATTAATCATCAAAGGAGGTGGGACATGATTTTCCAAGCCAAGGACCGACCATGGTGGTGTGCATGTGCTATCATGGTGTCCCTTGACTAATCCTGAGAATTTTGGTATTTTCTGATGGTCCATCGAGCACTTTTTGATCCTTTTATGAAGAATTTGAGTTTGACTGAAACTTTTAATTCTTGCTTGAATGATCAATATATTAAAAATAATAAGATATTATTATTCTAATATTTTAATGGTGGAAAGACATGATGGTTGCTGGACCACTTGCTTGGCATATGATCCATGGAGCAATGTTTGGAAATATGGAATTTTGATTGAAATAGGAAACCCTAAATAATAATAAAATAAGAGTTTTAATAATAAAATGGGAGGGGACCGACCAAAACTGGCGCCATGCTTGGCCGGCCGGCCCATCCCACAGGGTTTTCTTATTTTATTATTATTTATCTCTCTTCCTTTACTTGTTTGATTGAACTTCCATGTACTTGTTCTTCCATGTGTTTTGGATGCTCTTTTGAACATTATTTCTAAATACATCCATGCCTTTATTCGGAGCTTACTGGGGAGTGCCCTTAATTCCGGACCGAAGGATGAACATCCATTACTATTCCATGGAATTCAGCTGAGAAAAGCCATGAATCCGTATAAGTGAATATTAGGGTGTAATTAGCATATTTTTCTAGGAATTCAACTTATGAATTCAGCACTAGATTAGATTAATTAGTGGCTCTATACTAGCATATGCAATATGTTTAGGAGCATTTAATCAAATAAAATATGAGTCGACATTCATCATATTAATTTTGAATATTATTCTGGGAAATATTACAACACCAGAGATGAATTCTGAATTTAATAGAAAATGCTGACTCTTTCAGCTTACATAAAAATACATGGAATATTGAAGGCTTTGCCTGATAAACCCTAATATTGCCGTCATGTATTGTTCATCAGATGAAGTCATAGAACTGCTATTCACTTCTTTTGCAGAAGGTGAAGATACGAATGTCTTGTGCTTTTGATACCGACAAGAAATACATGATTTTTGATGTGATTTTACGAATATAACCTTCGTCAAGAATCCACCATCAACACCTTCTAATCTCAACCGTTGATCATTAGTGATTTCTTTACAAGTGTTTCCCTTTATAACCGTCAATAGTCACTCGGAGTTATACTATTATACTTGTAAAGAATTCTTCTATGGAATATTCGTGCTCTTATACTACTCCACATGGCGAAGAAGTATTTTGTACCCACCTTTTGCCTCTTCTCTCACCATTCTGACGAAGACAAGGATGTGAAGAGAATTTCAACAGTTTTGCAACCTTCGGCACTTCACCATAATTCTCAGGTAACTGCCTCCACGTGTCGACACAGTCTTTACCATTTGACTGACGCGTCTTTGATTGTATTTGGAGAGAGGTATTTATTCTCATTAATCTCTTTTACATTCTATCCTTTCATCTACTTCACCACTCTGTCTTCTCCAGAAGCTCTATTAATTTTTAGATTTCACTTTTCATGTCAAATCAACAGAGTACTTCCCCTGCTATCAACCCATCTTCAAGGTAAGCTTTACTTCCTTATTTTTTTTTTATTTTTTGATTTAATTTGGTTTTTTCTATCTCTGTTCAATTGTTGCTATTGTTTTTCAGTTTTCCTACTTTTTCTTTATGTTCTGCTTTTGTTGATGATATTTTGTTTGCCCTACTTTTTGTTTCTTGATATTCATATACATTCGATTTTTCATTTCCATGGCACCTAAAAAAAAGCTGCAAAACCGCTATCATAAATTGTTCAAGATTTTGCAGAGAAAGGGTTTAATTAAGCTCAATATTCCTACTGATTATACCCCTTAAACTATTCTTGATTATACATGGTTGACGAATGAGACATGGGGTCCGAACAAAGTCATCGTTACTTTAGGGAAATTCCTCCTAAAATTGTCCCTAAACCCTACACGACCCAAAAAATATATTTCTCAGTCATAAGATTTATTAGTTCTTTCGAAATATATCTTTACGAGTTATCCAAATGAGTTTGCATAAACCTTGATTAGCCAAATGAGTTTGAGGAAAATTCATCTTGTAACTGTCCGTGGTGAAAATTTTCCATTGTGACCCCAAATAGGCACGTAGCGAAAGACCTACCCTATTTCCAAGGGCCGAGCTATTATTAAAAACCAAGGAAAAGTCTAGAGTTATAGTTAAAAACCAAATTCGTTTTGGAACCGGACCAGGGTCATCACTAAAATTTTTTTTTCACAAATCCCCCCCCCCTAACTCGGCCCTTGGAATCAATCAGCATGCCTATGTAAAAATTACCAGGGTACCTTTTCGTTTTTTTATAAACATGTGTCATGTTCCACGGCGGAACCCTTAGTATTGACCGACAACATCTTCGTATATACCAAACCCTGATTCTCTGACCATCGTGTCAATGGCAAACCATGCCAGCCACGTCTCCGGGCCAAGGCATGCCAACCATGCCAGCCGCACCACCGTGCCAATGGAAAACCATGCCAGCCACGTCTCCTCGCCAAGGCATGCCGACCATGCCAGCCGCACCACCGTGCTATTGGAAAACCATGCCAGCCACGTCTCCGTGCCAAGGCATGCCCACCATGCAAGCCGCACCACTGTCCCAATGGAAAACCATGCCAGTCATGTCTCCGCGCCAAGGCATGCCGACGATGCCAGCCACAACACCGTGCCAATGGCAAACCATGCCAGCCAAGTCTCCGTGCCAAGGCAAGCCGACCATGCCAGCCGTACCACCGTGCCAATGGAAAACCATGCCAGCTACGTCTCCGCGCCAAGGTATGTCGACCATGCCAGCCGCACCACCGTGCCAATGGCAAACCATGCCAGCCACGTCTCCACGCCAAGGCATCCGACCATGCTAGCCCGCACCACCGTGCCAATGGCAAACCATTCCGGCCCGCACCACCGTGCCAATGGAAAACCATGCCAGCCACGTCTACGCGCCAAGGCATGCCGACCATGCCCGGTAGAACCACCGTGCCAATGGCAAACCATGCCGCCCACGTCGTGCCAAGGCATTCGACCATGGCACCATTCATTGGCAAACCATGCCACGTCTCGCGCCAAGGCACCATGCCAGCCGCACCGTGTCAATGGCAAACCATGCCAGCCACGTCTCCGCGCCAAGGCATTCCGACCATGCCAGCCGCACCACAGTGCCAATGGAAAACCATGTCAGCCACGTCTCCGCGCCAAGGCATGCCGACCATGCCAGCCGCACCACCGTGACAATGACAAACCATGCTAGCCACATCTCCACGCCAAGGCATGCCAACCATGCCAGCCGCACCACCTTGCCAATGGCAAACCATGCCAGGCACATCTCCGCGCCAAGGCATGCCGACCATGCCAGCCGCACCACCGTGCCAATGGCAAACCATGCCCCGGCCACGTCTCGCGCCAAGGCATGCTGACCATGCCATCCGCACCACCGTGCCAATGGAAAACCATGCCAGCCACGTCTCTGCGCCAAGGCATGCCGACCATGCCAGCCGCACCACCGTGCCAATGGCAAACCATGCCAGCTACGTCTCCACGCCAAGGCATGCCAACCATGCCATCCGCACCACCGTGCCAATGAAAAACCATGCCAGCCACGTCTCTGCGACAAGGCATGCCGACCATGCCAGCCGCACCACCTTTCCAATGGCAAACCATGCCAGCCACGTCTCTGCGCCAACGCATGCCGACCATGCCAGCCGCACCACCGTGCCAATGGCAAACCATGCCAGCGACGCCTCGGCGCCAAGGCATGCCGACCATGCCAGCCGCACCACCGTGCCAATGGCAAACCATGCCAGAGACGTCTCCGCGCCAAGGCATGCCGACCATGCCAGCCACACCATCGTGCCAATGGCAAACCATGCCAGCCACGTCTCCGCGCCAAGGCATGCCCACCATGCCAGCCGCACTACCGTGCCAATGGCAAACCAGTCCAGCCACGTCTCCGCGCCAAGGCATGCCGACCATACCAGCCGCACCACCGTGCCAATGGCAAACCAGTCCAGCCACGTCTCCGCGCCAAGGCATGCCGACCATGCCAGCCGCACCACCTTGCCAATGGCAAACCATGCCAGCGACGTCTCCGCGCCAAGGCATGACGACCATGCCAGCTGCACCACCGTGACAATGGTGAACCAAACCAGACACGTCTCCGCGCCAAGGCATGCCGACCATGCCAGCCGCACCACCGTGCCAATGGCGAACCATGCCAGCCATGTCTCCATATCAAAGCTACGACGGTCCTACCACATGCCGCTGGCTGCCAAACGGAGGGTTTCAACGATCAACAGCTACCCTTCAATCTAAGATGCAGATCTCAGCCATCTACCGCATGGTTCGCCACCAAACATCACCACCAAACCTAATTTTGGCGCGCCTAAACTATGCCAAAGCTTGTTGGTCCCCTACTTTCATTGACCAATCAGGTTGCTCCAAACCTGCCACGGTCTCCAAAGAAGTTAGATTCCCAAAACATGCTAGCTTCCCAAAACGCGCTAGCTTCCAAAAATCGCGCCAACATTCCGCACGCGCATCTTAAAAATCCATGCCGCCATGACACAGGCGCCGCTATGCCACCTCGGGCCCGCAATATCCCTCTTGAATTCTTCCTGAGTTTTACTGTCAGGCTGTTTTCTCCTGAGATGCAAATCTCAGCCGTCCAAGTTCGTTACCCATCGCGTGGCAACTTCTGGCCTAATGCAAAAACTACACGGTTTGTACCAAACCCTAAATTTTGGTCGCGCCTAAAACATGTCACAAACTGGGGGATGCTCATTAGGGTATTGGTTTGGCGGTTTACAGCGTGCGGCGTACACTACGCCCGTTACAAGAAAGTGTCATAAGAATGAGTCGGTTAGTTCATACAAGGAGTAATGGTGAAACGTTTCTTTCATTATGGAACATCAATTCCAGGCGCTACCCGTTACCACCTCCTTCCACTTTACTCAGTCGTTCCCATTTCTTACGAGACCAGAGTACGTTTTGTTACGACTTGTATAAATAGGTCTTACATATTTCCACCAAACAACAAGTTTTGGGTCAGGAGCATATAACACTCAGAAATCACTTGCTAGCTTTCCCATCTGTTAGCTTTCACTTTCTTATACAAGTCAAACAACTACTCTTTCAGAATCAACTATTGTGGTCTCAACACTCTCTTCGCTTCCCTGCCTAAAACCAACCCTTCTCCTTCACTTTGTGACCAAAGCAAGTCTGGAACGGCCATTTCTTGGTTTAGGAAGGATTTATACAGATTGATCTCTCAAATCTAAAGTACTCCCTTGCAGTACAATTTTTATGGTTTAGACTCGTTTCTCACCCATTCACACGAAATTACCGAAATCAGCAGAAACCGTTTTCACCCTCAAACAATGGTATTGAAGAAAATAACACGACTTCCAAGATGGTTTCCAAAGGAATTTCTGGCCACAGCTGCTGGCCGCATCACCATTATTAAAGGTCGCATCGACATTAATTTTGATGACACAATTTGGAGGAGATTCCCATGAAGCTGCATTGTTCTGACTGACTGCAATATTTGAGCAGAAATTTAAGGCATTATGAAGATCAAATAACTTGAAGTCTTGTAAAGCCTTCTGTATACATTGGGGGATCGATGGTTGAGTATTATTGAAGACTAAATCATTCTTCATCTTTATATGTTCCACAGAGTGCAAGAAACTAGATTCAACATGATACCTTGATCAGGATATGATAACCAGTGTTGAATAATTTGTCGCATATTCATACCAGTAATCACTTCTATAAGTATCGGACTTTCCTGTAAAACTGTCAATGAAAATTGACATTCGAAGAGTAGATGAAAGACCGTCACTTCTTCTTTATTACAGAATGGACAAGCACTGTTTATCTGATTATTAAATTTACTAAGATTATGATACACTACCAGACCTTCATGAAGAACTTTCCATAAGAATATTTTTATTTTAGGTTGAATCTTTATTTTTTTCCAAAATAATTTCCAAGGAAACTCCAATTCTGAAGAACTTGTAGATGTATTATCCATCAACAACTCGTATATAGATTTTGAAGTAAACATACCTAGAGGAGTTTTCAGCCAGATTAATTTATCTTCCACCTCAGCATCTATCGGAATATAGATATCCAAGATATCCTCGACTTGATCCTGAGGAAAAACTTGAGAAAGAAGTTCCAAGTTCCATGACTTATCTTCATGATTAATAAGATCTGATACCCTTGTAACGTCAACCGTGGCATTTGGATGTTTTGATGGGCTAAAACCCGGGATCCCCGGAATCCATGGATCATGCCAAATATGGATGTAGTTTCTAGATCCTAAGAACCAGCAACAATTATTTATGAAAATATCCCTTACTGAGAGCATATCTTTCCAGGTATTTGAGTCAGTAGGCTTAGGAATACAATCACAGAAAGAATTATGTTGAAGATACTTTGCAGAATAAAGTTGTACCCAGACTGCATTCGAATTTGTCAGAAATCTCCATACTAGCTTCGAGACCAATGAAATATTCACAAATTCCATATTTCGGATGCCTAAGCCACCATCTTCTTTTGGTCTTTCCACCTTCTCCCAATTGATAAAGTGATCTTTTCTTGTGTTTACATCATGACCCCACCAGAATGCACTTTTAGTTCGATACAACTCTTTTGTGACTCCCTTAGGAAGAATACAAGTACCCATAGTATAATTAGGGATTGTTGATTGAACACTTTTTGAAAGAACATTTCTTCATATAACCATCTATTAGAAGTAGAAGTACCTTTACTGAAGTGAATTTAAGACTTCATATAATTTATTATATGCCCTGAAAAAGAAGAATAAATATCCAAAATACACTTGAGATGATCCACATTTGATTCAGAATTATTTCCAAAGAAAAATAAGTCATCGGAAAACATCAGATGACTTATTGTTGGAGCATGAACATTGATCCTGTAACCACGGTAGAGCCTGTTTGATTCAAAATTCTTTATGAAAAGGGATAGTCCTTGAGAGAAAATGATGAATAATGCAGGTGATAAAGGACATCCCTGACGCAATCCCCTTCCACTTTTAAAGTTTCCATAAGGAGTACCATTTAAGAGAATAGAAAAGGTAGAAGAAGTAACATAGCTCATAATTAGATTGTGAGAATGCCTATGAATACCCATTTGATGAAGCATAAAGCTTAAAAAAGACCAAGAGACACGATCATATGCCTTCGACATGTCTAATTTAAGGGAAAAGAATCCTTGTTTAGATTTAGACTTATTCATAAAGTGAAATAACTCTTTTGCAATAACAACATTGTCGGTTATCTGTCTATTCTTAACAAAAGCATTCTGAGACCAAGAAATAAAGTAACTCAATAAAGGACCAAGTCTGACAGCTAAAATTTTTGCCACAAACTTATATAAAACATTGCATAATATAATGGGTCGAAATTCCATAGCCGTAGTAGGATTCTTGACTTTTGGGATTAAGCTTATATGAGTATGATTAAACTTACTTGATATTTCTCCTGTGTTAAAAATTTGTTGATTGAACTAAATGGTATCTTCACCCACAATTCTCCAATATTTTTTATAAAAAAGAACCGGAAATCCGTCTGGGCCTAGAGAACCCAACGAATTCATATTCTTGACAATTTTCCAGATTTCTTCACCAGAAGGAATATCAGACAAGGATATGTTTTCTTCATAACCCATAAGAATAAGAAGAAACTTATAAATTTGAAGGAGCTTGAATTTTCAAATCTTCTTGAAACAAGGTTTCAAAAAATCGAATAAGTTAATCTGCAATTTCCTTAGGATTAGAAATCCATTGTTGATTACCTGTTTGAATACAGGAAATTTGATTCTTTTTCCTTCTTTGTTGGGTGAAAGATGAAATTGTTTAGTGTTTTTATCTCAGTTTTCATCCAAATTTGCTTCATTCTTTGCTCCCAATAAGTAGCTTCCATGATAATGTAATCATTCAATTGATTTGTTGTGGATTTTCTTGATGAATCACATTAGGGTTAGGAGATAATATTTGAAGATGAAGTAAAATTTTCTTGAGTTTCCTGATTTATTCTTTATACAGCCTATCTTGTTTTTGCTCCAGCTTTTGAGAAATTTTCCAAGAGAAGTAAGTTTAGTAATCAAATTTGCAGGGAGATTGATATTCCAGCTTTCCAGGACAACTTTTAGAAAATCAGGATGTGTACACCAATATGCATCAAATCTATATGTCGGGGGATTTATATCTATAACTCTACATGTGTTGAGAAGAATAAGTGAGTGATCGCTGGAGATTCTCGGCATATGTAGGACACCTAATTTCTCAAACATTAAACACCAATCTGGAGTTGCAATAACTCTGTCGAGTCTTTGTCTTATTAGACTTTGAAATTGTCTGGCATTGCTACAAGTATATGCAGGACCCAAGAAACCCAAATCCAACAGATGATTTTCATGAATAAAATTGTTAAATTGAGATATTGTTGTGTTTAAAGATCAATCACCTCCAAATTTTTCTCTCACAGAAGAGAGAGCATTAAAATCTACGATGAAGCATTTAGGACCAGAGACGTGTTGAGAGTAAACCGATAAGCTTTGCCAAAAATTACCTTTATCTGATCTGTTTGGTGGTCCATATACACAGAATAAATTTCATGCAGGATAAGGACTTGATTGTTTAATTTGCAGGTGAATCAGATTTTTAGAAGAAAAAATAACTTCTGCATCAACATTATTGATAGACACATTTTTTGTGTCTGAATTGTCCTCAGTGCTGGTATTGTTGGAACTCGATTTTTGTACTAATATTGTGTTTTTATGTATTTTTAGGTATTTTTGGAAATAAATATTTTTTGGAAAATTCGGCTCGAAAAGTTGCTCAGAACACCCCCGGAGGACATTTGATATTCGGACTCCCACTTTGGATAAGGGGTAACCCAATTACTAAGGGGAACCCACAGGATATTCGCACCCAAGCAGCTGGATAAGGGGCAACCTCATCATCTTCATTCAAAAAATCAGTTTTGGCGGGAAATGTTTGTTCTTCACTGGCAGATTTTGGTCGGATTTTTGGACGAGTTAGAAGGAGACTCAATGGCTGGAATTTATTGGGTATCTTCCTCTGGGCCTAACAGGGCTGGTATGGGTCGACTGGTCGTCTAAATTTGGCTGGAATTTTCGCGAGAAGAAAAACAGAGAGCATGTGCCGAGAAGAGATATACACGGGATTGTATAGGGTTTAGACGTGTAATGGGTGTGTTTGGAGTGTGCTATGCTGCAGCAGGAACGTGTAGAAGATAAATATCGAGATTTGAAGCAAGTTGACGCGTGAAAAAGAAATAACATGAAATAATCCCGTGGAAAATATATGTTTTAATGAGGAGATATTTGGTGATTATGAGGGAAGATTCTTGTCGTTGTGGAGTATAAAAGAAGTTCTTGGAGGTCATAGAGGCGTTACGGAGAGTTTGGGAGGTTTTAGAACACTACAAGAGACAAAAATCAAAGTTGCAGAGACGACCATTTTCTTCTGCTGCTGCATCTCTGAAGAACGTGAAGAACAGACCACCAGAGGCAGTCGTTCTTCTACAGTAACAGAGACACTTAACCGAGCGTCGTGATACGGAGGCGAGACTTAAAATCGAATATGAGTTTCAACACTCTTTTATGCAGTGTTTGCAACATTTATAATCGTTGCAAACACGCGATTTTCATCTTATTCTCCATTCCATCTTTGTAAACACCCTTTGAGCAATAATAATGATTTTTGAGCGTGTTTCCAACATGATGAGAGGCTAATTCTCCCACAACCAAGGCAATGAGGAAGCTATTTACGCATGAATAAGTGGTAACTATTCTATTTTCTCTAATTTATAAATTATAATTCACCCAATCACTGCTTTTGCAGAGTTTTAAATCGTTCGCAAAATTCTTTTCATTAGTTGTGATTCAATTAGATAGGTTATGCTTTGTATTAAGATAATCTATGCTTAGGGATACAATTAATTTTTGAGAATTTGTCTGATTATTTGTGAATTAAGAAACAAGGAATTTAAAAGATAATTAGAGTTTTGGGTTATTTATTGTTATTCATTCATGTGTAATAGTGGAATCAGTGTCTTGGTTATTTTCTCATATCTTGAATCAATTTTGTGTTAAATTTTATTTATTATTAATTTTTATAAGTCTAAAAATCCATTGCTTTCACAAGTCTCAACGAACTTTTTACTACAACATTATTGAGTCACATCAATATTTGGCGCCGCCGACGCGGACTTGTCTTTAGGCTAGAGTTTTTAGATTTTTTTTTTTTTTTTAGGTTTTTATTTATTTGTTCTTCTTTACGTTTTTGGGTTTTTGTCTTTTCCTTTCAGATTTTGGGATTTGGAGCGAAAGAAATATTTGCCAAAGCTTTTGGTGGATACCTAAAGATTTGGAGATAAAGACAAAGTGAAAGGAGCAAAAGAATAATATTTTTTTTTTATATTTTATAAAAGAGAGAAAAAAAAAAAAAGAGGCATTTTTATTTATTTTATTTTAGATATTCCTTTTCTTTTACTTTTTGGACTTGGACATTTGGACATTCGGACATTCCTTTTATTTTTTTTTTAAACCCTACGGAAGGGTAGTATTAAATATTAAACTGTTTGCAGAGAAGGACGGTGATTACGATATCACCTCGGCCCCTCGGGTTCGTACATGACATAGGAGTCGTGGCCCGAGTCGACTATAACGGTTCATCCCTCGTCTGGTACGGGAGGTAAGTTTGTCGAAACACTCGTGAATCCCCTGCCAGCGAGTTACTGTCTTCCTTCGTGTGAATATATGTTGAGGACTTGAAAACGGCTGTTTTTAATTTCCTAGTAAAGGGCAAGGATTGGCCATATAAGATAAGGGTTCGGATTTCATCACCGTTCTCTTCTTGCCCGCCTTAGGAAAACAATTCTTAACGCGAACTTAAGCCTTAAAATTTGGAATAGAATGAGACCGATAGGGTAACGAGCTTAGTAGGAAAGTCTTTCGAAAAATATTGGTTACTCTTTTAGCATACTTTAAAGTTCATGATGGTCTCTGTGAAGTTGAATGCGTGATTGCGCCGCCTTGTGATGTGACTCAATAATTTTGTAGAAAGTGGTAGTAGGGTTGTCGTTCACTCGGACGTTGTTAAGATTAAATTAAAAGGTTTAAAGAAAATAATAAAAGAGAGAGTCACTGGGCCTAGGATTCCACCGAATTCATATCAATAGGTTCAATTTATTTATTCTCAACAATTTAAGCTCAATAAACAAAATAACACCGACTCTTATTTTTGCCAAGGTAGACTCTCAAAAGATTAATTGTATCCTTAAGCATATATTATCTAAACAAAGCATAACCTATCTAATTGAACAACAACCAATTTAATCAAATCATAATTCTATTTTTAATTAGTGCAAAAGTCAAATAAAGAATTAATTAAAATTACCCACGTATGAAATTCGGCTTCCTCCGTCGACCCAGTGTAGGGGCTTAGCTACTCATGATGTAGACACACTCAAAATTCATTTTTATTGCCCAAATGGTGTTTACAAAGAAGAGAAAATGAGAAAATCAAATTAAACCGGAATTTGCAACGTGTATAAGCGTTGCAAAACCATTGTTACAAAGAATAACGATTGGATCGTCGCAGGATGACAGTCTTATCTTTTCCGCATAAGCGACAATTCTTTTACGACTGTCTTTGATAGTATGTTCTTCGTGTTCTCCACTATTTCTCTGCAGCAATTCTCTCCACTCTATAGCCTCCCCAATCACTCGATAACCTTTCTCTGGCACTCAATCACCCCTTATATACTTCACAGAAGCACAAAATCTCCAAAATATCTCGTCACCAATTCAATATTCTTTACGGGTTTTATCTTATTCTTCACGCGATTTTCTTTCCTTCCATTCCTCTGCACGCGTTAACTGTTAGCTGCGATCATTCAAACACGTTCCATGCACGTCGCCAACACACCGAGATAACGAGTTATCTTCACTGCAGCCATGTGAGAGCACATACAAGCTCGTGTAGTTCATTCTCCCTGTGTGCTGCAATTCCCAACGATGTAGCCCAACTCTATCGAATCCGAAGCACTTACCAGTCCTGTTTAGATCAACCAGACCAAACCAATCAATTTCGGTGGTTAAGTCGCACCAAATCCATTCCAGAATCCAAACAAAACTTTCCGGAGCCAAGTAAACCCGAGACTGAAATTTGCTCAATTGAAGATTATCTAGCCAATTCTAACCGAATCTGAGACCATTACCATCCCTGTCTCGCCATTAAGAACAAACCCAATTAATTTCAGCCATTGAATCTCGTTATAATTCCTCCAAAAACCAAACCCTAATTATGTCCGTGAAGGTTAAATTTTCCTGCCAAAAACATATTTTAAACAAAGAAGATGACCTCCCCCTTATCCAATCCGGGAGTGCGAATAGCAAGTGCTCAACAGAGGTGCCCCTTAGTAATTGGGTTACCCCTTATCCAAAGTGGGGGTCCGAATATCAAATGTCCTCCGGGGGGTGTTCCGAGCAACTTTTCGAGCCGAATTTTCCAACAATCTTTATTTCCAAAAAATAAATACAAACACACAAAACACCATAATAAGGACAAAAACGAGTACTAACAATATGAAACATTTAGGAAAAATTAGACATAAATGCATCTATCAAATACCCCCAAACTTATTATTTGCTAGTCCTCGAGCAAATTTATTCTAGAAAATAAAAATCATTTGAACCCCTAGGTGGCCCTAGTGGCGGAGTGTTGTCTCCGGAGGGTTTACCAGAGGTGTACCCACAAAACCTTTACTCCAGACCCTAGCTATCTACGCATAACCTTGGAAGGCACTAAAGAATCTCCTTGGTTGGCATACTTATTGACTACAGGAGGAAGTACCCCGATGCAAAATTTCAATTGTTGTACACGAGTTTGCACTCAAGCATACTAAAATTCATATAAAGTGACAGAGCTCTACTCGGATAGTTTCGGACATCATAAACCGGAGTCAACCAATCACATGGAAAGATTAAGAAGATGGATGTAGAGAAAAACGTAGATGATGTTGACTAAGGTGAACCTATCCTAATGGACTAAGATACTGGTCTGGACTAATATCAACACACTGGCATATACAAGGGGACCAGTGATCGATAATCCTAACTCTAGGTCAACTCAGCTGGCATATACAAGGGTACCAGTGATCGATTTTATTGTATTTATTCCGGTTGGTCTAGTGGTCTGGTCTAATTTTTTTTTTTTTTTTTTTTTTTAGTATCTCAGTCACTCTATTTCACCCTAACAATGGTAAAGAGAAAAATAAAAGAAGTGATCAGGATTCTTTCGATGTTTCCATCACGAGGATATGGCGAAACTACCATGTTTTATTTTTCTAACACCTGAGCTCTGTGCTTCTATGAATATACTCTTTAGATGTTTCCATCTAATCATATTGGTTCCTCAACTCCTACAACCAAAATGCTTCCATCCACTTAGATTGGTTAGTGCCATCCTTAATAAACATAAATTTCTAGGCTCTGAAGTTTATTTATTGCAACTAAAAAGTTTCTCCCATACCCCCAAACTTAAATCTAACATTGTCCTCAATGTTCTAAAGATGAAAAAAAAACATGAACAAGGAGAAACTGTTACCATTTGAAGCAAAAGAGTTAAGGAAAAATATTACCGTGTTTCAAGAGCATGGGTTACCTCCCAAGAAGTGCTAAGTTTAAAGTCTTCAGCCAGACATTGGACAGGATTAGTCACCTCGAAGAATCATATAGCAATAGTCGGAATAACTGCGGGTCATCTGGATCAAAAAGTGCTAACCACAAGAAGAGGAAACTGCAACAGACATGGAAGATATCCAACACACCCTTATCTATTTTTTTGTTTAAGACAACTATATCTAGTTGTGGTTCGGGTTCAGGTTCTATAAAAGGGTCTAGATAAACAGTTTTCATGGGATGGACTTCCTCAAAAGAAGGATTCTTAAGATCAGGTTGTAGAGTCTGGAAATACTCAGTTAAGAACTTAGAAGCACATAACAATAACCTGAATAATTGAGGATCCTCTAAGTCAATCAGTTTTGACTTACACAGCTGACCACAATAAGATTGGTGGTCTTCCTTAAGCAAATGTGTCGACCCTAATCTCCTAAAGTAATTAGGTTTAGCCTCAAAACTTAATAATTGACACATCTGAAACTTATACGTTCCCACAATTGGTTGAAAAATATTTGGTGGGAAAACAAAATCAATCGTGGTATCATAGCCTGGGTTAACCACATCAACCAGAGGATGGGTTCTTAACAATTGAACTTCTTTATGGACACAACTAGGTTCAGGAAAATGTGTATGAAGATAATCTTTTAAAATGGTTGAGGCACATATGTCAAGTCCCAAGTTAGGGACTTTTCTAAGAGTTAAAGCACATGGAGAATGATAATCACCCCCAAACTTAGAGTTTTCAGTGTCTCTAGAAAGACTAGTCACAACTTCCCTAATTTCAAGGTCATCTGATTCCTGAAAATGGTCAATTGATTCTTCTAAATCAGGTACATCCTCACTCATCTCTACGAGTTCATTTTCTTTTTCTAAGTCTATTGTTTCTAAATCGCTAGACTCAAAATATACTCGTTCCTCTAAACCATCATTGGCTTCGTAATCAAAAGGAAATACTACATCGTCTAAAACGGGGGTATCTCTAGTCAAATCCTCATCCTTTTGAATAGGTGAATAATTATTAAAATTATTTGGATTTGAACTAGAAATATTATCATCATTAAGCTCAATTGGAGTAACAAATTCATGATCACTATGCCTACTGATTTCAAATTCTTCATCAACACTATCCTCATCATAATAATCATTATAATAATATGAAAATGGTTGAACCTCATCTAGACAAGTAGTGTTACCAATTTTATCCTCGTCATCTTGATTATGTAAATAACTGTCCTTATTTTCAAGGGTGGTATTGGGAACACTATATTGGAATTTAAGACTGTCTTGAGAAAAATTTTCCACAATCCTATTTGTACTCTCAGTAAATTGCTTGAGGGACTCTTCTAGAGAAATCTTAGTTGACTGCTCTACGAACTCTTCTGGAAGCGGAATATTATAAGTCTCTTTCATAAATAAGTGAAACTTTTGTGTTGACTCATTGAAACTCTTGAGAGACTCTTCTAAAGAAATTGGAGGATCGTTTTGCTCGTAAGACTAATGCACGTGTGGATAGTAATTGGGCTCACCATGGTATGACCCATAACCTTCAAAAGATTGGCGTTCCCAACCACTATTCACACTATGGTCATAAAAAGAGTAATGTCCATATTGTTCAGTTGTATATTCGTTGTATTGGCTATACCAGTTTGACATCCTAACTGCAAGGGAATTCTACACAAACATAAACAAGGCTGACTTGACCACAACAAACCTACTGATTTCTAGCAAACAAAAAGCATGATGGCTCCACTTAGATTGTTTTCTAGACCAACTTCTAATCGTTCGAAAGGGAATTCGTTACAATTTAAGCAAACCCCTCTGGAATCAATCCGAGTTTAAGTAAGTTGAATAGAGGCGAGGGAAGCTGCGTGGAGCTTTGATACCCAAGGCCTCACCGCATTCGAGCGGCGCGATCACGCATTCAACTCACGAAACCATCATGAACTTCGAAGTATGCTTAATAGAGTAACCAATATTTTTCGAACGACTTTCCTATTAAGCTCGTTACCCTATCGGTCTCGTTCTATTCAAAATTTTAGGCTTAGGTTCGCGTTTGGTTTCGTTTTCCTAAGGCGGGCAAGAAGAGAACGGTGATGAAATCCGAACTCTTATCTTGTATGGCCAGCCCTTGCCTTTTACTAGGAAATTAAAGCAGCCAGATTCAGTTCCTCGACATATATTCACACGAAATCATCCAGTAAACCCGCTGACAGGGGATTCGCGGGTCTTTAGAATTCATACCTCCCGTTCCAGACGGGGGATGAACCGTTGAAGTCGACTCGGGCCACGACTTCTATGTCGTGTACGAACCCGAGGGGCTGAGGTGATATCTTAATCACCGTCCTTCCCTGTGCAGTTTATATTTAAATTACCCTTCCTTAGGGTTTAAAATTAATAATGTTCGATAGTCCAAAAATAAAGTCCAAAAATTAAAAAGTCCAAAAATAAAAATTACAAAAATAATTACCTAATTACAGTTTCTAAAAAAAATAAAAAAAAAATAATTACACTATATACAAAATTTTCTTCTTCACTTCGTTCGGATCTCTCTTTTCTTTCCTATTTTGGCTTTGCTTTTTTTTTTCAGCACTTTCTCTTTTTCTTTCGCTCCACTCCAAATCTGAAAGCAAACAAAAATACCAAAACGCGTAAAAAAGAACAAAAATAATAATAAGAAAATAAAATAAAATAAAATAAAATAATAATAATAAAAATAAACCTAAAATTAATCTAAAAACAAATCCGCGTCGGCGGCGCCAAAAATTGATGTGACTCAATAATGTTGTAGAAAGTGGTAGTAGGGTTGTCGTTCACTCGGACGTTGTTAAGATTAAATTAAAAGGTTTAACGAAAATAATAAAAGAGAGAGTCACTGGGCCTAGGATTCCACCGAATTCATATCAATAGGTTCAATTTATTTATTCTCAACAATTTAAGCTCAATAAACAAAATAACACCGACTCTTATTTTTGCCAAGGTAGACTCTCAAAAGATTAATTGTATCCTTAAGCATAGATTATCTAAACAAAGCATAACCTATCTAATTGAATAACAACCAATTTAATCAAATCATAATTCTATTTTTAATTAGTGCAAAAGTCAAATAAAGAATTAATTAAAATTACCCACGTATGAAATTCGGCTTCCTCCGTCGACCCAGTGTAGGGGCTTAGCTACTCATGATGTAGACACACTCAAAATTCATTTTTATTGCCCAAATGGTGTTTACAAAGAAGAGAAAATGAGAAAATCAAATTAAACCGGGAATTTGCAACGTGTATAAGCGTTGCAAACCCACTGTTACAAAGAATAACAGTTGACTGTCGCAGGATGACAGTCTTATCTTTTCCGCATAAGCGACAATTCTTTTACGACTGTCTTTGATAGTCTGTTCTTCGTGTTCTCCACTATTTCTCTGCAGCAATTCTCTCCACTCTATAGCCTCCCCAATCACTCGATAACCTTTCTCTGGCACTCAATCACCCCTTATATACTTCACAGAAGCACAAAATCTCCAAAATATCTCGTCACCAATTCAATATTCTTTACGGGTTTTATCTTATTCATCACGCGATTTTCTTTCCTTCCATTCCTCTGTACGCGTTAACTGTTAGCTACGATCATTCAAACACGTTCCATGCACGCTGCCAACACACCAGATAACGAGTTATCTTCACTGCAGCCATGTTAAATTTTATTTATTATTAATTTTTATAAGTCTAAAAATCCATTGCTTTCACAAGTCTCAACGAACTTTTTACTACAACATTATTGAGTCACATCAATTTTTGGCGCTGCCGACGCGGACTTGTCTTTAGGCTAGAGTTTTTAGATTTTTTTTTTTTTTTTTTAGGTTTTTATTTATTTGTTCTTCTTTACGTTTTTGGGTTTTTGTCTTTTCCTTTCAGATTTTGGGATTTGGAGCGAAAGAAATATTTGCCAAAGCTTTTGGTGGATACCTAAAGATTTGGAGATAAAGACAAAGCGAAAGGAGCAAAAGAAGAAGATTTTTTTTATATTTTATAAAAAAAAAAAAAAAAGGCATTTTTATTTATTTTTTTTAGATATTCCTTTTCTTTTAGTTTTTGGACTTGGACATTTGGACATTTGGACATTCCTTTTTTTTTTTTTAAACCCTACGGAAGGGTAGTATTAAATATTAAACTGTTTGCAGAGAAGGACGGTGATTACGATATCACCTCGGCCCCTCGGGTTCGTACATGACATAGGAGTCGTGGCCCGAGTCGACTATAACGGTTCATCCCTCGTCTGGTACGGGAGGTAAGTTTGTCGAAACACTCGTGAATCCCCCGCTTGATTCTTGTCTTCCTTCGTGTGAATATATGTTGAGGACTTGAAACGGCTGTTTTTAATTTCCTAGTAAAGGGCAAGGACTGGCCATATAAGATAAGGGTTCGGATTTCATCACCGTTCTCTTCTTGCCCGCCTTAGGAAAACAATTCTTAACGCGAACTTAAGCCTTAAAATTTGGAATAGAACGAGACCGATAGGGTAACGATCTTTGAGGAAAGTCTTTCGAAAAATATTGGTTACTCTTTTAGCATACTTTAAAGTTCTTGATGGTCTGTGAAGTTGAATGCGTGATTGCGCCGCCTTGTGATGTGACTCAATAATTTTGTAGAAAGTGGTAGTAGGGTTGTCGTTCACTCGGACGTTGTTAAGATTAAATTAAAAGGTTTAACGAAAATAATAAAAGAGAGAGTCACTGGGCCTAGGATTCCACCGAATTCATATCAATAGGTTCAATTTATTTATTCTCAACAATTTAAGCTCAATAAACAAAATAACACCGACTCTTATTTTTGCCAAGGTAGACTCTCAAAAGATTAATTGTATCCTTAAGCATAGATTATCTAAACAAAGCATAACCTATCTAATTGAATAACAACCAATTTAATCAAATCATAATTCTATTTTTAATTAGTTCAAAAGTCAAATAAAGAATTAATTAAAATTACCCACGTATGAAATTCGGCTTCCTCCGTCGACCCAGTGTAGGGGCTTAGCTACTCATGATGTAGACACACTCAAAATTCATTTTTATTGACCAAATGGTGTTTACAAAGAAGAGAAAATGAGAAAATCAAATTAAACCGGGAATTTGCAACGTGTATAAGCGTTGCAAACCCACTGTTACAAAGAATAACAGTTGACTGTCGTAGGATGACAGTCTTATCTTTTCCGCATAAGCGACAGTTCTTTTACGACTGTCTTTGATAGTCTGTTCTTCGTGTTCTCCACTATTTCTCTGCTGCTGCTGCAGATTTCTCTGCAGCAATTCTCTCCACTCTATAGCCTCCCCAATCACTCGATAACCTTTCTCTGGCACTCAAGCAACCCTTATATACTTCACAGAAACACAAAATCTCCAAAATATCTCGTCATCAATTCAATATTCTTTACGGGTTTTATCTTATTCTTCACGCGATTTTCTTTCCTTCCATTTCCTCGCACGCGTTTAACTGTTAGCTACGATCATTCAAACACGTTCCATGCACGCCGCCAACACACCGGATAACGAGTTATCTTCACCGCAGCCATGTGAGAGCACGAGACAAGCTCGTGTAGTTCATTCTCCCCGTGTCTTTGCAATTCCCAATGATGTAGCCCAACTCTATCGAATCCGAAGCACTTACCAGTCCTGTTTAGATCAACCAGGACCAAACCAATCAATTTCAGTGATTAAGTCGCACCAAATCCATTCCAGAATCCAAACAAAACTTTCCGGAGCCAAGTAAACCCGAGACTGAAATTTGCTCAATTGAAGATTATCCAGCCAATTCTAACCGAATCTGAGACCATTACCATCCCTGTCTCGCCATTAAGAACAAACCCAATTAATTTCAGCCATTGAATCTCGTTATAATTCCTCCAAAAACCAAACCCTAATCCTGTCCGTGAAGGTTAAATTTTCCCTCCAAAAACAGCATTTTAAACAAAGAAGATGACCTCCCCTTATCCAATCCTGGGAGTGCGAATAGCAAGTGCTCAACATGAGAGGTGCCCCTTAGTAATTGGGTTACCCCTTATCCAAAGTAGGGGTCCAAATATCAAATGTCCTCAGGGGGTGTTCCGAGCAACTTTTCGAGCCGAATTTTCCAACAATCTTTATTTCCAAAAAATACCTACAAACACACAAAACACCATAATAAGGACAAAAACGAGTACTAACAATATGAAACATTTAGGAAAAATTAGACACATAAATGCGTCTATCACCTTGTAATAGCGGTAAGGCCTTGGGTATCAAAGCTCCACTGAGCTTCCCTCGCCTTGATTCAACTTACTTTGACTCGGATTGATCCAGAGGGGTTTGCTTAAATTGTAACGAATTCCCTTTCGAACTATTAGAAGTTGGTCTAGAAAACAATCTAAGTGGAGCCATCATGCTTTTTGTTTGCTAGATATCATTAGGTTTGTTGTGGTGGAGTCAGCCTTGTTTGTGCTTGCATAGAACTTCCCTTCCTTTTAGGATTTTTCTTTTTCTTTTGTTTTATTTTTTTAGTGTATGCCCGAGGTCTTTAAAGAACGGGCTTGGAAAAGAAACACTCTAGGTCGTTTGATTAGTGACCAACCTAGTAGTTCTTCTTGCGAAGGCGGGAACTCGAAGACTCTTCTTTTGAGAGCCCCGTTTTTGGAAACTTCGATTTGAAAATCTGTCTCTTAGCGAGGAAAGTACCCCTAGTGTTTCGGTTGCAGCCAACGATGGCAACTTTGAAAGGTTACATGTTCCCAAATGGGACCAACCGAGCTGGTGCATTAAATTGCCGGCCAATACGGCTAACTTTGAGATAAAAGCTAGTATTCTTCGAGATGATCTCTATATTCTTAGGAAAAGATGATGAGAACCCTTATTTTCATATTAGGGACTTTGAGGAAATTTGGGACAGTTAGAATAAAAGACCATACGATGAAGTTTTGAAACTTAAGATGTTCCCCTTTTCCTTAAAAGATAAAGCCAAGACATGGCGAAACAACTTACCATCTGGATCCATTGAAACATGGCAGGAACTTATTCTTTGCTTTCTATATGAAATTCTACCCTAAGCATAAAACTGCAATTGTTAGGCGAGAAAATTAGTGCTAGTGTGCAACAAGAGGGAGAGTCTCTTTATAGGTTTTTAGAGAGATTCAATGATCTCCTATCTCCAGTGTCCTCACCATGGATTTGATAAGATGAAACTTGTAGGGATTATTTATGATAGTTTAGACTATTCGACCAAAGCCATGGTCGAGTCTATGTGTGCTGGTGAGTTTACTAATAAAAGTGCTGAGGATGCCTTTACCTTCTTAGGAGATGTTGCCGAGAAATCCCAACAGTGGGAGTCTTGTGTTGAACCCCCTAAAAGACTCTTGGTCAATAGAAGTAGCACCAATGTGGTAGAAACAAGCTTCGGGTCAGATGCTAAGTTTGCTGCTTTGTCTAGAAGGTTAGAAGCTTTGGAAATGGGTCAATCTAAAAATAGGTCCCTTGGTGAACCTAATAGAACCTCTCAAGTATCTAGTTGTGGAATAGAGCCCGATAACTCATTTTGGGAAGGTCAGGTTAGTGAAGAACAAGCTCATGCTATCTATAACAATGCTAGGTTCGAGAACCGTCAGAAGTTCGACCCATACTCAGAGACCTACAACCACGGTTGGAGAAACCATCCTAATTTCTCTTGGTCTAAGGGCCGAGAATCAAGGACAGTCTAGTAATTCTCAGCCTCCCCAGGTTTTGGTTATAATAAGAGTTCTTGGGTCAAACCCGGTTTGAACCCTTCGAGAATAGAATGACTAGCTTAGAGGAATCTTTTAGTATACTAAAAAGAGCCAGGATATGTTAACACAGAGCCGGGAAATGTTGGTAAAGAGCCAGGGTAATTTTCAAGAGGAAACCAAGCGAGAATTTTAAGAATAATTCCTAGTCTCTTGCTAAACTAGAACTTCAAGTCGGCCAAATTGCTAAGTTCCTTAGTGAGAGAGAAGATGGAAGGTTCCCTAGTCATACTAATCCTAACCCTAAAGGAGAGAAATCGTACAATCATGTGAATTCTATTACAACCCTTAGGAGTGGGAAGAAAGTTGACAATAAGGTCGCCATGCCACGATAGTGAACATCTTTGTAGTTCACCCTTCGAGCCAGAAAACGAGGAGCGATAGAGTCTCTAAAGAGACAATGAGGGTCATATTGAACCAGGCTTTGTTCCCTAAGTCTGTTTTATAAAATCTATAGCCCCGTTTCCCCAACTGCTAGTTCCAACTAAGAGGGAGTCGAACTTTAATGATATATTGGAGGTTTTTAAGCGGAATAAGGTTACTATCAACCTCCCATTTTTGGATGCGATTAAACAGGGGCCAAAAGCAGGGTCGAGTCATTCATTCTCGCTTATGCCAAGTTTATTAAGGACTTGTGTACACGAAAGCGTAAGCTTAGTGTTCAAAAGATTCAATTATTCAAAAAGCCTTCCTAGCTAGTCACGTGAGTTCCATTATTCATATGTTATGATTGTAATACCACTACTCCTAAGTATAAGGACCCGTGGTCCCTACCATTTCTTGCACAATAGGTAAATACCGTGTTGAGAAAGCTTTGCTTGACTTAGGAGCCTATTAAAGTGTGAACTTACTTCCATACCATGTGTACCTTAAGCTAGGACTTGGTGAGATGAAACCTACCCGTTAATGAAAGAGATGACTCTTCGATTAATTTTGTCCAAATACTTTCCCCGATAGGTCCGTTAAAATTCCTCGGGGTGTGATCGAGGATGTTCTCATAGAGGTCGACAAGTTTATTTATCCAGGTGGATTTTGTTATCCTAGTGTTGATGGTGGTTTTTAGACAAGGGTAAAATCGTAAAACCCCATAACCTAGTGTTACCCGCAACACATTAACTAAGAGCATTTAACTCGGGTGTAAATAATTAATAGGGGTATTTTTCAAAATACCAGATTAGGTTTTCGGACACGTAACCCTAATTCCAAAACCAAGCCGCACTCGCGCACCATGGCAACCATGCCAAACCAAGCCGCACTCTCGCGCACCATGGAAACCATGCCAAATCAAGCCGCACTGCGCACCATGGCAACCATGCCAAACCAAGCCGCACTCTGCGCACCATGGCAACCATGCCAAACCAAGCCGCGCGCACCATGGCAACCATGCCAAACCAAGCCGCACTCTCGCGCACCATGGCAACCATGCCAAACCAAGCCGCACTCGCGCACCATGGCAACCATGCCAAACCAAGCCGCACTGCCAAACGCGCACCATGGCAACCATGCCAAACCAAGCCGCACTCTGCCACCATGGCAACCTGCCAAACCAAGCGCACCATGGCAACCATGCCAAACCAAGCCGCACTCTCAAGCACCATGGCAACCATGCCAAACCAAGCCGCACTCTGCGCACCATGGCAACCATGCCAAACCAAGCCGCACTCTGCGCACCATGGCAACCATGCCAAACCAAGCCGCACTCTGCGCACCATGGCAACCATGCCAAACATGCTCGCTAGTGGCTTTTTCTACCAAAGCCACGGCCCTAACGGCCCCGCATGCCATTGGCACATGCCAAACATGCTCGCTAGCGGCCTTTTCTACCAAAGCCACGGCCCCGCATGCCATTGGCACATGCCAAACATGCTCGCTAGCGGCTTTTTCTACCAAAGCCACGGCCCTAACGGCCCCGCATGCCATTGGCACATGCCAAACATGCTCGCTAGCGGCTTTTTCTACCAAAGCCACGGCCCTAACGGCCCCGCATGCCATTGGCACATGCCAACATGCTCGCTAGCTAGCTTCCCTATCAAGGTCACAACCCTAATGGACACGCATGCCATTGGCACATGCCAACATGCTCGCTAGCTAGTTTCCCTATCAAGGCCACGGCCCTAACGGCCCCGCATGCCATTGGCACATGCCAACATGCTCGCTAGCTAGCTTCCCTATCAAGGTCACGGCCCTAATGGCCACGCATGCCATTGGCACATGCCAACATGCTCGCTAGCTAGTTTCCCTATCACGGCCCTAACGGCCACACATGCCATTGGCACATGCCAACATGCTCGCTAGCTAGTTTCCCTATCACGGCCCTAACGGCCACGCATGCCATTGGCACATGCTAAACATGCTCGCTAGCTAGTTTCCCTATCAAGGTCACGGCCCTAATGGCCACGCATGCCATTGGCACATGCCAACATGCTCGCTAGCTAGTTTCCCTATCAAGGTCACGGCCCTAATGGCCACGCATGCCATTGGCACATGCCAAACGCACACGCTGGTAGCCTAACTTGCAAACCGTGCAATCTACCACCAAGGCATTTCGCACATGCCATTGGCACATGCCACACGCGCCACTAGCAGCGCCACTTGCACTCAAGATGCAACCAACACTCGAGACATCAACACAAACTAGGGGATGCTTCTTTAGGGTTTTGGTTTGGCGGTCACAAAGATGCAACGTACATTACGCTCACATTAAGAAAGCGTGAAAAGGAATAAAGCGGTCAAATAAAAGAGGAAATAATGGTGAAAAACGTTTTCACCCATTAAACCATGCTGGTTACCACCTCCTCCCATTATTTCACCCTTTACTCTCTTCCTTCATGAGGCAGTGGTACGTTTCAATCTCGACTTGTATAAATAGGTCTTACCTATTTCCACCGAGACAACAAGTCTCGGTTAGGAGAAAAATACTACACTCTCGGAAAGGCAACTTTGCAAGCTCTCCCAAAAAGCTTTCATCTCTTGCAAGCTTCCTAAGCTTTCACTTTTACGATACAAGTCGAGATACTACTCTCCTCAACACCTTTCTTTCCTTCCCTCCCCAAATCAACCCTTCTCCTCCACTTTGTGACCGAAGCAAGTCTGGAACGGCCATTTCTTGGTTTAGGCCGGACTTGCTGCATTGATCTCTCGAACCTATAAAGTGCTCACGCAAAGACATTTGTTTAGGGTTTGAACCAGTTTCTCACTCACCCACCGAATTTACCAAAATCGCGTAAAACGATTTTTACCCATAAACAATTGGCGACCACAAGCGGGAGGATTGATCTATCGGCTACAATATCGATTGTCGATCTCGTTCTTCGACCCGGATGTCAAGATGGTAGGGGAAGGCGACTCAATCCGACTCAACTACCGAGACGACCGGTTACTAGTTGTAAAAACTACACAAGAAAACCGGGAACTTGTCGAAGATGATATTACTCAACCAAAGATGCTACCAGCGATTGGGGACTTCTTTGGCGATGCTACCAAAGAAACCGCCATCAAAACCGCCTTTACATGGAGAGGGGCGTGTTCGCAAAACCTATGAAGTGAGTAAATTCAGGTACGAGCAAGATATACAATCTATTTTTAGGTTCTTAGTAAAACCGTCACACTACCGAGTCTTGTGCCTATTGCTAGCACACACTTTCATAAAAGCAATATTCTTTTCCCAAAACATAATCGAGTCATATTATCAAAACCATTCATCCCGTAAATGATCCAATACCCTAAAAAGCTACCATTGTCTATCAAAGATCAAGTTTTGAACCGGACATCCAATATGTCTTTCAAAAAAAAAAACCTAAATGAAAGTTTAACAGAGAAACGTTCAAGGAAAATCATCCAACAGAAGTCGGCTCTTCTTGGAGAAAGTCAACTTTGCGTCTTCAAGAGCCGCTCTCTTCATAGTCAACATCTTGGAAATCTTTTCGAGTTCCATCTCTTGTCGGGCAATCTCCTCGGCGGAAAGGCTTTCGATTGTTGCATCTTTTAACTTTTGGATCTCAGCAAGGCCTTCGACAAACCACGAAGTGTTGAACTCCTTTTCTACGCACACGTCGCGATGGTGCTCCCGATCGGCAATAACGTCTTGAAACGGTGTGACCGGTCACCTCACGCATATCCTCGATGGAAGATAAAGCCTCTTCCACACGCTTAACCAGCCGCAAATCGACTAGTGACTTTCTTGGTTGTAGCCATATGTCCTTGCTTCTCCCCATTCTCAGTGTACAACGCCTCATGCTTAGCCTAAAGCACGCTAAAGCCGTCAACCAAAGACATGACCTGGATAAGGAACCAAGTACGGGGGATCAAAAATGGCGCCGCAAGTGGCCTCACGACTCGCAAAGGGTATTCTTCCATGTCTACGGCAACAACCATCGAGAATCATCCACCGTTTGAACCACGTCGTGCCCGGCAATTGGCTAACTCCCATCTCCAAGTCACCGGTGGTGGTCACCAAAGGCAAGTTTCGTGTGACTCCACCCTGAGAATCGTCCTCCGAACCGGATTCCTCCCGCAAACTTGAGTTAGACATTTTTCAAAGGAAGAAACAAGAAGAAGAAGAAAGAAAAGAAGCGCGAAACTCACCGAACCACTTCCCGAAGAAGAACCAGTCTTTGCCAGAGGAATCACTCTCGCTTGTTGAACTTTCTTCTTTCTCCGACTCATCACCGCTATGAGTAGGCTCGGTGCCGCCGGAATTCCTTGAAGAAAACCGCCGTCTCTCGGCAACGTGCAAGGGCGAAAGCATTAACACTACCGAAGCCTCGAAGGAAACAAGACACATGTTCTCAGTAGAAAATTCACGTGTTTTGAGACAAACCAATGAAGAGGCGACACATACCCTGGTTATTGGAAGGATCGAAAGACACAAGATCCGTGGGAGGATCTTGTGAAACCGTCCGGAACCCAGCAGCACGATTCTTCGTTCTCCGTTCTTTGGCCTCGGGACTTTCCGAATTGCTAGGCAACTTTCGCTTGGGATCTCTCAACATTGGATACTTCTTCAAAACTGCTGGGGAAGGTTTCAAACGAACGTTTTCCACCACGTTATTCATAAAATCTCGGATCATAATAAACTCGTCGCACCAAAACTCATTATAGCCGAAGGTCGTCGAAGTTACTCTTCCCATTTGAAAGAAGGGAAGACGGATACCCGGCTCAAGGGCATCAAGGCGTCAAGGGCGACACGCAACGAATCCTTAGGGATCACCTACGGTAAACAAGAGGCACCCTTGATCGAAACCCATGTGACGAGCAGCACGGTCAATATTATAAGCGCCTATCTCGGAAAGATCCCACGAAGAAAGACGGTATATAACCGGCGAGCAGCTCAATGAATGAACAGTTTTCACCAACACTCAAATCGTCATCGAAGACAAAGACGTGAACGGAGCAGAAGCAAAGGTGTCCATTTGAGTCACTGACTTATGGATCGGCCCCCATGGACGAAAATTGATTTCATGCAACTTATCAAGAAAACTAACCAAGCTCACGCCAACTCTTGGACGCCTGTTCACCCATCGAAGAATTCGAGAGCCCCCCCAACTCACGGGAAGCGAAGGCGGCGGTTTGGAGCATACTTCTCAAGTGCTCCCATAGCCAGACTTGCAGAAAAGCAACGTGCACATATGAATCCACTTTCATGAAACCATTCAAAACTTGCATGTTCGCAACTAGGTGATCCAGATGCACATACAGGGAACCAAGGAACAGCTTGCCAAGGGGAGGAACTTCATCCTTTGCCAACTTCACAGCAATCTCTAACAGCTCCGGTCTTATTCCTTTCTTGCCGTAACCTGTCATCAAAAATGTCTGGATAACCGGAGAGCCAAAAATCTTTGCGACATGAAGATCACACTGTTCGTGCTCCAACTCGTCCGGAAACCATTGAGATATCCACCAACCGTAAGGGCACCTTTCATCCTCTTTCCGGGCAGAGTCCTTCGACTTCGCAATGGAGTCTTTCCGAGCAAAATCCCCCAACTTAGCGGCCAGGTCATCCCGCATCTTCGCCTCACTTTCAGATAATTGGATTCTAAGATTCCCAGTTACCGGAAGATTCAGCAAGAGAGCCACACTCTCCAAGGAGAAAGTTATCTCACCCCATCTACATATGATTGTATGGGTGTCCGAACACCATCCGGGAGATGAAAGCAACCAAGCCGGGATGTCCTTCCTAACTGGAGATTTACATCAAGTCTTGACAACATCAATGACCTGCGCTCGAGTCAAGTTGGTATTTATACGCTCCCGCTCACCATGAACTCAACCCATCTATCAAAAGAACGCAATGGACTTTGACACATCCTGAAGTCAATGTTGGAAGAGGAATATACCCCTTTATGAAGACAGAACCGAATGGTGCTCTCTGGGCGAACCGAACGTGTCTTCCTATCATCCTCACCACCGGTTAGCAAAATTGGCACGAAACCTGGGTGAAGAATTCATCATCTGTGTTCGGTTTGGAATTATGAGCATCCTTCGACGAAGTGAAATGTGGTTCAGGTAACATCTTATCGAATTCCTTCGTAACAATTTGGTAATAAGATATCTGCACAAAACAAACGGAGAAAGACGAAGTTATCTCCCTGACACATAATCATACCCAAAAAAAAAAAAAAAAAGAAAGGGGAAGGAGGACGTATTTTATTCGGGTTCAAGACTATATACACGGTATTTTATTCGGGTTCAAAACTATATACGCAGTATTTTTCTTCGGGTTCGAAACTATATACGCGGCATTCTATACGGGTACAAGTGTGTCTACAGTATCCTTCTTCGGGTTCAAAAATACATATGGAGCATTTTTCTATTGGTTCAAAAACTGCGCGCGTGATACTTCTTTCAAGAAGCAAAATCATATATACAATATTTCATGCGGGTTCGAAGTCATATGAAGCATATACACAGTATTCTTCTTCTGTATTCATACGGGGTTCTCTACGGGTTCGAAATACACACGCGTATTTTCTTGTGGTTCAAATATTTCTTTCAGACCGAAAATCCATATATGCAATATTTCCCACGGTTCAAACAATATATGCAGTATTCCCTTGGTTGCATATGTACAATATTTTATAAAAGAGGCACGCCAAGGAATCATATGCAAGGATTGTGGAAGCGCCTACTCTTAAGGTTTATACCTATGTAAAAGAAAAAAAAAAGAGAGAGAGAGAAGAGTACTCGAAAACATACCTGGAAGCTGGTTTCTCTTTGCCGCTAGTATGAAAAGAGGAAAGAATAAAACGCAGGATGGGGAGAAAGGGGCTTTATATATATATATATATATAGGCGTGAAAGACTTTGAAATAGGGAAGGATTTCCCTTTTCACCAAAATCACGCGTGTAAGAAACGGGCCCACAAAGGGTGCGACTTCCCAATGCCGCCCAAGTCACGCCTGCAAGCACGGTTTCCAAGTTGCACCGGCCCCACCAATTGCGCCGACCTCCCAATGGCCGCACAAGTCACGCCTACAAGCACGCACGGTTTCTACACTTTGTGCCGGTCCCACCAGCTAGCACACTCAGTTTCCCAATTCACGCCAACTTCCCAACATCGCCCAAGCTACACCGGCCCCACCAATTGCGCCAACCTGCAGGCACGCCCGGCTTCTACACTTTGCGCCGGTCCCACCAGCTAGCCCACTCGGTTTCCCAACTCACGCCAACTTCCCAACGCCGCCTAAGCTGCATCGGGCCCACCAATTGTGCCAGCCTCCTGATTTGTTGTGCAAAAACTACCGAGGCAAGGATTCCAAATCCAATTTATAAAAGGTCGACAAGCCTCCTTCAATTTTCTTTACGGTTTTGTTGTTAATAGTTTGTCACCATCTTATGCTTACCTCGCAACAAAGCCCCTGTTCCGAGCTAAGCGGGGGGACTTAATGTTGATGGTGGTTTTTAGACAAGGGGTAAAATCGTAAAACCCCATGACCTAGTGTTACCCGCAACACATTAACTAAGAGCATTTAACTAGGTGTAAATAATTAATAGGGGTATTTTTTCAAAATACCAGATTAGGGTTTTCGACACAGAAACCTAATTCCAAAACCAAGCCGCACTCTGCGCACCATGGCAACCATGCCAAACCAAGCCACACTCTGCGCACCATGGAAACCATGCCAAACCAAGCCCTGCGCACCATGGCAACCATACCAAACCAAGCCGCACTCTGCGCACCATGGCAACCATGCCAAACCAAGCCGCACTCCGCGCACCATGGCAACCATGCCAAACCAAGCCGCACTCCGCGCACCATGGCAACCATGCCAAACCAAGCCGCACTCTGCGCACCATGGCAACCATGCCAAACCAAGCCGCACTCTGCGCACCATGGCAACCATGCCAAAAACGCACCATGGCTCATGCTAAAACAAGCCGCCGCGCACCATGGCAACCATGCAAAACCAAGCCGCACATGCGCACCACGGCAACCATGTCAAACCAAGCCGCACTCTGCGCACCATGGCAACCATGCCAAACATGCTCGCTAGTGGCTTTTTCTACCAAAGCCACGGCCCTAACGGCCCCGCATGCCATTGGCACATGCCAAACATGCTCGCTAGCGGCCTTTTCTACCAAAGCCACGGCCCGCATGCCATTGGCACATGCCAAACATGCTCGCTAGCGGCTTTTTCTACCAAAGACACGGCCCTAACGGCCCCGCATGCCATTGGCACATGCCAAACATGCTCGCTAGCGGCTTTTTCTACCAAAGCCACGGCCCTAACTTAACCCCCGCATGCCATTGGCACATGCCAACATGCTCGCTAGCTAGCTTCCCTATCAAGGTCACGGCCCTAATGGCCACGCATGCCATTGGCACATGCCAACATGCTCGCTAGCTAGTTTCCCTATCAAGGCCACGGCCCTAACGGCCCCGCATGCCATTGGCACATGCCAACATGCTCTCTAGCTAGCTTCCCTATCAAGGTCACGGCCCTAATGGCCACGCATGCCATTGGCACATGCCAACATGCTCGCTAGCTAGTTTCCCTATCACGGCCCTAACGGCCACACATGCCATTGGCACATGCCAACATGCTCGCTAGCTAGTTTCCCTATCACGGCCCTAACGGCCACGCATGCCATTGGCACATGCCAGCATGCTCGCTAGCTAGTTTCCCTATCAAGGTCACGGCCCTAATGGCCACGCATGCCATTGGCACATGCCAACATGCTCGCTAGCTAGTTTCCCTATCAAGGTCACGGCCCTAATGGCCACGCATGCCATTGGCACATGCCAAACGCACACGCTGGTAGCCTAACTTGCAAACCGTGCAATCTACCACCAAGGCATTTCGCACATGCCATTGGCACATGCCACACGCGCCACTAGCGGCGCCACTTGCACTCAAGATGCAACCAACACTCGAGACATCAACACAAACGGGGGATGCTTCTTTAGGGTTTTGGTTTGGAGGTCACAAGATGCATGCCGTACACTACGCTCACATTAAGAAAGCGTGAAAAGGAATAAAGCGGTCAAATAAAAGAGGAAATAAGGGTGAAAACGTTTTTCACCCATTAAACCATGCGGTTACCACCTCCTCCTATTATTTCACCCTTTACTCTCTTCCTTCATGAGGCCAGGGTACGTTTCAATCTCGACTTGTATAAATAGGTCTTACCTATTTCCACCAGACAACAAGTCTCGGTCAGGAGAAAAATACTACACTACTCTCAGAAAGGCAACTTTGCAAGCTTTCCCAAAAAGCTTTCATCTCTTGCAAGCTTCCCAAAAGCTTCTAGCTTCTACGATACAAGTCGAGATACTACTCTCCTCAACACCTTTCTTTGCTTCCCCCTCCCCAAATCAACCCTTCTCCTCCACTTTGTGACCGAAGCAAGTCCGGAACGGCCATTTCTTGGTTTAGGCCGGACTTTATGCAGATTGATTTCTCGAACCTATAAAGTGCTCACGTGCAGCACATTTGTTTAGGGTTTGAACCAGTTTCTCACTCACCCACCGAATTTACCAAAATCAGCAGAAACGATTTTTACCCATAAACACCTAGATACCCAACCTGTCCCTGACCCAGAGAACCAAATACCGGTAATTTTAGGTCGCCTGTTTTTAGCTACATCCAATGCGATCATTAACTGTCGAACTGGTATTATGAATTTGTCTTTTGGTAATATGACTATTGAGTTGAACGTTTTCCATATTAGTAAGCTACCCTATGAACTAGATGACTCAAGCATAGAAGAGGTGAACATGATAGGAACATTAGTCGAGGAGTCATTACCAAACACTTTGTTAGAAGATCCATTAGAGAAATGCCTAGCTCACTTTGGGATTGATTTTGATGATGATGATGTGATTCATGAGGTGAATGCCTTGTTAGATTCAACCCCTTTGATAGACACTAGTAATGGCCGAAACCCAAGTTCGAACCTCTACCCCGTTTCTAAGTCTACCCTAGTTCCTTCGTTAGAAGAGCCTCCTAAGTTGGACCTAAAACCATTACCGGATACCCTAAAGTATGTGTTTTTAGGCCCTTCCGAGACTTTACCTGTGATTATTGCTTAGGCTTGGATAGTGATCGGAAAGTAGGCTAGTAACTATCCTTCAAAACAACAAGGAAGCTTTAGGGTGGACCATAGCAGACATTAAGGGTATAAGTCCTACGGGTTTGTATGCATCGATTTATTTAGAGGAAGATACCAAAACTTCTAGGGAGATGCAACGTCGACTAAACCCCAATATGAAAGAAGTAGTTCGAACCAAGGTTCTTAAGTCGTTAGATGCGGGCATTATCTACCCTATTTCAGATGGTAAGTGGGTCAGCCCCCGTTCGGTTGTTCCCAAGAAATCCGGTATTATTGTAGTCTAGAATGATAACAATGAGTTAATCCCTACCCGAGTGACCACGGGTTGGCGTGTTTGTATTGACTATAGGAAATTGAACAAGGTCACTAGGAAGGACCACTTTCCCCTTCCCTTCATCGACCAGATGCTAGAGAGATTATTTGGACATAGTCATTCTTGCTTTTTAGATGGCTACTCGGCTATAATCGGATCGTTATTGCCCCCGAAGACCGGGGAGAAAACCACTTTTACCTGCCCCTTTGGTACCTTTGCGTATAGACGCATGCCTTTCGGGCTATGTAACGCCCCTGCAACTTTTCAGCGTTGCATGATGAGCATATTTTCAGATATGGTAGAACGGTTCTTGGATGCCTTTATGGATGATTTTTCAGTGTTTGGTTCGTCTTTCGATGAGTGCTTGCATCATTTGTCATTAGTGTTGACTAGATGTAAGGAAAAGAATCTAGTGCTTAATTGGGAGAAATGTCATTTCATGGTTCAATCAGGAATTGTTTTAGGGCATATCGTATCTTCAAAGGGTATATAGGTAGATAAAGCCAAAGTTGACCTTATTAAGACTTTACATGTCCCGAAAACCATAAAAGATATTAGGTCATTCTTAGGGCATGCAGGTTTTTATCGTCGATTCATTAAGGATTTTAGCTTGATTTCTAGACCTCTTTGCAATTTGCTTGCAAAAGATGTTAAGTTTGTCTTTGATGATGCTTGTTTAGAGGCTTTTGAGAAGCTTAAGACTTTACTCACTATCGCCCCCATTGTCCAGGCACCTAAATGGAACCTACCCTTTGAGATCATGTGCGATGCTTCAGATTATGCTATTGGTGTTGTGCTAGGTTAGCGAGAAAACAAATTACTTCATGTGATTTACTATGCTAGCAAAACTCTGAATGATGCCCAGTTGAACTATACCACTACAGAGAAGGAATTGTTGGCCATTGTGTTTGCCTTAGATAAGTTTAGACCCTATCTCTTAGGTTCTAAGATCGTGATCTATACTGATCATGCTGCTCTGAAATACCTTTTGTCTAACAAGGATACCAAACCTAGATTGATTAGATGGATCCTTTTATTACAAGAATTTTGTCCAGACATTAGAGACAAAAAGGGTGCAGAAAATGTAGTAGCAGACCACTTGTTTAGGATGGTTGTTAGTTCTCATAATGATTCCCTTCATATAAGGGATAGCTTTCCTGATGAACAATTGTTCTCTGTTTCCCAATCACCTTGGTATGCGAATATAGTGAACTATCTTGTTACTGGTCGAATGCCCCAACATTGGGGTAAACAAGATCGTTCTAGGTTTTTAGCCGAGGTTAAGCATTTATTTTGGGATGATCCTTATTTATTTAAGTATTGTCCAGACCAGATTATTAGGAGATGTATACCTGAGAGTGACCAGTCCAGTATTATTTCCTTTTGTCATGATCATGCTTGTGGGGGTCACTTTAGTGCTAAGAAGACTGTTGCTAAGATATTGCAGTGTGGATTCTATTGGCCTTCATTGTTTAAAGACTCCCGCGATTCTTGTGTTACTTGTGAACGTTGTAAATTAGGAACCATTTCCCGTAGGAACATGATGCCCTTGAACCCGATTTTAATTATTGAGGTCTTTGATGTGTGGGGCATTGACTTTATGGGTCCGTTTCCCAATTCTTTTGGTAACCTATACAGCCTTGTCGCCGTAGACTATGTATCTAAGTGGATTGAGGCGGTTGTGTGTAAAACCAATGACCATAGGGTTGTGATTGAGTTCTTGAAAAATAATATACTTACACGTTTTGGTACACCGCGAGCTATAATTAGTGATGGAGGGTCGCACTTTTGTAATGGACCTTTTAGGCTTCTGATGAAGAAATATGGTATTACACACAAGTTAGCTACCCCATATCATCCGCAGACTAGTGGTCAAGTAGAGGTTTCTAATAGGGAGATAAAACATATATTAGAGAAAACAGTTAATCCTAATCGGAATAGACTGGTCGTCTAGGCTTACTGATGCCTTATGGGCTTACCGATCTTTGCGTTTAAAACCCCTATTGGAATGTCGCCTTATCGGCTTGTTTATGGCAAGGCATGTCATTTACCTGTTGAGTTAGAACATAGAGCTTATTGGGCTGTTAAGCAGCTAAATTTTTCACCCGACAAGGCAGAGCCCATAGGAAACTCCGGCTCAATGAGTTGGACAAGATTCGTATAGATGCTTACGATAGTGCGAAGGAGTATAAGAACAAAATGAAACTTGTGCATGATAGAAATATTTTACTAAGTCATTTTCTCCAGGTCAAAAGTTCTTCCGTATGATACCCGCTTACATCTTTTCCCCGGGAAGTTACGTTCTCGGTGGACAGGTCCTTTTATTGTTCGCACTGTATTTCCTCATGGAGCTGTTGAGATCGAGACACCGGATGGTAGTAGTTCTTCGAAGGTTAACGGCCGAGATTGAAACCCTTTTTGAGAGCCCTTTCCTACAAAGGTGATGTTGAGGAGGTCCCTGAGGACCCTGTTTACCCTGATTGACCATCGAGGCGATTGTATGTTGTATATTAGTTTTTGATTTCTCTCTTCACCTGTGTACTATCTTTCCGACTTCTCTCTTTACCGATTCCTCATGTTACTTTACTTTTTGGTATTGCTCTTTCATTAGAAACATTGAGGACAATGTTAGATTTAATTTTGGGGGTGGGAAGAAACTTCTTGTTAGTTTTTAGTTGCAATAAATAGACTCCAGAGCCTAGAAATTTATGTTTATTAAGGTCGGCACTAACCAATCTAAGTGGATGGAAGCATTTTGGTTGTAGGAGTTGAGGAACCAATCTGATTAGATGGCAACATCTAAAGAGTCTATTCATAAAAGCACAGAGCTCAGGTGTTAGAAATAACATGATAGTTTCACCATATCTCGTTGAGTCCTTTTCACTTCTGTTTTTATTTTGTTCTTTGTAAACTATGTTTCTCTAAGTGATTAGGTGGGTCCCACGAATCAAGTTGTTACCAATGCTAGGATGAATTAGAGTGATTGAGATACAAAAAAAAAAAAAAAAAAAAAATTGAGACCAGACCATCAGACCAACCGGAATAAATTCAATAAAGTCGACCACTGGAACCCTTGTATATGCCAGTTGTGTTGACCTAGAGTTAGGATTATCGACCACTGGTACCCTTGTATATGCCAAAGTGTGTTGATATTAGTCGACTAGTATCTCAAGTCCATTAGGATAGGTTCATTTTCATGAGGCCTTCTGCAGGATATGGGAAACACCGTTCACTTAGTAAACATCAAAACCATCTATGTTTTTCTCGTATATCCATCTTCTTGATCTATCCATGTGATTAGTTTTGACTCCGGGTATTGATGTCCATAGTGCGACTATCTGAGCAGAGCTCTGTCACTTTATATGAATTTTAGTATGCTTGAGTGCAAACTCGTGTATAACAATTGGAATTTCGCATCAGGGTACTTCCTCCTGTAGTCAATAAGTATGCCAACCAAGGAGATTCTTTAGTGCCTTCCAAGGTTCGTGTAGATAGCTAGGTCCTGGAGTAAAGGTTTTGTGGGTACACCTCTGGTAAACCCTCCGGAGACAACACTCCGCCACTAGGGCCACCTAGGGGTTCAAATGATTTTTATTTTCTAGAATAAATTTGCTCGAGGACTAGCAAATAATACTGAGGACAATTCAGACACAATATTTGATAGACACATTTTTTGTGTCTGAATTGTCCTCAGTGCTGGTATTGTTGGAACTCGATTTTTGTACTAATATTGTGTTTTTATGTATTTTTAGGTATTTTTGGAAATAAATATTTTTTGGAAAATTCGGCTCGAAAAGTTGCTCGGAACACCCCCGGAGGACATTTGATATTCGGACTCCCACTTTGGATAAGGGGTAACCCAATTACTAAGGGGCACCCACAGGATATTCGCACCCAAGCAGCTGGATAAGGGGCAACCTCATCATCTTCATTCAAAAATCAGTTTTGGCGGGAAATGTTTGTTCTTCACTGGCAGATTTTGGTCGGATTTTTGGACGAGTTAGAAGGAGACTCAATGGCTGGAATTGATTGGATATCTTCCTCTGGGCCTAACAGGGCTGGTATGGGTCGACTGGTCATCTAAATTTGGCTGGAATTTTCGCGAGAAGAAAAACAGAGAGCATGTGCCGAGAAGAGATATACACGGGATTGTATAGGATTTAGACGTGTAATGGGTGTGTTTGGAGTGTGTGCTATCGGGCACAGAACGTGTAGAAGATAAATATCGAGATTTGAAGCAAGTTGATGCGTGAAAAAGAAATAACAGGAAATAATCCCGTGGAAAATATATGTTTTAATGAGGAGATATTTGGTGATTATGAGGGAAGATTCTTGTCGTTGTGGAGTATAAAAGAAGTTCTTGGAGGTCACAGAGGCGTTACGGAGAGTTTGGGAGGTTTTAGAACACTACAAGAGCCAAAAATCAAAGTTGCAGAGACGACCATTTTCTGCTGCTGCATCTCTGAAGAACGTGAAGAACATACCACCAGAGGCAGTCGTTCTTCTACAAAGAATGAGACACTTAACCGAGCGTCGTAATAAGGAGGCGAGACTTAAAATCGATAATGATTTCAACCCTCTTTGTAACAGTGTTTGCAACATTTATAATCGTTGCAAACACGCAATTTTCATCTTATTCTCCATTCCATCTTTGTAAACACCCTTTGAGCAATAATAATGATTTTTGAGCGTGTTTCCAACATGATGAGAGGCTAATTCTCCCACAACCAAGGCAATGAGGAAGCTATTTACGCATGAATAAGTGGTAACTATTCTATTTTCTCTAATTTATAAATTATAATTCACTCAATCTTTGCTGGCAGAGTTTTAAATCATTCGCAAAATTCTTTTCATTAGTTGTGATTCAATTAGATAGGTTATGCTTTGTATTAAGATAATCTATGCTTAGGGATACAATTAATTTTTGAGAATTTGTCTGATTATTTGTGAATTAAGAAACAAGGAATTTAAAAGATAATTAGAGTTTTGGGTTATTTATTGTTATTCATTCATGTGTAATAGTGGAATCAGTGTCTTGGTTATTTTATCATATCTTGAATCAATTTTGTGTTAAATTTTATTTATTATTAATTTTTATAAATCTAAAAATCCATTGCTTTCACAAGTCTCAACGAACTTTTTACTACAACATTATTGAGTCACACCAATTATCTTGCCACATTAACCAAAGACCACCACTGCGACCTATCACTGGAACGACACAATGATTAGAATAACCAAATCTATGAAGAATAGAATGAGAAGAAGTCACGATAGCTTTGTCTTCGAGAGAAAAACAATGTCAGGTTTAGAGATTCTTAGGAAAGATTTTAATGTTTGAATTGTTGGGTCATTCCCTAACCCCCAACAATTCCAAGAAAAGACTAACATGGACCACGCGTCCTACCAGGGATAGCCGCCATCTCCCATTGATTATCTGAATTCTCGATGATTCTCGAAGCCATCTTTGGTTATGTGGTTCCACTATGTAATCGTGCTCCATCCAACATTCGTTTAGCACCTCTCGGATTGTTGTTGGTAATTGGCCTCGGAATAGTGGCATTGCTAGAACTCCTAGCCAACGATTTCCAATCACGCTGTTTGGTAGCCTTACTTGATTGTCTGGGATTCCATAAAATCAGTCCATTGTTACCACTCTATTGTTTGTTGTTGTACCCGGATAGAATTTGATGAAGGTTCTCATTGATAGACTTGTTTGAGACTTCAGTAGTAGTAGATTTCTATCTCTTGATTACAAACTTGAAAGATTCAGAAACCTGCACCGTTTTGAAGCTATTATATTGGAAGTCTGTTGATGAATCCTCTTGATTGTATGCAATGCTTTTTCCCTTAGATAATTCAGAGTTCAATTTTTGAAGAGATTGGTGTCGAGTTGTTGATGAAATTTCGAAAGCTGAATTTTGGGCAGTTATGGAAGCAAAGAGATCATGCTTCTGAGAATGGAAGTTTAGTGAATTGTTAACCGTCAGATTGGTATTATCCTGACGATAACCAGATAGTGGTAACTGCCTGAATAAGTTATCTTCATAGCAGTTACGTGAGTCGGATGATGAAGTGGACTGTGTGTTCCTAGTCATCAATGAGTTGGATTGATGACTCATCATCCCCGTGATCTCCATTAAGTTAGTTTTTCGAAAAGTATCTGAATCCTCAAGTTCTTCTTCCTGGTAATCATAATCTTTGAAATCTTCAATTTCATTAGCAATGTTATTCACCGAAGCATTGATTGTACGATTATATTTAGGGATAATTAAATCATACGTCTGTTGATGAAGTTCTGGTGGGAAATCTTGGTGAACTTTATCTTTCAAATGATGAAATTTAGGACGCATTTTCATTAGATGACCTATAAGACCACAGAAAGTACAGAACCTAGGAAGTCTCTCGTATCTGATTTCAGTCGAGATTATCTGATCTTTAGATACAGGAAATGTAATGGAGTCTCTGAGTGGTTGTCTAACATCAATTGGCAGACGAACTCTTGCAAATTTTCCCCAGTTCCTTGATTCCTGGACTGTTATTGTTCTTTGGCTTCCAGCGTACGAAATTAATCGTTGTATGAAATACAAAGAAATCCAAACTACTTTTGATCTACGGAGGGTACGGTTGTTTATGTAATAACAATTAAATAACAAGGATTTGAATGATCTGAGATTGAATTTAAGAAAGTGAATTAATGGTGACCATGACGAAAGATAACTACCTTTGTGCTTTTATTTAGTCCATAACTATGGTGTAGACATTTTAATATTCACCATCTATTACTTGATTTCGCTTAATAAAAGACCCTCTAAGTATCTTATAAAAGCTAAGTGTAATGTAAATGTGAAATTATCACGGTAAGCCTTGCGCATCAGCTTTTGATTGATTAAACATCTTATCATGCTATAATCATATTTATTATTATTTTATCGGACCGAAACCACTGCTATCGATCCAGTTGAGATAAATGAGATGTAAAAAAAAATCTATGGTAATACTTTTTTTTTATAATAGCACGATGATCAAACTAATCATCATGATTTGATCAGTTGTAACCCATAATTATTTTACCGATAAAATTGAATAATTATGTTGTTATAATGTGGATGATTTCTTTTCTCCAAACTAAATCACTATATTTTAGGAGGTTTTAGATATGATTTATATTTTCTTTCTTTTTTAAGATTAAAAATTAGATTTACATAAATAAAATACTAAATTGATTAAGTAAAAAACGCCCGTTCTGAAACAACCCAATAGGATCGTTTTGTTATATGCACACTCTTCAAAAGAAGTGTGCACAAAATTGGACTCGGGAAATTACAACAGAAGAGAGGGGATAATAACCTAGCAGGTTCACCACCAATTTCCTTTCCTAATGCTATTTATTAGTTTCCTGAATCATTACCGATTCTTATACAGTTTCCTTTCCTGAATTATAAATAGAATCAGACACCTTTTCATTTGATCTTCTGCTTCCCAATTTATATGTCTAGACTGATGAGGTATGCATTCAATTATCTAGTTTGAATCACAGTGCAGAACAATGTTTGTATATTTTAATTATTTACAATGCTTATTTTAGGGCGCTGCCAAATTCGCCAACAATTCTTGCTAAATCTGATGAAGAACAAGTAAGTAGTAATTTAGATAGCCAATGTTTAGATGATCCTCTTTGAAAGTTTCATGTCAGCAGATGTTTATCGAATGTTTAGATTGTGTCATGATAGCAAGGAGTACAATTTTTTTTAAGATGGTACAACCACGGGATTGTTAGCTGAAGATAGGGCAAAGACAGTGTTGACTCTTGTATTAAGATATTCTAAACCCGAGGATTTGACCGTCTAGGATATATCTTCCCATCGAGGCATAGGTACGGAGGTTTTCGGTAAAGAGCCGGGCATTCTGAAGCATCTGTTGATCTTGCGGTCTTGGAAGGGTATGAGATTGTTGATGACGATGGTTCCATGCCAAGATTACCAAATTTTCGTGAATTCGCTCTTAGAGAGAAGTTGAAAATTATGTCGATTCTTCGATTTAATCGATAAATGGTCTCATAATTTTTTGCTCTGGATTTTTGATGATTCTTGAAATTCACCAGTTTCACACTACCTATTATAACTAGACTACCGATTCCTATGATTTGCCATTCTTCTATACAATTTTCTCTGGACCCTGATCATCTTCCCTATTCCTCCCGCTTTCTCTTTGTATCTGCAGGAAACCCACAGCACACCTAAATAACAATCTCAAGATGAAGATGAATCTAAGCCATAAAAACCATAAGAGAGAACACGTAAATAAGATTTACACACAAACAAACTATGTCATCAAGAACACTAAAACTTCATTTCAATATGATGATGTTATTGACAAGATTAATGAAAATGCTTTAAATAAATAACCTCACCAACATATAACCTCACCAAAAAGTCACTCCCTCTGATATCTTTCTCTCAAATATCTTAAGGACTCTCAAAAAAGCTTCATTGCTCTCTTGGACTTTATATAGGCAATTTATATAATGAATGACAGCTCATAGTTCCCTTTGCTATGTAGACACACTCTTCACGTGAACTAGACTTTCCTCGCAAGATAATGAATGATAAGTCAGAATTCTCCTTGCTAACTACTCATGCTTTCCACGTGACTCAACCTTACTTCGTCAACACTGCGACTTTCTTACATTCCAATCCATCTTCGTCGTTCTCTTTATCGTACTGATAGGTGTAGAATACACCGTATTTACTATCTAGAGTTTATGATTTCTTTGCTATTTTTCGTGTGAATTATGTACTTTATGCG
>JAJJWW010015373.1:0-33268 GCA_023531295.1 Papaver armeniacum
GGTTCAATCCTCGTTTCTAGCGCATATGTAGTTGCGGAAATCCCACACTACACCCCTTACTCGAATTTGTTTAGATTATCCATTTGAAGATTTAATAACAATATATTTTATTGATTGTTTTTCTTGAAAGGTTTACAAAGAAATGTAGAACATAGCTAAAGAAATTACAATCACTCTTAATTTTCTCTCTCCTAATGACTTGCTTAACAATTGAAAAAGAAGCCCCCTTACAAAGATCGACTCAACTCTTTATATAGGTAATATATATGATGACGCCTAAGCTGCGTCTTATTTTCTGGAACATCTCGCGAAAACGTCGCGAATGTTATAAACGTCTTTACTGCGACACTCCTAAATATCGCCAAGTCTTCACACTTTTCTCATGTTCCATTGTCATGTCATCCGATGCGTCATTTAAATTATTTACTTACACACCGTAAAGGTGTTTTCCCACACTACACCCCCTCACTATATTTTGTTAATTAGTCTCATTGAGAGTTGCATAATTGGGAATGTTTATTGATTAATTCATGAGTTCTACACAGGAAAAGTAGAATTACACTTAGCAAGTAAAACACTCTTAAACTTTCTCTCTCCTAATGACTTGCCTAACAATTCTAAAAAGATCTCCCCCCTCCAACAGACTCACTCGACCCTTTATATAGGGTAATACATAATGGATGACATGCTTAAGCTATCCTTTACGGAATGTCTCGCGAAGTGCTCGATGTACAACTATTCAATCTCGCGACACTTAACCCTCGCCGATCTCACGTCTTCTTTATGTTTCGCCCGTCGTTATTCTTTTGCGCGGCTTATTTTAGCTCGCGACGCCTCGCGACATCATCGTTTATTAACTTCGCGAGTCCCTGTTTGTTGCGAGCATTATGGTCCTACATCTTGCCTCTTTTTCCTTGAATATTGCTTGAAGAGCAATTTTAAGGAAAAATCTGTTGTTGTAATAATCTTTGGTCTTCATTGATGAAGGAACGAATTAAAGAATCTTGGACTTGAAAAGTACGTACTTGCCTCTATTCTTTTGCGATGTTCCGAAGCTTTGCGTCTCCCCTCGTCTCTCCTCATACTCTTCTTGCGAAGGGAAGAATATCATGAGAGCGATGCTTTTTTGTTCGTCACATTTGCTTATCTTTATCTGTTTGACTCATTACACGACCTTTTAACCATTAAAGCCGTTTCGACACGTCTCTTCCAACCGTTTATTCTTGACCTTTCATGTCCCTTTTCGCATTAAATGACCTGTTTTTCTGAGGATCTTTTTCCCTATATATAGTTTTCTTTTCCTCTCCTTTTCGTTCTTTAGCTTTTTTTTTCTCGCAACTTCTTCGATTTTCTCCTTCCGCAATTTGCGTGCCTCTACCTGCAAATCTTCTTTCATCTTTCTCTAGCATCGATCTTTACCTTTAACCTCTCATCCATTCCCATACTGATAATGGCTGCCCTCAGTCGTGCATACAAAACTTCTTTTGATGAAGTTAATCGTAAATTGCCTCGAGAAGGGCTTCACTCTATCAACCATTCCTGATCAAGAACCCTCATCCATTCTCTCTCAAATCTTTTCTCCGATCATCAATGTGATGATCAAAAGATTATAGTCTCGCTCAATTCGCATTCTCGGGACTTCTATTCCATATATAATCCCCGAGTTGCCTTTATTTTATGAAATTTTGCCCATGAAAAAATTCAATCAAGGGCTGTTTATCAATTAAGTGGCGGTGTATTCATGATGCTTGAGTTCGCGAACCGCGGTGTGCAGTAAAGGATCTTTATACCCTAATTCCGCTGGAAATCCCAATCCGCAAATTTGGAAATAGCTGTTGAGAAATACACTTTGTGGAAAACTTTTGAAAATTACTAAGGATAACTATGATGAATGCGAGATCCATTTAGGCGTTAAATCTGAGGAAAAAATAATGTCTCTCGAAGATAAATTACTCATGCAAGATATTGATTGCACCCAGGTAATAATTCCTCTCCTGCGTCATTCCAAAGGCGAGAAATGGTGGGTCGTACCCTTGATCTTAAATGGTCCTTACATCGCGGCTCGCATATTCTCCACGCGAATCTCGCGGATATCATCCATGGGAATTCAAATGGCACAGAAGGAAAAAAGTATGTTTCCTACTCCAAATTTTTGCTTTCTGCTAATTTTTCAATTTTTTTTTTTTTTCGATTGCTGAATTTGTGAAATCTTTAGGATAAACCAGATTGAAAAGTAGCTACAAAAGGGATCCGCTTTGAGGATACTTTGACAATGCTTGATAAACTTATGAGTGAAGTAAAGCATTTCCCCTTCATTTTTTTTTTTTTTTTTTTTTTTTTTTTTTTTTTTTTTTTAAAACTACTGCCTCTGTTTCTCAACTTTACACATTTGCGAAGGCTGAAGTTGAAAAAGTTGTTGCTGCGAAGACTAGAAGTAAGGGTAAGACTGTTCGCTCGCAAGGGTAAATCCCTTTTGCTTCCCACTTAACTAAAGAAGTTTAAAGGTCCAATCCTCTTCTCGCCTTGGCTCAAACTCCGAGTCTTGATGAAGATGACCATGATTCCAACGCTCTCACGCTACAAGGACCCCGTTAACCAGTTCTTCTATGGGTCAGTTGTCTAGTATCTTCTCTGATTCTTTCCAAGGAATGGGAGATGCTCCTCTAGCTTCTCTTTGCGGGACTCTCGCAAACGTGTGCAATGCCACTCTACTGGAGGGCAATGATTCTTTCAATGGAGTCTCTAGAACTATGTCTCCTGACTTCTTGAATGCGCTTGGATCCTTGGTATGTATACAATCATATCTCCCCATTGTCTTTATATTGTTGTATGTGTATTAACAGCTTTTCTATCTTTTTTCATAGGTTGGAAGGTCTTCTTTTGTAGTTGCCTCGGATCTTGAGAGAAGACGCAACAATCTTGAGAAGAAGAATTCGCAATTGAGCAAAAAGATTCGAGAATTGGAGACTGAAGCTGCGTTATCTCGCGATAAAGACGAGACGATTCAAAAGTTAAATACCGAACTTGTCTCAAAAAAGAGAGGGTATCCACCCTTCAAAATGCTAATCAGCAACTTTATGGTATAATATTTGCCTTCTTTTATTATTTTTATTTTATTGGTCGTGTATTGCCACCTAACTTATTACTTTGCAGACGTATATAATCTCTCCGATGAAGCTATTCTTCTTCATACATTTCGAACCTATGGATAATAACCTTCTTCTCGCTCATCTCAACACTTCTTTTAAGTAGTTCTTCGAACAAAATTAACTCTTTCATTAGATGAACTTGGACCAAATATCGCCTTTTAGAGATTGAACATAGATCCTTGGTTTAGCATTCCAACCAATCTAAACAAATGTTTCTTGAGTCTGTAAAGAAATCAAAATTTGAGGAAGAAAATTAGTGATCACATAGATGACAAAGACCGCATTGCTAACAATGGTGCTCAAGCATTAGCAACATTTCAAAAATCTCTTCTTGAGCTACAAATTGAGCGAGATGAATTACTTCGCTGAGAATTCCTTACTTAGTGAGCGAGAAGATCGATTCGTTCGCTCCTTGTTATAAATAATGATGATGAATTGCCTGGCTCTTTAAAGTTTTAGATAACGCTGGAAATAATCTAGGTGTTGATGTTAGTCTTCACACCGAGCATACTTCCTTGGTTAAAGATATGATATCCATGAGAAGGTTGCTTATTATACCTTACGCTTCTTATTTCCGTAATATTACTTGTAAATTGTTAACTTGTTGTTTCTTATTTGCGTAATACGAGAAGAGGCTTGAGGTTAGAATTAGAGAGCTTGAATTGAAAAAGAGCAACTCGCGGAATTTTCAATGAGAATTGAAGAACTTGAAACCGAAAAGAAACATTTCATAGCAGAATCTCTTCCTTCACAGAATAGATATTCCAAGTGAAGAAACAATTTCTAACGACAAAGTGGAGAACTTTAACAATGATCTTTGTTAGCTTTAGTAATAGGGGTATGGAGTATGTTTGTAAGGATCATAATATCCCTCGCATTCATATCCTCGGCTCCTTGAAGAGGTTCCTGAGAATCACTTTTTGTCTCAGGGCGTTTCGATAGCGAGGGCGAAGAAGAAAATTAGCGACGAGAATAATCGATTGAAGAATCGACGAAGAAGAAGAATCGCCAAAGAAATAATTTTTTTTTTTTTTTTTTTTTTTTGTTTTCTTTCTGCTTGTAGTATCGTGCATTTACGTATCCTTATTATAGTATATTTCTTGGATTTTTTCTCCTTTGAATTCAATCTTGGTCCCCTTTTTTGGTAGTTCTTCCTTGTAATATAATTGATTGACATTATTGATGTATAATTCTTTCATCAGAAGATGAATAGCAATATTTCATCTTTTCCATTCCCATACTTGCCTCTGGTATTCTTCTTCAGATGGAAGATCTTAGTTGTCTTCTTGTATTTGATAATAATCTTTTTGTTATTTGAAATGTATCATCGCGACGGAGTCGCGGGTATCTTCATGAATTGAGTATTCAATCTCTTTTTGTGGCGACAAGGTCATGCACCGCCTTTACATTTTCATGTGATGGCTCATTGACCCCGCCTTATCATTTTTGTGTGGTCTTCCGAGTTAGACCTCCCCTAATTAGAGGTCCTCCCTGCCACCTTTTATGGCTAAAATCGCGGGACGTCTTTACACTTGCGTGTAAAGACCCATTGATCTTGCCTTATCATTTTCCAAGTATTTTTGCCTCTGCAGATGTTTTAGTTGCGACAATATGACAGGCCTAGATATCCTTGCGAAACATAAAGCCCCATGACATTAGCCGCCGTCGTGCGACAAATCACAGACGTCCGTACACTTCGTGTAAAGACCCATTGATCTCGCCTTACCCTCGCGTTAGTATTATTGCCTCTGCAGGATCATTGCACAAATATGACAAGCCTAAGTCTCCTTGCGAAAACAAAGCCTCATGACATTTTTGTCTGTTTTTGGTACTCCCCTAATGGAGAGCACCGCCCTTATCATCTCCTAGGTTGCCCCTTCAAGGAGGCGAAACATCGGCCATACAAGACTAGCTCCTCCCATCCGGTCTTAACAACAACCAGTTGTTTTCATCTCTTATCCCTTATACCTATAGGGTTTATGGTTACGAGACTGCACCCCAAATGGAGTTTTCTTCGGGCGAGTGCAACGCATGCCAAGACTTGCCAAGAATGGCGGGGGTAGGTTCATCCATCCGGGCACTCACGGCTCAACTGTACCTCGGCGCCTTGAGCATACACGACTCCTAGGAAGAGACCCTCGGTCGCCCAACCGAGGGTATAACCTACATATATAGTTGGGAATCCAAGGTACCTCTTCAGGATAGGCTTTCATGGGCCCCAAATTTTCATGGCTCGGGCTTCGGGAGCGGTGTAACCTTCCCCCGAGCCACGGAGAGATACCCCCTTATATGACGCACTTTAGGTCTTACATTTGCCTCTTACGAAATGTTATTCGCGAACTAGGGTGTACGCCATAAAGGTTCGTCCCATTCATTTGCGCAGGTATATTTGTTAAATCATTCAATCATTCATGTTTCATTATTTGTTGATATTTGTTTGCGAAGTATTCGCACGCTCTGTTTCACTTGTTGTATTTCACTTTTCTTTTTAGTCGTATTCTCATCTTACTCTTGGTCACGAGATTCTCGCACATCATTACTTCGATTGTTACTTTGCATCTTCTTTATTCTCGATTATTCACTTCTTATGCCTTTTGTTCCTCATATCTTTTGCTTCTTCATTGTTATAATATTGGTCTGTCTCTAAGCATTCACCTGGGAATACGTTCAGCCCTCACTTCTATAGCATCTACCATTAGTTTTTCCTTTCTCTGTTCATTTCACATGTTGCTTCCAACCCTTTCTTTTGGCACTTCTTTCTTCGCGAGTTTTCTATATCAACCTCATGGCACCTTTATTGACTCCTTCCAATCTCCCTGTATGATACCAATGCCATTTGGATGTGGGAATTTAATACATTGATGATATGTTGACGCGACTCCTAAAATTTCATGAAGCCATGGCCTCCCAATGAGCCGCATTGTATGGAGATTCCCATCAACTACATGAGAATAAAATATCGGTGGATAATCCTTGTAGAGGTATTCTCATGTGAACCTCTCCTTTTGGTTTGTTTTGCAGTCTCGCGAGTTGAAGCCATATATCTTGTATGTCGAGGGGAATTAAATCCTCATCTTTTCCGCCCATCGTCTTGTAAGTATGGTAGAAGAGAATATTCACTAGAACTTCCGGTGTCGATTAGAATTCGGTTGATCGCCCAGCAAGCTTCTGCCTCATCATCTTCTCCATCGACTGGTTTCGGGTTAATCTCTAGTTTCACAACCAACGGGCTATCATGTGTTTCTCTTCCTTTTGGTACTTCATCTGCAGAGAAAGAAATAGTCTTCAATCGCCACTTTTCTAATCGCGGCGTTCTCGCCAGGCTCATTATTTCCTTATCATTAGCATCTCTCGCGAAGACTCTACTAAGCACGTTGTCATGGAAATCTTCGATGGTGCGATAAGAGTGGACAATAGAGTTGCAGTTCAAATTCTTGGCTTTTGTTCCTACTTCTATCACAAATGTTTCTTTTCCTTCGACACCGCCCGTGCGTCTCGGTGGTGGTGGTAATGTCGACTTGTTTCTTCTCCTTTAGAAAGTGATTGACTTCCCCTGATCAATCATCCTGAGAATAATTCTCTTTATGTTTCTACAATCGTTTGTTTGATGCCCATGGAAGCGATGGTAAGAACAGAACTCATGACTTCTATCGCCTGGCGGCGGTTCCATTCCAACATTCCAAGGTGCTGGTACATTTTCCATCACAAGTATAGCTTCCCAAATCTTTTCAACGCTAGCATTCAATGGAGGCATCTTAATCTGTTCCCATACTGTTCTATGACTTCTCTGCCCTCCACGGTAATTTTGCCTTCGTCCACCATAAGTTTCTTGCATATGATCTAGCCTCTGAATCTTATTATTACTGTTACGGTTATAGTAGTTCCTTTCTCGCTCAAACTCTTCTTGATCATGGCTTCCCATGGCTACTATCTCTCTTTGTCCCTCACGCCTCTCCTTTTCTTTGTCCTTGCGAAGTGCTCGCCATTTGTATTGATGAACTGAGGTAACAAGCTTGCGTTCGCAGCATTCGAGTTTGTGTTAAGAATCGGATAAGAATTCATTTCATTTCGTCTTTCTTCTAAGGCGATATATTCTTCCTGTAATTCTCGCAGATTCTGCCATCGTGATTGTATTTTTGACTCTAAAAATTTGAATGTATAACAAGTTAGTCAAGAGAGCATTCACAAATGAGAGGATGAGATACCTCTCCTCAACCCGTCCCGCCATTTCGCTACACATGGTTCTCCATCTCATTGTCAATTTGTCTTAAGCTCGCCAATCCTTTGTTTCAACCCGAATACATCTTCAATACCTGGTCGCGAAGAGTTGTTACTTATATATGCTCCCAGGAATGTGGCTTGCAAATGATTGAACGATGTGATTGTGTTCCTTGGTAGACCTTCAAACCATTTTAGTGCTTCTCCTATTAAGCTTGACGCGAAATATTTGCATAATATGGCATCATGATTCTCCCATTGCAACATACATCTCATATAAGCTTTAATATGTTGTATCGCACGCAGGTTGTTCCATCAAAGATGTTGGTTAACGCGGGTAGATTGCACTTAGGAGGTATTCCTCCCATCTCGTACTTCTAGTGTGAAGGGTTCTTGGCTTCACGATGGCTTCGTCAGCTTGTCTCCTTCCTCCTTCCCTTCGTTATTGATAATCCTCTCATTTCAGCTAGTTCTCTTAAGATTTGTTCATTTGCCTCAAGAATTTGTTTCTACTGGTCTTTTTAGCTCGCTTCCTCTCCTTCTTCGCTCGTGCCTATCTTGACCTTCCCGCTCATTATTTTCTCTTCTTCTTTCCTCGCGACGCTCTTCTTCGTTTCTTTCACCAATTCGCACGCCATTATATCGATTGTTCTCTCTTCTTGGTTGCCTCTCAGCTCTCATCATCTGCACCCTCTCATATTCTTCATTAATATTTCTATTGGTGCGATTTTGTTCCCTTCTTCTCTCGCGGTTGTCATGGTTATTCCCGCTTGGGATTGCTTCCTCCATCTCTTGATTTTCCATTTCTACTCTAATTCTTTCTCTTTCGCGAGCTAGTCGCGCTTGTTCAATGTAGTGTCTCTCAATGTCATCCTCGATTTCTCGGTTTCTTCTCAATTCTGCTCTCCCGTCGTGATTATTCTTCCTTCAGCAGCTGGGTCATTCGGCCCTTGGAGTTGCATGTTTTCTTGATTTTCCCTATTTCGCTCATTTTGAAGATTTTCGGGCTGAGGAATATAACGATCTTCTATTTCCCCAGTTCTCTCGCCATGCTCTGTATTCGGATTTTGTGTTTCTTCCCTAAGCACTTTCGTTGGTAAAACTCTCCTTCTTTCTTCTGCATTCGATCTAGAACTTGATCTCACGCTACTTCTAGATCTCCTTCTTTGCAACCTCATATTTTCCATCCTCGAGTTCATGATTTTGTCTTGTCAAGTTTGCTCGCTCCTCTGCTTCTAATCGTCTCTCTTCGTGTATTGTTTGTCTCAATCTTTCTAACGTTGCCATTTCTTCGTTTCTCGGATTCATTTCTCCATTCATCCCTTGCTCTCCTTGTCCATTGTTCACCACCTTGCTCCTCTTCTCTCTCGTCTTCTAATCGGGATCTCCAAGTATGCACACTTACTCTATCATAATCCACAACCGCGTTTGCTCACTCGAGAGATTGGTGGCTGGTTTTGACCTTCTCCATCATTTCTCATATTCATCCTTGATGATTCTCCTGCTTTCATTCCTCCTTTCTCCAAAGAAGTCTCCCACTTCTTCTTACAATCGTTGGTTGCTCTTGTACATTTCTTCTTCTAGCCATCTTTCTTTTCAATGAATTCTTGAGTATCTTTTCCAAATCTCTTCTGTTAATCCAAATTCTTTCCAATTTCTTCGTCAATCACCGCTCGTCCTGTTTTCTAGCGCATATGTAGTAGCGGTGTTTTCCCACACTACACCCCTCACTATATTTTCGTTAATTAGTCTCGTTGAGAGTTGCATAATTGGGAATGTTTATTGATTAATTTCATGAGTTCTACACAGGAAAAGTAGAATTACACTTAGCAAGTAAAACACTCTTAAACTTTCTCTCTCCTAATGACTTGCCTAACAATTCTAAAAAAGATCTCCCCTCAACAGACTCACTCGACCCTTTATATAGGGTAATACATAATGGATGACAGCTAAGCTATCCTTTATTTTCGGGAATGTCTCGCGAAGTGTCGCCAGTGTACAACTATTCAATCTCGCGACACTTCTTAACCCTCGCCGATCTCACGTCTTCTTTATGTTTAGCACATGTCGTTATTCTTTGCGTCGTTTATTTTAGCTCTCTCATGATCGCTCGCGACATCGTCGTTTATTAACTTCGCGAGTCCTGTTCGTTGCGATATTATGGTCCTACAACACCTTCGCAATGTAGTTGTTTATTACTCTCATGTAAAATCTTTGTTGCTGATATTCTGGTCCTACAATTTTCTAAATAATTCGAATGATTCATTAAAATGTTTGTTTTGCACAAAATCCACGATGGTTGAAGCCAACATCTCTTCAAGACATTTTAGCGAACATATCTTTACCATCTCTTAAATTAGCATATTGAAGATTAAAGTTCATTACTGCTGTTATCAAGATTGTACATTTATAAAACCTCAATCTGAGTAATAACATGTTTAATATGTTTTCTATTGTTAAAATTAAATATTTCACTTTTAAGTGATATTACAAAGATCATACTCATAAAATGTTACTCTTTTAAATAAGTCTGAAGATGAAAAGATTGACAACTTGTTTGTTTCGAGTTAACTTCGGGTTTGAAGATAAATTTTCCAAGAGAAGTTTATTTGGGACGCTGGTCGAAGAGGGAATTATAAATTTTGATAACATGTTAGGTTGCGAGAATGATAATGTTCTTAGTTATCAGTTTTCCCTTGGGAGGCAAGTGTAATATACTTAGTACAATTGGGGATCAAGAAACCAGGAATTGAAAGTGATAATCTCAATCCTCACGGATTGAGCCTGCAGTTCCTAATGAACACAACGAACATAAGTTCTTCTTTAGATTAATTGATTATTCATTAGTGTTTCATTACGGGATATGAGTACATATATAACCCACTAACTCTCTCAATATCCGACGGCCTCAAACTATCCAAGTGGTACAATCTAAACCACTCAATAAAACTGACTAGATACTACTAATTAGCTACACACATAAGATAAGGGCACCCCATGCACATGACATTCCACTCCCCTTGAAACCATCCTAGTCCTCAAGGATGCAAGTGAAATGGAAGAGCTCGAGTGGTTGTAGGACAATGCCAAGCTTCTCAATCAAAGTACCATGCTTGTTATATGCATCCTTGTAACGAGTCACGAAATCCTGTAAGAGCATATGCCGGATAGTAGCCATTGTATTGGTAGACCTAACGAAGATATCAGTCGCCTTTGTTGTCCTTCTTAGCAGACAACATCTTTTCTTTCTTAACACCTGGAATCTTCAGTTGGTTGGAGTGAACAGTCCCCATGTACAAGTGATCAACTTCAGCTTCCGTTTTATCTTGAGACACAACCATCATCGTATCTTATCTATACAGGTCTGACCATGAATGCACACAAGTACACCATTGAGCTGCCCATCACGGCAGTTTGGTGCAAGTTGCTTGAGCTTGTAGTATCCGGTGCCCTTGTGATCATCCAACTTCTCCATATGAAATTTAAAACTAGCCAAAGACCGCATGATATTGCAGTTCATTGTGAACCCTTGAGCAAAACTTGCACATGCCAGCGACTTCGACACAGATAGAGTGTGTATCATAGTGTCTAAGAGTTGTGCCACTATCTCGAGGCATCTTCAGTTAGACTAGTGACCCAAATAACAACATAACATTCATAAGGCAAAATAAAATTACCCATGAGTAGTTAACTGACTTGCCTCTATCATATATCCAATGAGCAAACTTGATGAGGAAGAAGAGCCATGCAACAACCATTACTTGGTAACTCGTCGTATCTAAGTTGTCAATCATGTGATAAACTCTGAATAGTCTAAAGCAAGTAACTTTTGAAAGTGTAAGCATCAACATAGAGGTATAATCATGAATTCCAACAAATTTGGCTGCTGAAATTGTCAACTTGAAGCAATTGGGGTAAACAGGTTGAACAATCTGGTGATAACGCGGCACCATGAAGATGTGAAGGTAAGAAAAATAAAACCATAGAGAAAAATCTAACACTCCACAATCCGATTGCAACCAATCCAATTTCCACCTCAAATACTCTACCCACAAAGACACATTTAGACTCGAAGTTTTTTTTGCTTTGATATTAGACTCTGCAATCTATGACAGTAAAAAAGTTTATGTTGAAGATCTTGTAAGTGAAAGAGCAACCATACTAGTAACGGTGAGAGTCTTCCTTTGAGCATAGTAATGAAATCTAGCACAATCACCATCTGAACGTGAAACTTAAATCACTTGAGTAGACAATACAGTTGCTTGCAGAAAGGTTTGGTTAAGAAGTAGCTCAAAACCAACACCCATTGACCAAAAATGATGAATCTGAATCCCATCCATCAAACCACCGCCCAACTGCAAGATAAAAGAACCACAGAAAGTCCACCAACCACTGTGATCTAGTTGATCAAATAATTCCCAGCGGACGCCTTCGAGATACTTGTCACTTGAAGTATCAAAACAGAGAGCAGAATAAAATCTTGCTGCAAGATGTCAAGAACCAGCTGACTAGCATCATACATACGCCAAATCCCGACATAGCATCTTAACGATGTACCACCGATAACTTTGCCACTCTTGTCGACCAACACAAACATGATCGGACATAAAGCGAAATTTTGTCTCGTACCCAAGACTATAAACCGGCGGAAGTCAAAATCCCCTATAACATTCATCGATTAAATTAACCCCATGAAAAACAATTCCAAATATAAAATCCCGTTTGAGAAAACAAGAGGACCACACACCGAGTTCAATTTCCTTCCTCGATTGGAGAATATACGAGTATCATCAAAGGAGACAAAAAACAGCGCGACCGATCAACATGTTGTTGAATAACATCATGGAGTTTGCAAGTTGTTGCGTAAGAGAAGTACAAAAATGTTCTTGAAAGAAACTATGAGAGAATGTAGTGAAGATAGTTGAAAATCTTGACTGATGTGGTTGTGAATAAATAGTGCTAAGAACGAAAACTGCATAGCGACAACAACTCAAAAATTGTGCTTTCAATGCTCCTCGCTTCCACAATTCCCCCAATGTGTCTCTAGAAATATAGAACAAACCATCTTGAAGCTGCAAAGAAGTATCCGCTATACTTAACATGAACAGATGTGTAATATCAAATAAAACAATTGGGGATACATTTTTATGTCCATGTGAACCAACACCACCCTTCAAGAATGCACCATAAGGAACCTTGGTAGAAGTAGGTTACCCAACTTGATATTGTAAGAGAATATCAGTCGTACAACCCTTCCAATTACATACACGAATACAACCATAAGATGCATAGTGAGCAACAAGCAAGTAACAAGGACCACTCATGACAAACTTGAATAATTCCCATCAAGAAAAGCATGAAAATGAACACCACCATCAGAAAAAATCCACACAACACTACCAGCTAATGTACCCATTAAGTCTTGTGCTATGTCAATACTAAGTACTCTAACCAACAAAATTTTGTCTCTCTGTGACATGTTAACTAACACCTTCCGCTCACCATCAATGTCAACAGATTGAACACATAAAGGAGCAATCGAATTGAGAAATCTCCAATTTGAGTTATACCCCAGGCTAAGAATTAACTGAAGAATGAATTTATCACAAGAATTGGATGAAACAACAACACACTTACCACGATCGAATAATAAACGAGAATCAACAAGTGGGACTATATGTTTATGAATTTCGTGCTCACCACATACAGTATCCATTAGAAGAATTTTAACAAACAACTGTAGATACTAGAATTACTACCATCATCCAACATACCAAAGCAATTTTATCTCGAAACCGTGAATCGACCAAAGGTGCCCATTCTTATAATTAGCTTTATACACGGGATTTCTATTAATTTCGTCCATTAAAATTGAGCAAACATATAGTGCAAAAGAACATGAAGTAATTAAATCAAACCAAATTCATAAACACCGGCCAAATAACAAAACCTCTTAATGAGTTTGAAATCTTTTCTGGATCAAAAGTGATACGAGAAAGAATCGAGAATAATGGAAAAACACTTATCCCATTTGATATGATCCTTTCTTTCAAAATTATTCACTTGAGTTTTATCAATTTTGTTAATCGACAACTCACAACATCAGTTGAAACAGCAACTTCGTTTTCAACGAAGATAAATGGAGGAAACGGCAGAAAATCGAGAGAATCATCTTCGTCAACAACACCAGTAGGAATGGGGTTGATTTCCTTCGATGGATAGACCGTGAAATCACCAATTTAAACAGCAATGAGTCTTCAATGTTCGATGTCAATTTTAAAAACCCATGTAAACCCTTAGCTGAATCAGTTTGAGATCCATAATTTAAATCAGAGTCTAAAATTGAATCTTTAGTAGCATCAGGAACAGAATTTGGAGTAAGAGCTTGACCGAATTCAGGTACCAATTCTTCCATGAAAACCTCTTCCTCCTTCGTAACTTATAGATCCCCAACTTCATCAATAATTTCTTCTTCAGATTTTGGTAGAAGTGATTCCAACTTGCTATTTGCGATGGAGATGAGATATTCTATTAGCAGAAGATTTAAACCTCGAGTTGGTGAAGTTACATCTTCCAACAGTTCCCTACGTTTCCTCTCCAAATCAAGTAAATGGATATAGGCGTCGAATTTCGCCATCAATTGAGCCATACCATCCTTCGGCGTCGGTGAAAATTGTTCAGTGGCCTCCATGGAAAAAAATTTGAACGACTCTGATGCCAAATGTATTATACTTAGTACAATTGGGGATTAAGAAACCAGAATTGAAAGTGATAATCTCAATCCTCACGGATTGAGCCTACTGGTTCCTAATGAACACAGAGAACATAAGTTCTTCTTTAGATTAATTGATTATTCATTAGCGTTTCATTACAAGATATGAGTACATATATAACCCACTAACTCTCTCAATATCTGACGACCTCAAACTATCCAGGTGGGACAATCTAAACCACTCAATACAACTGAATAGATACTACTAATTAGCTACACACATAAGATAAGGCACCCCATGCACATGACTGACAAGGTGGGTGGCTCTCAAAAATGGGAAAAAGTTCTTGAAACTATTGGGAAAAGAGTTGCTTCATGGAATGGGAAAACTCTCTCAAGATGAGGTAAGCTAACTCCGTCAAAAGTGTTTTGGCTAGTCTACCTATTTATTATCTTTCAATTTTCTTGCCCCATGCTCAATGACAAAGAAAATTGATTGGGTAGTAAGAAATTTTTTATGAGATGATGACCCTAATAAGAAAAGAGTATAAAATATTCGTTGGTCAATGGTTTCCAAAACAAAAAAAATATGTGGTCTTGGCATACAAAGAACCAAGAAAGTCATTCGGCTTTGCTAAAGAAATGATGGTGGAGTTTTGGTTTAGAGAAAGATGCTTTATGGAGAAAGAATATGGTTAAAAAATTTGGTGATACATCCACCGGATGGGAAACTCTCCAACCTAAGGAATCAAAAGGCGGTAGTTTGTGGTTTAAAATCTATAAAGAGCTAGAAAATTCAACAAGAATATTATATTCACAATTGGCGCGGGAAAGGAAACTAGATTTTTGGGAATATTTTTGGCTAAGTGGTGGAAGATTATGTGATATGTTTCCTTTGGAGTATGAAGCTCCATGGACCAAAGAGTTTGTGGTGGCTAGTATGTATGAAGCCAAAGATTGTGTGGAATTTTATATCTAGAGAAAGATACCCACAAATCAAATGAAGTTTCCACAATATCAAATCTTCTCTCTTCCATCTCCATTCAAGAAGGTGTTTTGGATAGTCGAATTTGGGTTGGAAATGAACATGGTCAATATACGGTGAAGGATGATATAAAGAACGAAGGAGAACAAGATGAGCCAACATATCCAATTGATGTTGTTTGGAGTCATGAGTATCCTTGCAAAATAAATTTCTTTGTTTGGCTTCTTTCTCATGATAAGGTAATGATTGTGGATTAACTTATAGGAAGGGGCATGGATGCTTCAAGTGTTTGTTATTTTTGTGAGAAAAATGATGAAATTAGCTCGCACTTATTCTATGAGTGTTGAGGACCCGAAGAATATGGGATTACTTTGTTGAAGGATGTCATTTTCGGTGGACTTATGATTCAAATGTCACCACAACGGTAAAATCTTGGAAGTTTATTTCAGGAGATGAAAGACTTAGTAGAATACAAAACAATATCTCGGTTGCAATATGGTGGTGTACATGGAACGAGAGAAATGAAAAGAAAAAGAAAAATTTGGTAAGCCTCATTAGAAATGTTAAACTCCAAGCTTTCTTTTGGGCCGAGTCAAACACAAGGATGTTAGGATCTTTTTTTTTTTGTTTTGTTTTGGGTTTATGAATCCCCTTTCGGTTCCTTTTTCTTATTATTCTTGATTGTATTTATTGGGTCGAGGTACCCCTCTTAAGCACCCTTTTTCCAATGAATTTCTCTTGGATCGATCAAAAAAAACAAAAACAACGAGCTAACCGATGTTACCAATATGTTTGAACAAATGGGTTTGTGATTTAAAAATTTTCGGTAAAGAAATAAAAGCTATTACATATGGTTTATACCTTAATCAATATAATTGAGGGAGGTTGGAAAGATTCATTTCAAAAGAAGATGAAAGGAAAAAAGAAAACTCTAAAAACGAGAATTTATCATTTTCATTTTTTTGTTTCAAAAACAGAAAATAAGGAAAAATCGTGTCAGAAGAAAACATGTCAACCAAACATGTTTTCTTCGTTTCTATTTTTAGCATTTTTCAAAACAAAATCGGTTTTAAAACACAAACCAAACACGCTCTGGTGTCTATTAGTGTTGTCAATGCTTCACTTTTCTAAAGAGAAAGAGACATGTGAACTTAAGAAGTACGTTGCCTTGTGAACATGTCCTAATATCTTAATACGAAATGTTGATGGGATACAAACATAGAGAAACACTCCCCACGTCCGAGATAGGGAAATGTTGATGGGATACATACGTAGAGAAAACATTGCCACGAGGATAGATTTTTGTTAGTATCATGATGCAACTCCTTGGTCCGACTACAACTGAAGGAACAAGAGGAAATGCTCCCAAAATATACTAGTGATTTTGAATTTTCCTTGTGACTCAAAATTTTCGCTATGACGGAAAAATATAGTTTGTGGCTTAAAAATTAAATCCATGATGAAAACTGCTATAGAGTTTAATTTCTGTGACCCAAAATTTGTCGAATGACCCAAAACGCTTTTTTTTTTTTTTTTGATGCGGGAACTTTTATTAATCTCTGGAAATGGAAAGGAGTTTACATCAGCTTGAATTGTTGGTAAAATAAAATTTGGTGGACTTGTAATCCAAACTCTAGAAACTTTATAAATACGAGAATGCTAGCCATTTTATCAGCTGGCTTATTTATTTTCCTATTAATGAACTTGCTAGTCCATAATGGATGCTTTCTCAAATAGTTTATAGCATCTTGGATAAGTGGTTGATGCTCCCATTTAATTTTCTGGTAGTCTCCATTTGCTGCAGCTGCTACATTCTGTACATCTATCTCGAAACATACTTGTTGCAGGTTCAGATCTTCCGCCCATCATATAACATGCGACAATCCAACTACCTCTGCTTGTTCTGTATCTATGTGTTGATGCTCATAGATGCACCTTCCTTCCTCAAATGCACCTGTAGAGTTATGCAAAATTAGTCATATTCTTGTGTGATTTTCATTTAAAACATTTTTAAAAGAAGCATCACAACATATAAAGCAATGCAGAAAGGGTTAGGAGGTGCCCATGCGATGTGAAGGAGAATTCAGATTGTTATTGTCTATCAAAACTTGGCTTTTCCTCATTGATACTCCAGTCATATTGTTGAGATATTGTATACTACGAATGATTGTCACTGGGTTTGGCTTTATTCCTTGAAAGATAGTTGTGTATCTTGCTTTTCATATCTCCCAGCCAACATTAGACATTTTCACTATCCAATCTTCATCAAGATCACAAAACTTATTATTAAACCAACTCCTTATCCAGTTCTCAACAAAGGTATCAGCTGACTCCATACTACGCCTTGCACTAGGGATAGAAATCCAAACTTCCATTGAGAAAGGAAAATCCCATAATATACGTTTAGTGGTTTCAAGTACTTGATGGCACACACTGCAATGTTCTACTCCATAATAAGTTACTCTAGCCATGCGTTAATCGGATGGTATCTTTTGTCATTAATGCATTTTCATAAATAAGTCTTGACTCTTGGTAGTATATTCAAGCTCCACAGTGCTTCCCAAAACTTTGCTTCTTCAACATTAATATTGTTGGAGGTGTCATTTTGAGATACACCAAATTATGATAAGCAGACTTCACCGTGAACTGTCCATTCCTGGTAAGTGTCTGAATCATTCTATCTTGAGAGATATCTGGTATTCTCATTGCGAGAATTTTGTTGGCATCTTCTGATGAAAATAGTTGTTGGATGATAGAAACCTTCCAAGTTTTTGTATCTGCGTAATGTGATTAGCCACTGTATTATAATTTACTGCCATATCAAAATTTACAATTGAAACTGGTGGTATTTTCTTGCCAGTTATTCAGTTATCCTTCCATGTGAGAATTTGTTTTGCCATCACCAAGTAGCTAGAAGTTAAATTGTTAATAAAATGGACTTCCCTGTAAATGCTTTGCCATGCCCATGTTGAGTTCTTCTTCTTTGGTTCATGAAAGAAGTGACGTGTACGGAAAATGCCTCTCATTTAGAGATTTTGCTCAAAGTTGTTGTGAGTTGTTGCATAGTCGTCATGCTGTTTTTGCCACTAGTGGCCGATTGAAACACACTAGATCTCGAAACCCATTCCTCCAAGTGACTTGTGACTATTAACTTCAGTCGAGGATGTTAGATATACCTCTTCCTTCATGCTTCTTCCACGGAGAATCTTCTTTGGACTTTATCCATTTCTTTAATTATTCCCTTTGGGATTTTAAAACCCCATTTGGTGTGATGGCATTACATTGAACATGTTTTACCATAATTGATCTGCCTGATGTGTCAAGAATTTACCATTCCATCTTGAAGCCTTGTCTTCATTTCATCCACTAGACTTGAGAAAGAAGTAGGTCTTCTTTTCTTGGGGAACAAAGGTATAACCAAATACTTTTCATCTAAGGACATATTTTTCATCTTTAACCTTTTAAGGGATCCAGCAATGTCTGGAGTGTATATGTATGAAGAAAACAACATATTTTGAAAGTTTATTTCTTAACTGAGAGACACTAAAGTCATTGATAATGCGAAGTAAAGAATTCACATTTTGTAGATCAGCTTTCACAAAGACTAAGCAATCATCTGCAGGTAAAATATAGGATATCGTTGGTGCATTCTTCGCTATCTTAATTCCTTGAATCTTCTCTTCATGTTTATCTCTTGCCGGTGATCTTGTAATAGCTTCATTGTTAAGAGAAATAAGTAAGGTGGGATAAGATCACCCTGTCAGAATTCCTCTGGATGGTTCAAAAGTATTGCAATTCAAGGTGTTTCATTCAGCATCACTTGAATTTAAGTTGTGCTAATGCACTCTTGAATTAGATTGCATAAATGCTTAACAAAACCAAATTTCTTCATTATCCTGTCCAAGAAAACCCACTCAGGCTCTATCAAAGCCTTTGACATGTCTATTTTCAAATCCATGTAGCCCTTTTTAGTTTTCTTTTTCCTCATGCAGTGGATCAACTCATGTGCAAGAGTTATGTTATCACTAATTTTCCTCCCAGGCACATAGGTTTCTTGCATTGGAGATATCATCTTGTTCATTAAAGGTTTTAATCTTAAAACTAATATGTTTGTTAGCAACTTATATGTGGTGTTGCACAATGCTATTGGTATGTAGTCACTTGGAGTCTTTGGTAGTTGGACCGTTGAGATGAGACATAAATTGGTATTGCTCATTTTCTTTAAGATCCTTCCAATGATAAAGAAACTTTGCACCATCTGTATCACATCATTTTTGTTGTCCCCCATTGTGTTTGGAAGAAATCGGGTGGAAAACCATCCAGGTCGGGGTGCTTTCCATGGATGCATGCTTTTCAACAGCATAAAGATCTAGCTTCAGTTGGTATGCTAGTCAGCATATTGTTCTCCTACCCGTAATACAGCTTGGTAATAAGTTTCACAGATCCTCATTTCCTTCTGGATTTGTGGTGCTCATGATGCCTTTGAAGTGGGATGTGAGTAGCTCTTCTAAATTCTTCCTGCTAGTACACCAACTACCATTTGGTTTTAAAAGAGACTCAATTTTATTTCTTGTCTTCTTCCTATTAGTTTGTTGATGGAAGTACTTGGTGTTCTGATCCACTTCATGAAACATATTGTCTCTAGATTGTTGTATGTAAAACTCCTCTTCTCGTGCATGCCATTCATTAATCTCTTTTGTTGTTTGTTGTTTGTTGTATTTGATCAATATTGTCTTTATCAGTGGACTACTGCAGCAAAGTTAGTTAACGTTTATCTTGCAAGCATTTAAGATTATCATGAATATTTCCAAAAATGTCCCAGTTTCATTTTGACAGCTCTCTTCTAGTGAATTCTAGTTTTTTGTTCAACATAAAACTAGCAGACCCCTGAACACTATGTGACCAAGAATTCCTAATATGTTCCTTACATGAATCTTCTCTCAGCCAACATTCAAAAAAGTCCAGTTCCTAGACCTAATAGGTTCATTTGGGTAGAAGTATAGAAATATGGAACGGTGATCGACCCCCAAGGTAAGTGCTTTGCAAGAATCTAGAAAATGTAATAATCAATCTAAGTTAATGAGGGCTCTATCTAACTTGGACTTGTCTCATGTCTATTTTATTCTTCCACGTTAGTTTTCCTAGGACCCCATATGTTCATTCTTGCAGCATCATTTTCTGACCTCTGGGACCCAGTTTTTTAGATCAATAACAACTTTTCTTAGTTGTCTTGATGGTTAGTTAATACGGTTTCAGAGGAAGGAGCCATTTTAGGGTTTAGATTTGCGTTGATGAATAAAAAAGTCTTCTTTATGCAGAGAATGAGAAGACTTTAAAAGGTAAACCTCTATATGTATAATCGAACTAACTTTCCTAAGATAGTAACAAACTTTCCTCTTCGATAATGAGAATGCTAGATACTTAGGATCGGATCATAATAATTTGAGTCCAAATTTGTTCACACTCCTCTAGCAGTGTATATTTCACATATTCTTCGATTGGTTGATTATTTAACGATGGCCCCATTACCCTCCATGTTTAGAATCACGCCCTCATTACATAACTCCCTAAATTAAATCAAGGGTGCAGATTTATTTATTTATTTTTTGATAAACAAGGAACCTTTTCATTAATGAAAATTGAGGTTACAATGAGTTTAAGATCGAAAATAAGAGAATCCAAAGTAACAAGAACATACGGTAAAAAGTGCAATACAGAAATCCGACAAAGAGAAAAAGAGAAGGATTAACGGAGTAAGACAAATACAAGTATGAATAAGATCCGATTAAATCGGAAGAAGGATGGTTTTCTCGAATTAACTTCCAACCATTTAGTTAGTTTTTCTTCTATAGAAAGATGTGCTCCCAAAGTAGGAGTGATTTGCTCAAATCTCTTGTAACTAGTGATGAAGCTTCCGTCGTCAAAAGACCACCTATGGAGGTTCCGTCGCGGATAAGGCCGATGATGAAGATTCGATGAAGATTCCGTCGGGAGACAACCAAGATGAAGATTTCGTCGTTGGAGAGCACATGGAGACATCACTATTAATCTTAAAACCCAACCCGATAACCAAGAATCGCTATTAAAAGCGAAGATAAACCTCAAAGAGTAGATAAAACCACCATAATGGTGCCCAGATAAGTAGAAAACATAATAAAAACTACCCTAAACTACTAACTAACTTAAAATACAAGGAATAATGAAGAAAAAATGGACTAGATCCGAGCAACAAGGGTTGTTCTTGATGGTGTTGTTGGAGAAGAAGGAGTGAGAGAGAGAGAGAGAGAGGGAGAGGAGGAGGAGAGGCGTCAATCAAGGGGTACAGATTGAATTGTGAAATATACACTTTCGTTAAGGAGTGTGCACGAGTCGGACACAAATAATTTATTTGACGGATCACACTATTAGATGGAAAATACCTTTTGAAATAGTCGTAAATAAGGTCAAGGCTTTTCTATCGGCTATTCCTACGCTCTAGATTGTGAGGTAATTTTTTGAATTTGAATTTGAATTCCATGGAGGTTTCTGGTTTTGAACTGGTTTTGAAGTACAGTTTCTGTATGCTTGATCTAAAGGAAACCTAGACATATACTACTAATATAGACCATCACTAAACTGATGGTTAGCACCATTGCTTTGAGGATTACTTTGTCAAACGCCATTGTTGTTGTCTCCGTAGAATACCCCATATTGAATGTAATCCCACCACTGGATCCCATAATCGAAGTCAGGAGACCTGTAAAAACTAACTTTCCATTAAAAATGATGTTTAAAATACAATGAAAGAACTAGAAGATTGTATGATGAAAACTTTGAAAAAGAACTTAAAAGCCGGGTAAAAGTTCAAAGATTTTATCCCATCAGTATGGTTCCACAACCATTAATCGGATAGCACTCAAACAAACAGCAAACATAGATCAAGAAAGAAAGATTTAGGCAGAAAAATAGTAAAGAAATACCAACTCATGAAAAAAAGTGATTGGTTTTGATGATTTTTAAAACCGATTTTTCCTAATGAGTTAACTCATTAATCACCGATCCTCAGAACTCTTCCCAGCTACTTCTCGTGCAATAATGTTTATCATAAAATGTCCCCAAAGGTTGTTATATGATATACCATCTATATTGTTAGCAAAAAATTAATTTTGCTACCCATGACACAGTACTTGTTATTGTTGCTTAAAACAGTGACCCCAAATTTATGCAAAATTTAGACCATGATTATAGCTTATCCACATTGAAAATTGTCTTTAGCATGATCCTAATCAGGCCTAACATCTGACCTGTAACTGAAAATCAACATATGATGGTATTCCACGATGATCTGAAAATCCCCATCGAAATACAAAATTTTCCACTGTGGCTCAAAGTCTATCATGTGACAAAAATATATAGCCTGTGGGCCAAGTTGTATCTCAGAGTCACAGTTAAAAGTTTGCTGGGATACCATTTCTTACTGAACCAAAAAATCCTACCCCTTGATTCAAAATTTTGCCGCCTCTCATTCAAACTTTATTGTAGACTTGTAGTAGCCAAAATCTGCATCCTGATTCGAAACCAGTCCACTTATTGCCCATGTTGGAATTTCAGCTCCTTAACCTTTATGCGTTAAGTACTAAACATCCTGTAAGAAAACTACATGTTAAAATTATACTTTAAACTAGTATTGCATACTCAACAATTCACTAAAATCATCACCATACAAGCTAGAACACTGATATGATTCATGCAAAGTTAGGTTTGTAGTACAAGGAAATAGAAACATTCAAGACATTGAAACCTTCGTGACTTATTATCAACTTCTATTTCCTCACATTACTTCATGATGGAATGACGAAACAGATTTGCTTTTAAGAAAACTCATGTGAGGCTAGAAGAGAGTCCTAGTCATTCTTGCCACATGTCACTCCAACTTTTCCATCATATGAGTTGGATGACACCTCATGGCTACATTGGACACCTCATATGACATGCCAAGCTAAAGGACATGTCATGCTAAGCCTCAACCTTATCTAGGCTAGCATTAACCTTAAGCTAGTCTTTAATGCATGATTAATACCATAAACATACCTTAATGCGGATTAAGACTAATCCAACTTAACATAGTATAAACAAGATTAGTTTAACCAAATGGAGATTTGCTGCGCAAAACACATAAATACTACAGTCCAGTGACCAGATAGTGAACAAGGATCCTAGCCTTCCTTCATTCCGAATTGCCAAAGGATTGCATAAGAATCAGAGGCCAGATTTGTCTCCCCCAAATTCCTCCTTTTATTCTCAGACCAAACAGTCAGCTAACTTGAGATCGAATCTTTACGTGACGATGAGGAGGTAAGACTTGAAGGAAAGTAATCCCAGAGAACAGTAAGGCCTTGATGGTATGTATTCATATATCTTCTGCTAGGAGCTCCTTCAATGGTCCAGAACTATACTGAACAATGGTCTTTGTTTGTGACCGTGTGTGGTCTTCTGACTGCCTACTGAACATTCAGGCCTGTGATATCACTAGTTCGGTTTTCTCTCAAATTAAGGAGTAAGACTCTGATGATAAGCTGATGAATCGTCTACCTACTGGCTCATTCAGGTACTTCTGACACTTTTATCCAAGCAAAACCCAGTGTGAACAAGAAAAATATCTGGAACAACAAAGCAAATTCAAGTGAAACTGAGGAAGGATACTGTGTAGCTTTGAGTCTCTCTTGCACATACAAAGTAGATTCTTTTTACTTAACAATGTAGATGTTCTTCGACACACAATGTAGATTCTGTTAATTCTGAGAACAGGTAGCTGAGAATTAGAAAAATTGACATTGATAAACTGGGTTTCCTTCACAAAGTGGAGATTGTTAAAGAGGTTTCTTAGAAGTCATTTGCTGGGATCAATCCCTGCTTACTGTTTACCTGAATGGTGTTAAAACAACAAATCTTTTAGCTTCATTTATTGATTGTTTAAACAAACTATTTACAGATGACATTTTATCTATACAAATCATATAAGAACAAAAATGAGAGATGTATTAGATTTCTAATAATTCATACAGATGAGGTTCAAAATAAATGTCATTAGATTAAAAATCCGAAATCCTCTGAAAAAATAGTTACAAGTTTTTACATGTATACCCATTGCTTTTTTGAGAATAATTAGCAAGGCAGTATATTATAACGATTAACCTACCTAATGTCCCAATGGAAGAATAAAAGGTATTTATATTTACAGTTACAGTTACAGTTACAGTCAGCTCATTCCATACAGGACCTCAGGACCAGAATCTTCTCCAAAGGCTCGTTAAGTCGGGAAGATCAAATAGGCTTTGCCGAGCTTCATTCTCCTTTGGTTCATTATTAGATAGAATTAGTGTTGCTGGGGGTACTACTGACATACCCACGTCATGACGGGCACCAATCAACACCATAGGCAACATCAGCGTCTGATCAATTCCTCCGTTATTGCATGATTGACTGTAGATCACTTCCTGAGATATAACCGTTGTAACTCTCTGGTTTGCTGATATATGTTGCAAATCAACCTGCATCTACGAGAAAAACATACTTAGAGCCACATTCTTTTACCTGAATATTAATGCCACAAAGCAGAAAACTATGTAGAGAGGAGACTTTACACACTTCCTCAGTCAAAATCTGTGTGTTCAGAACATGGTCTAAGACCCGAGAAAACAATCAGCACTCATTCACTCTTATCTATATGTTAATCAAAGAGGTTTAAATCCAAACTTGTATATCCCACATGTGTGGATAAAATACTAAAATATCTTGTACATCTCATGTTAGTTATTACCTATCACACTTCTGGCCATCACTCATTCTGCTTCTAAATCCCTTTGGAGCATTTATATACAAGATTTTTGTTGTATTGCATACGGTTTAGTTACCATGTATATTGTAGTAGACATACATAAATATGCATATACTTAACACGTGGTTGTCCTTGTTGAAATGGGCATAACAATGGCAGCTGTTTAAGAGCCCATATATAATAGTAACTAAACTGAATGGCCTTGCGCGCTTTACGCCAAATGGAAACTCAATGTATTACCTCTTTATCTTTTACTTGCAGTTTCTACCTAGAAGGAAGTAAATTTTTACATTCTATTCAAATAATATGGGTAGTCATTCACCTTAATTCTCTTGAGTTGATTGTTCCTAGCCTTTTCTTCCTCAACTCCTTCTAAATGTTGCCCAGTTCTAATAATAAACGTACAAATTGAAAGCCAAAATGGTTAGTTCTGATCCAAACAATAGCTAAATCCAGAGAAAATTGGCAAGTATAAAGCACCAAAAACAAAAGGTATAAGCAAGTTGTTGTACCTTCTTTAAGTGAAACCTTTCTTTTAACATCAAACTCTCTTCCTCTTTAAGCTCAGCAAATGTCTGGATAATAGAGAAAAACATGTCAAGTGCATTTCCACAATTGTTTCATTTTTTCTCAAATATCTTAATCAACAAAAATAGATTAACTCCAAATCTAGAATACCCATCATAATCCATCTTTATTAACAATCTTAATATGGAACCAATACAACTTGATCAACTTTTTTTTTCTCATATGATCCACAAGATGTCGTCCCATGTAGGACCCATGAAAATAGTTAGTTATGTACTTAGATTCTTGCAGATGGGTACTTTAATTCTGTCATGATAACACACATGTAAGACTTTACTCTTATGTATATGTACTTGTAAAGTTACCTTCTTTCTTGCTCTCCCTATTGTTAGTTAGGTTCACTTGTACCATTAACCTGCAATACAGACATGAAACTGTTTAACTTATAATCCAAAAGACACCCAAGTTAACCAACAACATAGAATGTAAGCCCCTTTGAACAAATAGTCGAAAAAACACGCAACGTCATCACCGAGCAAACAAGCGTGTTTTCACGCCCATTTTAAAACAAGACCTCACCTCATCCAGAATATACCAATTCAGATTATTAGCATTATTATATAAGGTAAACTCTCTCATTTTTAAAATCATAAAGAGAGAACCATTAATGGCGAAATCAATTTAGAGCCACTAGATTCATATACAAAAATAAATACGAACCGTTGAAAATTTGTAAGGAAAAGGAATGCCGACATTTGTCTTACTTTCTCCACCAAACCCAAAGAAAACTCACGTGATAAAATAAAGTCTTTTATATCTTTCTAGTATCCTATTCCTATTCCTACTCCTAACAGGAAAAGAGGAATGCGTGAATGTTGTAAAACAACAACCCACAAATAATAAGTGTCTCCTTCTTGAGATTTGCGCATTTAAGATTAGTTTATCCAGAAAGTTTTATACTAGTAATATTCTTACTTAGCAGTCAACATGCCCGGATCTTTCCACCCATTTTACAAGAAGAAGAGTTAGGAGTCTTAGGACTAGCAAAGACAGACACAATCTGACAAGATGGTGGGCAACAGCCAACTCTTCCTCTTCTTAAGGACTATAGCTAGAAGATTAGATGCTGCAACAAACAACACCATAAACACCCCAAAATTTGCCACCACACACTAGCAACCAATACTAACAACACTTTAACTACTCCAGAAAATACATTTTTAAACCTAATTGCAAACTTAATCAGTGGGGCCCAGTAATGCACACAGGAAACATCCATAAAAAAAACCACCATCTCCTCATCTCCTCCACCTTCTTTAGAGTCAGAAAAGTGTGTGAAGACTTTTGACCAAAAAAGGTCAAAGGGTATTATGGTAATAATCGATAGACATCGCAACCCTAGAAAAGAGAAGAAGAAGATGGGATCCGACCAAGAATTTTTTGGAACACTTTTATCTTCTACTACTTGATAATGAACTTCAAAATGACAAGAAATCCATTGGTGGCTTGAATTGACAGTATTAGCCTTGAGTGTGGATATAATACTATTTTTGTTATTTTATGACAAAATATTCATTTTTAAATCTTTTTTTTTTTTAGTTATTTTGAAAAAGAAACAAACAAGAATGACAGAGTGAACAACAGATACACGGTATAAACGTGAATGAATAAAATCATTTTCTCTTTTTCTTTTTCTTTTCCTGAAAAAGAATGCTGCTCTATCCATTACACCGAAATAGTAAGAGGGGTATTTTGGTCAGTATGAAATGCTGACAGTACGAAGTGTTCAAAAGATGAAGATGAAAAACAGTCTTTAGATTACGAAAATACTTTGAGAATATCTTCAGACTTGAACCAAAGATTATGATTCATGACTATAGTGATCTGAAAGTTTGAGGTTGGACCAAGTCCAAGAAAGTCAAAGGAGATGTGCAATTTTGTCAAAACAAAACAGATGATGCTGATACTGATGATAACGATGGAGAAAAATAAAAATCCAATGAATCCACAGAGAAGGGCACTTGCCCCCTTCATCAAGCTAGACACTGTACACCAACCAACCAACTAACCAGAAAAAACTCAACCACTCGAGAGAAAAGTAAAAAAACACAAAAGGAAAGGAGGGTATTTTCGTCAAACGAATAAAGAGTCCACCTTTAAAGCACACAGTCGTCGGAAACGTGACACCGGCAAATATATCAAGCGTCAAGCAGAAGATACCCAAAAAAACAAAAGAAAATCTAACTAACCTTGATAGATCTTAAGAGATGCGGCTGAGGTTGGTCGTTGTCTAATAAGTTTACTCGAATCCTCGTAACGCCATCACCACCACAAATAGACACGCCACCACCACCACCGCCACCACTACCACAACGCCACCAGTACTCAAGAAGAAAAGAGAGAGGAGTATTGGACTCGCCTGAGTTGACTCACCACCACCACCTTCCTTCTTAATCTGAACCGCAGTGGCGGTGCACTGGTGGTCTGATTCTGATTTTGATTGTTGGTGTTATTACCACCACCACTACATCGTATCATTATATGTCTAGACCTCGGTTGACGTATACACTCTAATGACATCATCATCTTCATCCCTGCTGATGATGATGGCGATGATCCAGAATCATCGTGTTTCTTCATCTTCAGCCGTGTCAATAACTCTGCAACTATGAATTCGTCTTCCACAGCTACTTTAACCCAATCTCCCGTCACCATCTTCCTCCACCATCATCATCATCATTCACACTTTTTTTCTTCCGTCACACAAGGAGAGAGAATGAAACAGAAATGAGAGAAAAGAGAGAGAGAGAAATAGTGGCGAATAAAAACCAGTTTGGTGTTATGGGATTGTAATTATGTATATATATCAGAAGGAAATTTTTATTTATTTATTTTACTAGTAGGGGATTATTTAATTATTATAAAATTTTCTGGTTTATGTGGCGTTGGAGTAGATGCCAACCCTCCTCATCCCATCATCTTCTTCTACTTCTACTGCTGGACTCTCTGGTTATATTTTAGGCCTTCGCTTAACTAAATATATTACTGTTATTTTATGGGTCCCACACTCTTTTTCCTTGGCCACGTTTACGTATTTTCTGTCGTTTAATGATTCGCTTTACAACGTACGTGAACAACACCAATCTTACTTTTATGTTCTTTGCGTGGAGACGTAAACTTTTCATCAACTGCATTAGCACCTATAATGGTTCACAGACCATCATAATGGTGCATTGTGAAAGCTGTATAGTATAAATAGCTTTGGACGACATGAGTGCTCGTAGAGGTTAAAATGTGTGAACACGGAAATCGGGCATCAGTTCCACGTGATCACAAACAATCTAAATAAGAACCAATCACGTACCCGAGGTGTGAGAAGTGTATAATATCCCTAGCGGATGATAATTCCACAGATTCCAAACCTCTAGTTTTGTCATGATCTCATCATCATTCCCCAAGGCGATAGGTGCAGGATCTAGAGAGTATATATGTGAAACTATCGGTCAAAAAGATAAAAGAGACAATGGTTTACGTGAATTTCAATACTAAGGCTCACATCCCGGATCGAGGTGATTTACTTATAAGATAACGATTACGAGAGATGATCACAAGATCTTGTGATCATCGATCACTTGAACTAAAACTCTCATCTTACTTCTCTATTCTCTCCCCTTCCTCTCTTTTTGGTCCCCTCTCGGTGGAGGGGAATACATATTTATAGCTAAATTTGGTGGGTCCCTCACCGACAATAATTTGCCGAGATCTTATCTTCTTTGTATTACTGTGCATGATACGCGGACTTGAGATATTACCCCCGGGAGTAGTGCGAGACTTCTATGTCACCATGACCGACTATCCAGAATTCATCACGGTGATCAACCTTGTATTTTTCCATGCGTTGGTGCGTCACAAAACCGTGTTCTACGAGGCTACATTAATCTGCGGGTAGTTGGGCCCGAGTCCGGTCCACGAGCGAGTGGTGTCGATCCTCTTGTCATGTCTATCGAGTTGGACTGCACCCCTGCGGCCGTTGATCATGTCTTACCTCGTGATGGAGTTAAGGCCATCCTTTGGTGCTTTCTGGCAGGACTACCTATCTCGGTGCCTTTATTTGGCGAATTTAGTCTTGGCGATGTACGTTATGCGAGTGCCACGGATGCCCCCTATGTGTCATCCCTTTGGGTAATGCTCTGCATCCACGTGGACCTGGTAGTGCATGTGGCAATGGGGATAAATAAGTGTACTTACAATTTGCCCCTCTTCTTGCATTTGAGGCGTTTGGCTTTTGTTGGAAGAAGAGCGAAGTTTCAAAATGCGTTTTATCTCCTCATTCTCCTAAAAAGGTGCTACACGCATTGGCCCATGCCGTTTCCCGTCAGAGCCATAACTGCCCTTTGGGTAGTGGAGCGGTCTTGAGTTCTATAAAAAGGAAGTGAGAAATGACTTTCAATTCACATTCTATTTATTAACATTCTTTTATCTTCATCTTCCTCTCGACACCATTGTTGCTGCCTTCTTTCTTGCTATTCGTTATCATTCTTTTCTTTTGTGGTGGTTATTGTTGCTATCACCTTCGTTCTTTCTTCGTCGATTCATTATGTGGTTCGGGTATGATCTTTGTATCGTTTAATCACCATCCACTAATCAGTCGAGTTTAAGTTTTACGGTGATGCGTTGATGATGAGTTTAAGTTTAAGTATACACTGGGGATTTTGAGTTAATGCCTTTGAGTTGGGTGTTTAAATACACCATGCTTTTGATTTTATTTCTTCTTTTGAGTTTGGATGATAATACGAGAGTTTAAGCAAGCTATTAGATGAAACCTAGGGTTATCTTCTTTTATCTGCTATTCTTGAGATTTTCTTGATTTTTGATCTTTCTGCCTGCGATTTTGAATTCCTATTCGTGTTTGTGCTCGTAGATATGTCCAGATCATCCCGCGGGTTCTTACCAAACCCCAAGTCAGAGTCCTCGTGATCTCCCCGGAATGATCCCAACGTAAAGGGTGGAACTTCGCCTCCACTTGCAGGTAATCCTCGGGATGGGCGAACATCTTCATCCTCACAGTCCCAGGCCTTCGCTTAAAAGGGGTGATCCTCATGGGGATCCGAATATGCATGCGAATCACTAGGGGTGGAGTCTCTGGCGGCGGGTCCGCATAATGAGCCTTTGGATTATAGGCCCTCGCACTAAGAAAGCTTCGCGGACTAATCCACCATCTCTAGTTCAAGTAAGTCAACTAAAACTCTTACTTAGAAGGAAAATTTGCGGAGATAGAGTCTTGAGACTTAGTTCCTCTAAGAGGAAGGCTGTGAGTTGCGAGGATGCTCACGGAAGAAGCTTTCGGGGAAGACTCTGCTTTATTACTTTAATCCTTTATCTGCAGGTAATAAGAAGTTTACCTTAGAACACATTGATCTCGAGGCCTTCAAGGTGGAAACATGGTGTGACATTTTCGAGGTTAGATTTTTATGCATTTGATAAAGACATAACTTATGAGATGGTTACCAATTACAAGTGTGATGCTCATTTCTTGACAAGTAGGTGCTTTGGTGATTTGATGCTACCCTTGTATAAAGGCTGGTGATGATTTTCTCTTAGGGTCTGTCGCGCGTCTGTAAGAAAAGTCATAATCGCGGGGGTGACGGTTGACGGGGAACTATCTTCGCCATCGTGAATGCTATCTTAGTAGTAAGGAAAAGCATTGACTTACATACTAGATTAGAAAAGGAGAAAATTGGTATACTCACGAAATTTCAACAAATCCATTTGGAGTTATGTTGTTGGGGAATACTCGTAAGCCGTGAGTGCAACCCCGTGAGTCTACGAGGAACACATTACTTACAGTAAGGGGAAGTTCGCACGAGGGCGAGGTAAGTGATTCCAAGATGCGAGGATTCACAGTGCGAAGGTCTTCTATTCGAGGAGAGAGAATCAGCGTGATCATGACTATGAGTGATCTGCTTTTGTTCTTGAAGTCGTTGGCCCGTGGGCCCTATGGTTGGAGTCCACGGTCCCGTGGTTGTGACCCTCCGTTGTGGAGTCTTCCTCATGACTTCTCCCGCTCGTTACGCTCATTCACCTTTTTGTGGAATGAGGTTTTGCAGTATGGATTTTGTTTATAGAAGTGATGTTGATGATGCGAGAAGGCAGAAGATGTCACTGATGCTAATCTTCCTCCAGCGGAATACGCGTTGTTAAGGTAAATCGTTTGTTTTCTTTCGTATGTATGCCCCTACGTTTTCTTAAATAATGATGATTATGCCAAGGAAAGGTGATGCCAATAGTTCTTTTATCATTACGTGTTGTGGGTGTGTAGAGGTAAGAAGATTAATCCCAAGCAATCATGAATTCTCCCAGGGTTCCTCTCATTTCGAGATGTAAATAGTCAGGTATTGTGGTGATGAGGGAGACTCTTCAGGTAAAGGGAAAGAGCGAAGTGAGACTTTCTCACTTTATTCAAGAAGGTGATGGTGATCGGGCGATTGTGATGGGGTGATCCAGGCCTTTGGTGAGTGGTCGAGGTGATCCGGCTATTGGTGGTGGTCGGGGTGATCCGGCCGGGCGTGGCGGTGGTCTGGGTGATTCGGCTAGGTGGTGGTCAAGATGACCCGGCCATTGGTGGTGGTCAAGGTGATCCGACCTTGGTGGTGGTCAAGGTGGCCCGACCCCTGCCCAGTAGTGACTAAAAGGTGATTCGGATCTTTGGTGGTGGTATTCGGAAGTGGTGAGTGATTCGGATGGTGGTATTGGTGATTCGGATCTTTTGGTGGTATTGGTGGTATTAGCGGTGGAAATCATGCAGGGGTTACTAAGTCCGATGTGAATGTTATAGATAAAGGTAAGGGACTTGTTCTTAGTAGTGGTGACAAGGATAGGGGTGCTTGTTATAGGTTCTCCTTTGGCAGGTTTTATACGGGAGCAGTCATTTTGACATGTCCAGTTATGGGGCTTGTTTCGGACTTCCACTCTTGCTTCGGTGGTGATGATTGGAGTGTTCTCGAGGATAACTGCGTTGGTGGCCCATCCCAGGCCGGTCGATCTTTGGGGTTTTGGTAGTGCCTTCGAGAGGGTTTCTTTGGTACCTCCTCGGCTGTTGGTAGGGCCTTGGTACAGGTAATGTTGGTGTTGCTCATGGTGGGAATACCTCGGACTCTCCCTTAGATGATTTCTACGATCCTTAGGCTGCGGATGGCGATGATCTTTGTTTTGGCATGGGCTGCGAAAGAAAAATTTCTTTGGTTGTTCCTCATCACCCTTTAGTGATTGAAGGGAAAAGAGTTGGATGCTTTTACTCGTAGGTACATGGGTTAACCCCTGAGGATGCGGTAGATCGGGGATGGGGTAAAAATCTCGTAGCCGTGGAGGGCTTGATCTTGTGGTGGATCCTCCCCTCCCGTTGCTGACATGATGGCTATTCTTTGATGGGTATCGATGGATTTTTGACGGTTATTGGAGGTTTGTCCTATTCTTTTTATCACGATTTCGTTCGAATATGATGTGAGCTAACCCCGTTTTGTGATAGATGATGAGAAGTGAGTATTGTAATCACCAACTTTACAGCTCTTGAGGCTAAATCTCTCGAGCTAGAGGAAGCTTCCACATTGTGAAGAGCACGCTTTCGAGTGTAGAGGCTTGGATCTGCTAAAAGGATGAAGAAATAGCAGGCTAAAGAGTTTGTAAAGCGTAAGGAGGCGGCGAGGCACGGAAGGGGCTCCAGCTCGTTACGAGTTGGCTGATTAAGGCCAAGTTAGGCTGATTCTTTGAAAAAATTCCTCAATCCATTTGATCAAGCTCCCTCTTCTTTGGTAGTTTCACACTCATTATTTATTAGAGTTTTTTCTCTTTCTTCCCTCCTC
>JAJJWW010015374.1:0-17296 GCA_023531295.1 Papaver armeniacum
GAATATTTATGGTGATTCCTCTCCTTATTCATATATAATCTTAACAGTTGTTGTTGGACTATTAACCAAACCAAATTGAGCGGAATAATTTTTCCGCAACATCACCCTTGCTTTCTTTGACAACAACAAAATATTTTCATCAGAATTTGCTCCCTCAGCTGTTGCACAGTTATTCTTTGATGGGATACACGCAACAGGAAACCCAAGCTCTCTGAGGCGTTCTTGATTATAACTTCCAGCTTCATATTTGCTGGAAAACAGACGAAGAGCATGCCTAAAGGTGTCTTTCTCTTCGACTAACAGGGTCGCGTAGCTCTTAGTGGCAAACAGATTCCAATCGTCAACAGTGGACTTGCCATCACTTAATCTCGACAAATCTTCTATATATTCTGACTCCTCGACTCAGTTATTGGAAAACTTGTAAAGGTGAACACATTGTTTAAACTCAGAGTAAGAGAAATTATTTGTCAGTTGTAACTCTCGTTCGCCTTCAGCATATAAGGGTGTATCAAAAACGGGTAGAAGTTGTCACATATCACCGACGAGCAAAATAGAGACATTCCTAAAAGATTCTTTGGTTCCAGAAATGTCTCTCAATCGAATATCGATATATGCAAGCATCTTTCTGCCGAACATGCTGTATTCGTCGATAATAATCAACTTCGTATATTTGAAATCTACCTGCGTGAGTTAATATTGAAAGCATTTATACTAGACATGATATTTCCAAAAGCAAAAGAAAGTTTCATATGCACAGAACAAAACACACAAATATCTACTTTGGCGTTTTCATACTTTTCCTATATTTAATTGCCCCGGTGTTTAGCTAAACTTGTCTTTCATATTTTGAACTTATAATGGATTCCGTACAGGTGTTTCTTATGGTCAGTAGTTTCTTATTCTCTTCTATGAATAAAGCTAGATTTTCAATACATATGTAACATAAACTACAAAACTGAAGCCAAAATGATATATTACCTCGCATTCATTCAGACATCGTTCGCCTCCCGGCTTCTTGTACGACAAACTTCTATTTCTTGTGATCCGAGTTTTGGTGAATAGTCGAACCTCCGATGTTGAATGCGGCTACACCGGTGGGAGCTATGATACGCACATAATTATCGTTTCTGAACAGTTCCCATGTCGATCGAACAATAAAATTTTCGAGTGTTGATTTTCCTGTGCCCGCCCCTCCACTGATAATCAGCGAAATAGTTGAACTCGACCTCAGAGAATCAAGAATAAGATCATGTGCGACTTGTTGTTGTCTTGATAAAGCAGGGAGAGAAGTACTCGAACCAGAATCATGTGTATCTTGCATGGCTTGTTGTAAGGTGTGGACGAATCCTCTTTTATCGTGAATGGTAGGGTTGTCCATTAATCCTCTTGACCAATAATGGTTAACATCGATGTAGCGCAAACCCTGATCAGTATCCTCCAATCCCCTGAAATTTGGTGCCATTGCAGATGCTTGCATCCATTCCTCTAACCTCTTATGTTTTGGATGTGTTTCGTCCTCAATTTCCTCCTCAACAATGCCAAGATCTACTAAAGGATATCAGTAAGACGGATGAGTTCGGCTTACCTTTCTGACCACGTACGGAAATTTCTTTTCGCTTCTTCAAAGCTCCTGTAGCGGCTATTTAACAATACCTGTTGGTACATAAAAAAACAGAGACAAGTTGAGGCATAATTGAGACAAAAAGGAATAAATAACAGTGCTGCAAGTGAATACAAGCTTATGATAATGGGCGTAGCTAATGGTTCTTTATCTACTGTAGTATTTAGATAAAATGCCCAAAAAAGGAACATAGATGGTAAAAACGATGGACGTGATGATGATGATGGTGGATAATCTGGCACCGCCGTGGATGGTGACGGTGGTGGAGATGATGGTGGTGGACTGAAACTTCTGAGAATAAGATGGGAGCAGCTGAGATATGAACTTGGAGGGAAAAAAATCGAAGGAGAAGGAAAAAAAAGGAAGAAAAAAAAAAACTAAAATTTTGAGGTGGCCGGGATTCGTTCCTGCAACCTTGCGAGTTTTATTATTTTTTATTTGACACATCTACCCTCTCTGTTTGATTTGTTTACGAAAATGTCTAAAGGAAAAAAAGAAAATTTTGATTCAGAGGGCATTTTTGGTTTTTCAGCCCGGAGCATTTCCAATCTTTTTGTGTCAATTGATCACTTACATTTTAAAAGTGACCATATAGAAGGTCCTCCCTCCCTCGCTTCTCTCGGTCGGTCGTCCAAATTAGAGTTTTATTTATGTGATTTTAATTACCTAATAATTTTTTTTGGTTAGATATTGATTTTAATTTTTCTTAGCAAAACTAATGCAGATTGGTATTAATCTCATACAAAGTAATCATCTCTTGGAATAAATTTTATTTACTTTCTATGAGTAATATTTCATGTTGATTTATTTATTAGTTCTTTTAATTAAATACTAGCAAATCAAACTTTTTTTGTTTCTATTTCGCAGCAACATTCATACTTTAGTTCCTAAACCTGTTTTAGCACTTTTTTTCATTAAGTAAAAAACATACAAATGATTCTGATTTTTTCTCTCCCTGAAAAAATGGCAATTTTCCTCTACAACCTCAACCTCACAATTGTTTAAATTCTTGGATTTGATTCAGTTTGTGAGTGTAATAATTGAAATTTTCCGCTGTCTAACGATGGATTTATGATTCTTCCCGTTTGGGATGAGATTTATTGGTTAATTAGTAAAGTTTGTTTACTCTCCTTTTTGTGTGTGTAGTTTGTTTATATGATTACTTAAAGATCATAACAGATAAAATACTGAATAAGAAAAAGGTTGGATGCGTCCCAATCTTTAGAAACTGCTGTGAAATTAGGAAGCAGATCTAGTGTCGGGTCAGGAGATAATATTATAGAATCTTGAAACTTGAATTCTTTGAGAAGAAATATTCAGATGTTGTAGATCACTTTGGATCTAACAAGGTAATGATTGTGACTGAAAGAGGAAGTGGAGGATTTGGATTTTTGGCTTTCTTTTAGTTTTAAGACGATCTTTTGGATGAGGAAGATACTTGAATATGCTTTAGTGGGTTGACTACTAAGAGTAAATGGTCAGAAAGACTTGGAAAGGATGTCTATTTGGCTCAAATACAAACCAATGACGTTGGAGAATACATGAGAGTTTCTCGATTTAGAAGAGGTGGAGATAGCAAGAAGTTTAGTGTTTATTTTCCTAATGAGGATAAAAGAGATTTTTGGGTTTAAATAGCAGAGGTGTTGGAGGATTTTACGATTAAGAAGCTTACTAACGATAATGCGGGATCTCTTTATTCTGGCGATAACTACCCCAACTTTAGTCATGCTTCTAATATAGAATAAAGATAAGGATTAGTGAAAATCTCTCATGTAACTGGTTTGAGAAGAATTTCCGGTTTTGTGAAAAAGAAGTTACAAATTAGAAGATTTTTGCAGCCGAATGAGATTCAGATGCTGATTGCAGAAATACTATTAGAGGAAGATGAATGAGTGATATCATGGAGACCGGTTATTTGGGAAACCAATGGTATAATCATCAAGGTATGTAAGAGTCTGAATATTTTCCCTGAATTTTCAATCGTGTATTCTTCAATAATCACTTCCGAATTATTTGCCGATTAATTCGTTAATTTCACGACGAATAAAATGATAAAAGATAAAGAGATTTTTTTTTGATGTATCATTGTAACTAACCGGAAGTTTGGTTAACTTACTAGGGTTAATAGCCTTTCTTAATAAAAATGGAGGATTAATGAAGAAGAAGAAATATGGATTTTCAACGAAGATTAATGAAGAAAAAGAAAAATAAGATTAGTAATAGTTAGCATAAAAATATAATTTGAGTTTTGTAGGTGGTAAATAGGAAATTTAAATTGAAAAGTAGAATTATTTTTCCACATTTTGAGTGGAAAACTGGTGAAACCTTGAAGAAAAATGTGAGTTGAAACCTTTACTGGTTAAAACTGTTTATTAAGACCTTTCTAAAGTTACCATTAAATCACCAAAATCGCTTATCTCACGCATTCAAGATCTTGGTGACCGTAATCAACCGTATGAATTATACGTGAATAATATTCATCTCTTCTCTAGGAAGGGTCCTAAACACCTTTTCTCTCTCCTCCTCTTCTTTCTACTCTCTCTCTTCTTTCTTCTCTCAGAAATGGAGTAAATCCTCCTAGGATAAGCTTGGGGGCTTAGTTAGGGTAGCGAAATAGGAGACGGGATTGAGATTTACACTTGCCACACCGATTTTGTTAGGACTTCGGAAATGATTTCTAGTAGGATAAAGGGCCGATCAAATTGATTAAGTAAAGGTTTGTTATTTCTATTTCTTTTCATTTTGATGTCTCTTGTTTCCCCTCTATTGGGTTTGTTGCCTCTGTTGTTTTTCTTTGATGGGTTCTTAGATATCTGCTGAGAGATATAACTTCATGAATTTCTTTTCCTTTGGTTTAGTAATTCTTCTTCGATGGATCGGTAGCTCTTTGTCGATTGAGCTAATTCCATCTTGCTTTTTTCACTTGCTTTATTTCATTTGAAAATTTCTGTTTGAAAGACTACATAGTAACAATAACAGGGATGAATTTTGGTGCTGACCTAATTTCCCTTGTAAAATCTAAACCGTATAGTAATTTTAAAAGGGATGAAATTGGCTTTTGAGCTAAATCCCGTTGGTTGTAAGATGAATTAGTAACACTAAAAGGGATGAATTTGGGTTCTGACCTAATTTCCCTTGTAAGACCTAAAAGCATATAGTAAATCTAACAGGGATGAAATTGGCTTCTGAGCTAAATCCCGTTGGTTGTAAAAAGAATTAGTAACACTAAGAGGGATGAATTTGGGTTATGACCTAATTTCCCTTGTAAGACCTATAAGAAAATCTATAAGGGATGAAATTAGCTTCTGAGATAAATCCCGTTGGTTGCGAGACAAATTGGAAATATAGGCTTCTGAGCTAATTCCCATTGTTTGAATGAAATGAAAATTTTTGTTTGTTTTTCTTCTGGAAGGGATATAAAATTTCTCTTTGTCACTCGGAACAAGTAATGTATCTTGTTTCCTGGGTATGCATTTGGGTGACTAAAGTAAACCCTGTAGGGTCATAATATCGCAACAAACAAGGTTCGCGGGATTAATAAACGACAGTATCGCGAAGGAGTCGCAGGAGCTAAAATAAACGACGCAATGAATAACGACAGGCAAAACATAAAGAAGACGTGAGACCTGGCGAGGGTTAAGAAGTGTCGCGAGAGTGAATGTTTGTGCATCTGCGACACTTCGCGAGACATTCCCGAAAATAAAGGGTAGCTTAGCTGTCATCCACTATGTATTACCCTATATAAAGGGCTAAATGAGTCTGTAAAAGAGGGAGATCTTTTGGGAATTGTTAGGCAAGTCAATAGGAGAGAGAAAGTTAAAAAGTGTTTTAATTTCTAAGGGTAATTCCATTTCCCTGTGTAAACATTTCATGAACTCAATCAATAAATATTCTTGATCTTACATCTTTCAATGGATTAATTAAGCAAAATTGAGTAAGGGGTGTAGTGTGGGATTTCCCGCAACTACATATGCGCTAGAAACAGGGACTGAGCAGAGATTGACGTAGAAATTGGAAGGAATTTGGATTAACAGAAAAAAGATTTGGAGAAGATACTCAAGAATTCATTGGAAAAGAAAAATGGCTAGAAGAAGAAATGTACAAGGGCAACCAACGACTGTAAGAAGAAGTGGGAGACTTCTTTGGAGAAAGGAGGAATGAAACAGGAGAATCGTCAAGGATGAATATGAGAAACAATGGAGAAGATCAAAACCAACCACCGATCTCCCCAGTAGCAAACGCGGCTGTAGATTATGATAGAGTAAGTGTACATACTTGGAGGTCGATTCTCGAAGATGAGAGGGAAGAGGAGCAGCGGTGGTGAACAATGGACAAGGAGAGCAAGGAATGAATGGAGAAGTGAATCCAGAAACGAAGAAATTGAAAGCATTAGAAAGATTGAGACAAACAATACACGAAGAGAGACGGCTAGAGGCAGAGGAACGAGCAAACTTGACAAGACAGAATCATGAATTGAGGATGGAAAATATGAGGTTGCAAAATAGGAGATCTTTTGGGAATTGTTAGGCAAGTCAATAGGAGAGAGAAAGTTAAAAAGTGTTTTAATTTCTAAGGGTAATTCCATTTCCCTGTGTAAACATTTCATGAACTCAATCAATAAATATTCTTGATCTTACATCTTTCAATGGATTAATTAAGCAAAATTGAGTAAGGGGTGTAGTGTGGGATTTCCCGCAACTACATATGCGCTAGAAACAGGGTGTACGATCGAATAGGGAAGAAAGAAGGAGAGTTTTACCAACAGAAAGTACCGAGGAAGAAACACAAAATCCGAGTATAGAACATGGCGAGAGAAGAGGGGAAATAGAAGATCGTTATATTCCTCAACCCGAAAATCTTCAAAATGAGCGGAATAGGGAAAATCAAGGAAACATGCAACTCCAAGAACCGAATGACCCATTACTTTGAAGGGAGAATAATCTTGCATGGGAGAGAAGAATTGAGAAGAAACCGAGAGATCGAGGATGACATTGAGAGACACTACATTGAACAAGCGCGGCTAGCTCGCGAGAGAGAAAGGATAAGAGCAGAAATGGAAAATCAAGAGATGGAAGAGGCAATCCGCCAGAATAACCATGACAACCGCGAAAGAAGAAGGGAACAAAATCGTACCAATAGAAATATTAATGAAGAATATGAGAGGGTGCAGATGAGAGCTGAGAGACAGCCAAGAGGAGAGAACAACCGATATAATGGTGTGCGAATTGACGAAAGAAACGAAGAAGAGCGTCGCAGGGAAAGAAGAGGAGAAAATAACGAGCAGGGAAGGTCAAGATAGGCACGAGCGAAGAAGGAGAGAAGCGAGTTGAAAAGACCAAAGTAGAATCAAACTACGAGGCAAATAAACAAATCTTAAGAGAACCGGGCTGAAATGAGAGGATTACTTGAATAGTAGAAGGGAAGGAGGAAGGAGACAGTTAGACGAAGCCATCGCGAGAGGCTGCGAAGAATCCCTTCACGCTAGAAGTACGAGATGGGAGGAATACCTCCTAAGTGCAATCTACTGCGTTAACCAATATCTTTGATGGAACAACCTGTGCGGTACAACATATCAAGGCTTATATGAGATGTATGTTGCGGTGGGAGAATCATGATGCCATCTTTGTGCAAATATTTCGCATCAAGCCTAATAGGAGAAGCATTAAAATGGTTTGAAAGTCTGCCAAGGAACACAATCACATCATTTAACCATTTACAAGCCACATTTCTGGGAGCATACATAAGTAACAACTTTTCGCGACCAGGTATTGAAGATGTATTCGGGTTGAAACAAAGGGTTGGCGAGAGCTTGAGGCAGTTGACAATAAGATGGAGGACCATGTGTAGCGAAATGGCAGGACGAGTTGAGGAAAGATATCTTATTCTCTCATTTGTGAACGCTCTCTTCGCGACTAACTTGTTATACATTCAAATTTTTAGAATCAAAAATACAATCACGATGGCAGAACTGCGAGAGTTACAGGAAGAATATATTGCCCTAGAAGAGAGACAGAACGAAATGAATTCTTATCCAGCCGCGAATACAAGCTCGAATGCTGCGAATGCAAGCTTGTTGCCTCAATTCATAAATACAGTGGCGAGCACTTCGCAAGGACAACAAGCAAGGAAAGCTGATGAGGGACAGCAGAAGATAGTAGCCATGGGAAGCCACGATCAAGAGGAATTTGAACGAGAAAGGAACTATTACAACCGTAACAGACAATAATAAGATCGGAGAGGCTAGATCATGTGCAAGAAACATACGGTGGACGAAGGCAAAATAACCGTGGAGGGCGAGAGAAGTCGCGAGAATAGTATGGGAAGAGATTAAGATGCCTCCATTTGAATGCTAGTGTGGAAAAGATCCGGGAAGCTATACTTGTGATGGAAAATGTACCAAAGACCTTGGAACGTGGGAATGGAACCACCGCCAAAGCGATAGAAGTCATGAGTTTTGTTCTTACCATCGCTTCCATGGGCATCAAACAAACGATTGTAGAAACATAAAGAGAATTATTCTCAGGATGATTGATCGGGGGAAGTTAAATCACTTTCTAAAGGAGAAGAAACAGGCAGACATTACCACCACCACCAGAGATGCAGAACAGTGTCGGCGAAAAGGAAAGGAAACATTTGTGATAGAAGTCGGGGCAAAAGCTAAAAATTTGAATTGCAACTCTATCGTCCACTCCTATCGCACAATCGAAGATTTTCATGACAACGTGCTCAGTAGAGTCTTTGCGAGAGATGCTGATGATAAAGAAATAATGAGTGTGGCGAGAACGACGCAGTTAGAAAAGTGGCAGCTGAAGACTATTTATTTCTCTGCAGATGAAGTGCCAAAAGGAAGAGAAACACATGATAGCCCGTTGGTTGTGAAATTAGAGATTAACCCAAAACCAGTTGATGGAGAAGATGATGAAGCAGAAGCTTGTTGGGCGATCAACCGAATCCTAATCGACACCGGAAGTTCGGTGAATATCCTCTTTTACCATACTTACAAGACGATGGGAGGAAAAGATGAGGATTTGATCCCCTCGACATACAAGATATATGGCTTTAATGGCACTGCAAACAAACCAAAGGGAGAGGTTCACATGAGAATACCTCTACAAGGACTATCAAGCGATATTTTATTACGTGTGGTTGACGTGGAATCTCCATATAATGCGCTGATTGGGAGGCCATGGCTTCATGAAATCTTGGGAGTCGCATCAACATATCATCAATGTATAAAATTTACACATCCAAATGGCATCGGTATTATACAGGGAGATTGGAAGGAGTCGCAACAATGTCATGAAGTCGATGTAGAAAGCTGCGAAGAAAGAAATACCAAAAGAAAAGGTTGGAAGCAGCATGTGAGAGATGAGCAGAGAAAAGAAAAATTGATGGTGGATGCTATAGAAGTAAGGATTGAACATACCTCGCGGGGTGAATGCCTAGAGACAGGCGAATATTATGGTAATAAAGAAGCAAAGGATATGAGGAATAAAAGGCATAAGAAGTGAAGAATCAACAAAAAAAAAAAAAAAAAAAAAAAAAAAAAAAAAAAGAAGAAAAAGTAGCAATTGGAGTAATGATGTGCGAGAATCTCGCAGCCAAGAGTATATGGGAATTCAGTTAAGAAAGAAAAATGAAAATACAGAATTGTGCGAATACTTCGCAAACAAGTATCAGCAAATAATGAAACATGAATGATTGAATGATTTAACAAATATGAATGAGTAAAAGAATGGGACGAACCTTTATGGCGTACACCCTAGTTCGCGAATAACATTTCGTAAGAGGCAAATGTAAGACCTAAAGTGCGTCATATAAGGGGTATCTCTCAACATGGCTCGGGGAAGGTTACACCGCTCCCGAAGCTCGAGTCATGAAAATTTGGGGCCCATGAAAGCCTATCCGGAGAGATACCTTGGATTCCCAACTATATAAGGTTATACCCTGGTTGGGCGACCGAGGGTCTCTTCCAAGGAGTCGGTGTATGCTCAAGGCGCCGAGGTACACGGTTGAGCCGAGTGCCCGGGATGGATGAACCTACCCCGGCCATTCTTGGCAAGTCTTGGCATATGTTGCACTCGCCCGAAGAAAACTCCACTTAGGGTGCGGTCTTGTAACCATAAACCATATAGGTATAAGGGACAAGAGGCTGCGAAAACAACTGTTGTTGTTAAGACCGGATGGGAGGAGCTAGTCTTGTATGGCCGATGTTTCGCCTCCTTGAAGGGGCAACAGGGGAGATGATAAGGGCGACGCTCTCCATTAGGGGGAGTGTCAAAACAGACGCAAATGTCATAAGGCTATGTTTTCGCAAGAGAATTTAGGCTCGTCATATTTGTGCAATGATCCTGCAGAGGCAATAATACTAACGCGAGGGTAAGGCGAGATCAATGGGTCTTTACACGAAAGTGTACGGACGTCCTGCGATTTCGTCGCACGACGGCAATGTCATGGGGCTATATGTTCGCAAGGATATATAGGCCTGTCATATTGTCGCAACTAAAACATCCTGCAGAGGCAAAAAATACTTGGAAAATGATAAGGCAAGATCAATGGGTCTTTACATGCAAGTGTAAAGACGTCCTGCGATTTTGTCGCAATAAAAGGTGGCAGGGGAAGACCTCTAACTAGGGAGGTCTAACTCGGAAGACCACACAAAAATGATAAGGCAGGGTCAATGGGCCCTTACTTGAAATGTGAGGGCGGCTTGCGACCTTGTCGCAATGAGAAGAGATAAAATACAGTTATGAAGATAAGGCAAGACAGGTAGAATTCTTGATTTATGATGATACCTGCGACCTCGTCGCAACAATACATTTCAATAACAATAAAATTATTGTTCCACCATATACATGATGACAACTAGAATCTTCCATCTGAAGATAAATAACAGAGGCAAGTATGGGAATGGAAAAGATGGAATATTGTTATTCATCTTCTGATGAAAGAGTTATACATCAACAATGTTAGCCAATTATATTACAAGGAAGAGCTACCAAAAAAAGGGGGAGTGAAGATTGAATTCAGGGGGGAAAAATAAGAAGAATACACTATAATAAGGATACAGAAATGTACAGATATTACAAGCAGAGAAAGAAAACAAAAAGAGTTATCTCTTTGGTGATTCTTCTTCTTCATCTGATCCTTCATCCTATTATTCTCATCGAGAATTTTCTTCTTCGCCAGCTTCGCTATCAGAAACGTCTGAGACAGGCAGATTCTCAGGAACCTTTTCAAGGAGCCAGGGATATGAATGTAGAGGGATATTGTGATCCTTACAAACATACTCCATGGCTCCATTGCGAAAACGAACAGCATCATTGTTAAAGTTCTCCACTGTCGTTAGAAATTGTTTCTTCAACTTGGAATATTTGTAAGCGTGATAAAACATGATATTCACCAAACTCCCTGTATCAATTAAAACTCCATTCACTACCCAAGTTTTCACTGTGTTCTCTAATTCCTCTCCTTCCTTATACGCGTTTATTGCGATCACCAGTGGAGATGCGTGATCCAAATTTTCTTTGGATATTTCCTCCGCCATAAAAGTTATCTCTTGCTTTTCCCAATCCTTCAAAGGTGATATTATTTCTCTATCCGTAATCTTCTTTCCTTCAAAATCTCGTTTGTGTATTCTTCCTCTGATATTTTCATGAAATTCGCTAATCATTACTCTTGTGTCTGTGCTACATGTCATATCTTTTTCATCCGATTTAAGATTTTCCTTTCTCATTTTCCTGATTCAAACAGTTTTAACTGCAATTTTCTCTCTTTCACAAATGAAATCCCTGTTTCTAGCGCATATGTAGTAGCAGGAAATCCCACACTACACCCCTTACTCAATTTTGCTTAATTAATCCATTGAAAGATGTAAGATCAAGAATATTTATTGATTGAGTCCATGAAATGTTTACACAGAATAATAGAATTACACTTAGAAATTAAAACACTCTTAAACTTTCTCTCTCCTATTGACTTGCCTAACAATTCCCAAAAAGATCTCTCCCCCTTACAGACTCATTTAACCCTTTATATAGGGTAATACATAGTGGATGACAGCTAAGTTCCCCTTTATTTTCGGGAATGTCTCGCGAAGTGTCGCAGATGCACAAACATTCACTCTCGCGACACTTCTTAACCCTCGCCAGGTCTTACGTCTTCTTTATGTTTTGCCTGTCGTTATTCATTGCGTCGTTTATTTTAGCTCCCTGCGACTCCCTCGCGACACCGTCATTCATCAATCCCGCGAGCCTTGTACGTTGCGATATTATGATCCTACATCTTGCCTCTTTTTCCTTGAATATTGCTTGAAGAGCGATTTCAAGGAAAAATTCATTGTTTCAATTGGTGAAGGAACGAGCGAAAGAATACTTTTCTTAAAAAAAAAGTACGTACTTGCCTCTATTCTTTTGTGAAGTTCCGAAGCTTCTTTGTAATACATATGCGAAGTGTCATTTCTTGCCTCATGAATTATAGAAAATAATCATTTTCGCAGGCTATTCTCGCCTATTAGGAAATATGTTGTATATTTGGATTCTTCTAAAGTTCTTTTCATCTGGCTTCCTTGGATTTAGTAGTGACCGTTTACACGTGTCCATATTTACCTCTTTTACCGGTGCATTTAATGTTAACCGGTCACAACATTTTTTCTCGTCTATTTATAGGAGCATCCCCTGTGAAGAATTTTCCTTTTCCTTTTCATCTTCTTCATCGTCTGCAAGTGTTCTTCTTCTTCATCGTTCTGCAAGTGTTTGTCTATTATTGTCTCTTACCATCTTCTTCACCATTTTTGCTGTTCCCTAGCAGTTGTTACTCTCATGGCGTCCAGGTTTGTTAATTTTGCCATATCTGGCTGATTTTGTGGTTGATCAAATTAGCTTTCCTTGCTGAAATCACACTGGTATGATTAACTTTGTAGTTCTCTTTCTGCCATTGTTGTTTAGCAAGAACCAATCCAGAACTAAGTTTACCGTGAAGGACCCTCTTCTTTCTTTGGGCTCGCCACCGAAACCTACTTCGCAACAAGAATCCCTCATGCAACAAAAGCCCTCTTCGCGAGCAAAATCTATGGCTTCAAAAAGACAGTCTGCGAGTGACAAGGTATCTAAGAAACATTTGTTTTTATTTACAATGCATTGTTGCCTCTGTTTCTTATTTAATTTGTCATTCGCAGGATGATAAAACTACTGGTAATACTCCCAAAAGGCTCCGCCACTCTAAACCTGTTACCCCAACGTTCCATTTCCTCCATTCACATCTTCGTCTCCTGCTGCGAAATCTTCGCAAGATAATTTTGTGCCTCTTTCTTCTGGTAACATTACTGGCGACAATATTTCTATACCTCAACTCCTCATAGACCAAGTTCCTTTCAATTGTCCTACTACAAACAATATTATACCTTCCCCTGCTGTCAATGTCCCTGCTATTTCTCCAATCACTTCTCTCCCTGAAACCTCCTCTTCTCATGAGGTTCCTTTGACAAAAGACGACTCGTCTTCTTTGTTTGAACAAATTCCTCTAACTGCAGAAAATTTGGAGGGGATAGATGTGGCCTTTAAGGTCCTTTCTGATCTCGTGAATGATGCCAAAAAGACTTCTGCAGATCCTGTCAAATCCAATGTCTGCGAGATTTTAAGTAAGCATCTTGGTCCTGATAGGATCTCGCAAGCATCTTTAGTTCAAGAGATTAATAAGTCAAGGATGATCTCAAGTTATGGCTGTGAAATGCAATAATCTCCACCTTGAAAATCAAAAATTTCTCAGTATCTCACTAAATCGTGATAATCTTCGCAAGAAGAATGAAGAATTAAAAGGTATGCTCTCGCCACCCCCTTCTTTCTCTTTTTTTTTTTTAAATAAGAAGAATACACTATAATAAGGATACAGAAATGTACAGATATTACAAGCAGAGAAAGAAAACAAAAAGAGTTATCTCTTTGGTGATTCTTCTTATTCATCCGATCCTTCAAGTCCTATTATTCTCATCGCCGTAATTTTCTTCTTCGCCGCCTTCGCTATCGAAAACGTCCGAGATAAAGTGATTCTCAGGAACCTTTTCAAGGAGCCAGGGATATGAATGTAGAGGGATATTGTGATCCTTACAAACATACTCCATGGCTCCATTGCGAAAACGAACAGCATCATTGTTAAAGTTCTCCACTGTCGTTAGAAATTGTTTCTTCAACTTGGAATATTTATTCTCGCGAAGGGAGAGACTCTTTGCGAGCTGTTCTTTTTCAGTTTCGAGTTCTTCAATTCTCACGGAAAATTCTGGCGAGTTGTTCTTTTCGATTCAAGTTCTCTAATTCTAACCTGAAGCCTCTTTCGCATTCTCGCGCAAATAAGTAACAACAAGTTAATAGTTTACAAGCAATACTACAAAAGTAAGAAGCGAGAAGGTATAATAAGTAACCTTCTCTATCGGATATCATATCTTTAATCAAGGAAGTATGCTCGGCATGAAGACTAACATCAACACCTAGGTTATTCCTGGCATTATCTAAAACTTTCGCTGCCCAGGCGAATTCATCATCACTATTAATAACAAGAAGAGAACGAACTTGCTCTTCTCGCTGCTTAAGTATGGTATTTTGATGAAGGAGTTCATCTCGTTCAACTTGCACACCGAGAAGAGATTTGTGGAATTCTGCTAATGCTTGTGCACCTCTGTTAGTAATGCGGTCGTTCTCATCTATGAGATCACTAATTTTCTTCCTTAAAGTCTTGATTTTCTTCTCGGAATCAAGATACATTCGTTTAAAGCGATTAGTTAAATTTAAACTAGATCTGTGTTCGATCTCCAAGAGATGATATTTGGATTGAAGATCCTTTAATGAAAGGAGGTTAGTTTTATTGGAGGAACTACTTAGAGATTGATTGAGGTGAGCGAGAAGAAGATCATTATCCATAGGTTCAGGAAATGTATGGAGAAGAATGGCCTCATCGGAGAGATTATATACATCTGCGAAGGTAATAAGTTAGGCAGCAATATGCAACCAATAAAATAGAAATGATAAAAGGAAGTAAAATCTTATACCATAAAGTTGTTGATTAGCGTTCTGAAGAGTGGACACCCTATCCCTTTGGGAGTCAAGTTCGGTATTTAACTTTTGAATTCTCTCGTCTTTATCGCGAGATGACGCAACTTCAATTTCTAATTCTCGAATCTTCTTATTCAATTGCGAATTCTTCTTTTCAAGATTGTTGCGTCTTCTCTCGAGATCTGAGGCAACTACAAAGGAAGTTCTTCCAACCTATAAAAGAAGATAGAAAAATCATTAACATGTATATATATTTAAAAAAAAATTTAAAATTAACAGGGAAATATGACTGCATACGTACCAAAGATCCAAGTGCATTCAAGAAGTCAGGAGACACAATTCTAGAGGCTCCATTGAAAGAATTATTGCCCTCTAATAAAGTAGCATTACACACGTTTGCGAGAGCCCCGCAAAGGGAAGCTAGGGGAGCATCTCCCATTCCTTGGAAAGAGTCTGAGAAGATCTTTGGACAACTGATCCATAGAAGAACTGGTCGACGGAATCTTCTTGGCGAGAGAAGGATTCGAGTCATGGTTATCCTCGTCAGAAGATTTAGAGCTTGAGCTAAGGAGAGAAGAAGATTGAATCTTTCGCTTCTTAGCCAATGGAGCAGAAGATTTATCTTTGCGAACGACGGTTTTACCCTTACTTTTAGTCTTCGCGGCTACAGCTTCTTCAACTTCAACCTTCGCATACGGTTAAAGATAAGAAACAGAGGCAACAATATTGTTTCAATTAATAAAGGAAATGTTTCTTACTTCATCCGTAAGCGATCGAAGTATCGTCGTGGTACTTTCCAACGGATTATCCTTGTATCTTCTTCTCTCAACGGAGATCCGAAAAATTTCACAAACTCAACAAATATAAAAAGAAAATTGCGAAAGCAAGATTTGAAGTAGAAAACATACCTCTTTTGCCCTATCAGGCCATTTGAATTCCCAAGGATGATACTCTGCGAGATTCGCAGGAAGAACGTGCGAGCCCGCGATATAAGGGCCATTTAAAATCAAGGGTACAACCCACCACTTCTCATCTTTGGAATGGCGAGGAGTAGTATTATTGCCCGGGTGCCAATCAATATCCTGCATGAGCAATTTATCCTCAGAGACATTATCCTTCTTTTCGTGCGAATGCCCCAAATGAGATTTCGCATTAATCATCTTTATCACCGAATAGTTTTCAAAAAAGTTCTCTACAGTATACTTCTCGGCTATTTCCAAGTTTGTGAAATCGGGGTGTCTAACAAAGAGTAGGGTATAAAGATCCTTTACAAAGCACCACGATTCGCGAACTCAAGCATTGGCGAATGCAATCGCCACTTAATTGATAAACTCGAGAGAATTTTTCATGGGCCAAGATTTCATAAAATAAAGGCATCTCAGGATTGTACGAGGGAATGGGAAGTCCCGCGAGAAGTCGACCTAAGCGAGACTATAATCTTTTGATCATCACATTGATGATCAGAAAATAACTTTGCGAAAGAATAGATGAAGATTCTTGATCGGGAATGGTTGATAGAGTGAAACCCTTCTCTCCGCAACTTCGTTGAACTTCATCAAAAGAAGCTTTATATGCACGACTAATGGGAGCCATTATCAGTATGGGAATGGATGGGATGTTAAAGGTTAGGATCAGCGCTAGAAAGGACGAAGAAAAGATTTGCAGTAGCAGGAGCGCAAATTGCGGAAGGAGAGAGTCAAAGAAAAGTTGCAGAAAGAAACTAAAGAATGAAAAGGAGGGGAAAAGAAAACTATATATAGGGAAAAAGATCCTCGAGAAAAACGAGGTCATTTAATGCGAAGAGACATGAACGGTCAAGAATAAGCGGTTGAAAGAGACGTGTCAAGAGAAGACATTAATAATCAAAATCCGTGTAAAAGTACAAAACCAAGAAGCAGATAAAGATAAGCGATCATGAAACAATATTGTAAAAATCTCATGATACTCTTCCTCGCGGGGAGAAATATGAGGAGAGATAGGAGACGATACTTCGTATATATCTCAAAGAAGCTTGAACTTTGCAAAAGAATAGAGGCAAGTACGTACTTTTCAAGGAAAGTATTCTTTTGCTCGTTCCTTCATCAACAAAAATCAAGGATCGCTACCACAATAGATTTTCCTTAAAGATCGCTTGTCAAGCAATATTCAAGGAAAAAGAGGCAAGATGTAGGGTCATAATATCGCAACAAACAAGGTTCGCGGGATTAATAAACGGCTTGAGATCGCGAAGGAGTCGCAGGAGCTAAAATAAACGACGCAATGAATAACGGTGAGGCAAAACATAAAGAAGACGTGAGACCTGGCGAGGTTAAGAAGTGTCGCGAGAGTGAATGTTTGTGCATCTGCGACACTTCGCGAGACATTCCCGAAAATAAAGGGTAGCTTAGTTTGTCATCCACTATGTATTACCTATATAAAGGGCTAAATGAGTCTCAGAAAAGAGGGAGATCTTTTGGGAATTGTTAGGCAAGTCAATAGGAGAGAGAAAGTTAAAAAGTGTTTTAATTTCTAAGTGTAATTCCATTTCCCTGTGTAAACATTTCATGAACTCAATCAATAAATATTCTTGATCTTACATCTTTCAATGGATTAATTAAGCAAAATTGAGTAAGGGGTGTAGTGTGGGATTTCC